>CM034353.1:23730511-24026930 GCA_019925275.1 Mytilus edulis | reverse complement strand
AAAACATGAATTTCCAATATGACATTATTCGCTAATCTTATTTAGTCACTGTTTGCATTCACACGTTTGCCTAAGTAACTTTGTAAAACAGATATTAAGAAAATAAAATAAGTTATGACTGAACGTTGTTGTTGGAAAATATCAAAATTGTAGATTTTCAAAACACTGGAGCTAGATATCAGAAGAAAATAATGAGCGTTTAGACTAGAAGGAATGTGTGAAACGGCAAGAGAGGACATGTGAGGGTTTGCATGCAATGGCAAGCAGATCCAAACAGAACAGACATAGACTTTTGAGCTGGCAATCACTCTTTTTGATGCAGGCATACAACAATGTTGGGTCTTGAATTTGTTTTTCTTCCGCTCAATTTGAAACAGTTGAATGAGGTTTATGGAACTGCAGAAGCACTCCAGACGGCACAATTCCTGTCAAACAAATTTTCAGATCTCAAAATATTTCATCAGTAAAAGGGAAAACATACTTCTGATGTTGAAGATAAATTGCCAGTTGAAAGAAAACAAGAAGTAACTAGACACTGTTAAGTTATACTGAATCAACACAAACAATGACTGCAATGTATTTTTTCTGTGGTGATGTATCTGAAGATCTCCATGATACTTCGAAATTTAAAAATCGACAAAAAATGGGACATGACTGTGCACCTGTACTACAAGACATATTTCCTTAGCCAAAGTAAGAGCTGGAGATGTCAAATCACCAGTATCCTGCTTAATGATTGATAAAACATGACATGGCAAATAGGCAGAATAAAAGACATAGAAAGAAAGCCAAGAATCTTTTATCCTTGGAGTTGTGCTTTTCAAAATAATAAAATAGATTGACGACACACGGTCAGGCAGAGGTATTGTACCAATCTCCAAGCTTGCAGATCACGCTTAATTGTACAATAAACGCCTGGAACAACTTGTAGTTATCATGGAAGAAGGGACTGATGCAACGCATCTAAAAAAATAGGAATGTAACTAACAAAGGATATCTCCAAGCATACAAGGTTCCTTAGTATGAATGATACAGGATGGCCAACCATCGAGACACAATCCAGTAATATCGATGAGTGGAAGACAACACTCACCATTTCTCAGCTATAATAGTTCAATTGTGCAACTCGTCATCGAAGGGATGCAACTGCAACTGATCAGTCCTCCGATAGAGAGTAAGATGTCTCAAAGATTGTGGAACGGATTCATTTTGAAAGCCTACAATGAATGTCCCTGTAAACCTTTCTAAAGTAGCAAGCCTAACCCTTCAAACTATTCTAGTTACTTTGACTATATAGAGGGATTCCCCATCACGACTTAAACATTTTGTAAAATACATGGCCTGTTTCAGAACTTCCCCAACATACTCATTGAGAATCCAGAGAAAGACGCAACCTTTCGTGTGTGCTTGCATATCATCTATGGTAGCTAGTATTCAATTTTTCATAAATGTTGTATTAATCATCCCTTCCATGACAACTAATATTTACTAAGGACGTTTACTGTACCATTTTTCCATATCATCAATTTCAAATATCAAAACAATATCTGTTTCAGACTGTGAGCCGTCACTGTTTTCTATTATTTTGGCAAGCCCCATTGCAATGGATAACAGATTTTTGACTTTCTTTCTGTGTCTCGAATTCTGTCTTATTGACTTGTTGTGCAGTTTTAACACACATTTAGCATGAGATCGGCTCCTGAAATATTAATCTTCAGCACTGTATCTGTCTAAAAGAACAATGGTTAGTAGTTCAAGTGACAGTCACATACTCTATTGTCAATCACAATTGTTGATGCTTCATGATGATAGTCAGATACCTCATCACAAAGAAATAAAGAAATATCTGCAATCATTGTTCTTGTTGATTCATCACAACTGTGGCTGGTTATTCTACTGGGTTTTTCAATCCATGACTCATTTTGTTTTTCCTGACTATATATATTAAGATTTGCTTTGACAGGATAAGTACATTTTGCCTTCTGATTCTCCCATTGTATGGCCTTCATCAACGTTGAACAGTTGTATGCTTACAAAAAATGACTGATTACCAGCTCAAATGTCTATGTCTGCTCTTTTTGTATTTGCTTGGCATTGTAAATCATCACGTGTCCTCTCTTCCCGTTGCGGAATTCTTTATTTATTTATTAGATTTGGTCAACTCTAGTGATTTTGATACTTACGTATTTTTCCTGTTTAACATACAGTGCTCATATTTTATATACGGATGTTTTTAGTGGTAAAATATAACCTAAGCCCTACATACAAAACTGCAATAAAAAGAAGTTACGTATTTCTTTAAATACATTTATTTGTTAACATAAGCATACCTTATTTGAGCACTTGGTGAATATATTCTTATATGAAAAGCAACCGTCATTAATAAATGATTAGCAAAACTAGTTGTAAATGCATATAAAACTTAGTATTAATTCAAAAAACAATTTAGGATAGCGAATAATAAGATATTGAAAATTTACGTTTCCAAAATGGCCACCATTCAAGATGGCCACTAAATACTTCAATAGTCCTCAGTTTATATTCTTTGTCATAAGAAATACGAAAGTTTATCAACATTAGTTAAGTAACATATTTTTCATATTTTTTCTAATAATTTTTATTGACTTTTTGGACATGATTTCAAAATGGCCGCCCAGAGCCGCCATTTTGATTTTCTGAATTGGGTCCATAGCTATAAATGTTAGTAATGAACCAAACTAACACTCTGCAAAGTTTGATGCTTTTACCACCTTCTGAGCAATTGTTTCACATTTCGACTGGACTATGATAGCTGCCAGATATGTAGTCTATAGAGGAGGCAAAAATCAATTGGGTTCAAAGGTCTAAGTTAAGATATCCTACACAACATATTAATGGTATACAACTTAATGCAAAAAAAACACCCTTAATTCAATACCAAGTAATAAAAAAGTTTTAGGCCTAGACAAGGTTGTATGAGAAGAAAATACGATACTTAAAGAGTATAAAAACTGAATTCTACCTGGTAATGAGTCTTCAAAACTTATTACTATGAAATACAAGTAAAGTAACCTTTATCTTATTGTCATTTTCTCCCAGATCATCAAACAACCATTGATTTCAGCATATGACCTATTTCTACCTAATTTCTAGTGGTACTGGAATAGAATAAGTATGCAAGAAGCAACAGTATAGTCAATTATATGGCTGTATGTTTATTTGCTGTTAACACGGAACCTGAGGGTTGGGGGACATCATTATCTTCCTAAACTTCTTAAATCAGGTAAAATACAAATGTCAATTATATTTGATTTGATTTTTGGTGTTTTAACACCTCTTTTAAGCACCACATTTAGGCTATTTTTTGGCAGCCAGTTTTTATTGGTGGAGAAAACCACGACCTTCGATAGGAAAACTGACAAAACGTCAATTATAAGAATTTGACTGAATTCATAAGTATCAACAAAACAATATGGTTTGTAGATTTTTTTTTAATAAAAAGGAACAATTTCAAGCACTTATCACATGATTTACAATTTTAATAATGAAAGTAAAGATAAACATTGTGTATTTGTGTAATAGCTGTGTACACATTTGATGAAAAACAACTCTACTATACAATATGAATACTCTGAAGTGAAAACATATAAGCTCTATATTCTGCCACTGTTTACATTAGCATATAATGAAAAGATTTTAGATGCAGCAATTCAAATGTTGGCAAATATTTGTTGTAACTGCTGGTTTTTTTTTTTTTTTAGCTTGGTACATCTTATGTTGTATATTTTGATTTTTATAATCTAGTAATTTTTTTTTAACTGAGTTCAATTTAGTTGCATATGGTGTATGTCCTTGTTCTGAATGAAAGGATAAAAGAACAAAACACATCGGTGCCTTTTTATTCATCGATATTCAGGTAAATTTTTATTAAAGGTGATAAAATTCTAATAAATGTTCATTATCCTTTAACAGTAAATTTCATGATTGCTAGACCACTAGCTCCTGACAAACCTTAATCACTAGATGACTTCCTCAGTGGTGTTTCTGAAGGTTGATAAAATGCCATTAAAAAAATATGAATAACCCTGCAACTGAATTATCCCCCCCTACTTTTCATTTACCTTAATTTTTCATATAAAAAATATGACCTCCCAGTCAGTTAAACAGAACTTGAAAGAGGGGGATTTCAAATCTGCTTTACTAAAACACCAAAAAATAACTGATATTATATAGATATAGGAAGATGTTGCAGGAGTACCAATGAGACAACTCTCCATCCAAGTAACAATTTATAAAAGTAAACCATTATAGGTTCCTATTTGAATTTCTTGAAATGAAAATATTTAGAACTTTTTAATGAGTTTCTGTGTCGTTTTATTTTAAATACACAACTTTTTAACAGTCCAGTACAAGGAAGTGAATTAACTTAATGAGGTATATCACAATATACAAATCATAATAATGCAAACTATCTACATATCAAAATCATTTACTATGACAACCTTTAAGTCGATACCATCACTTCAGCCATTTGTCAGTTATACATTTCAGTCATTTGTAATACAGTAACTAGTAATCTTTATATGAGAGGTGTATGTCTGACAGAAAATGTAATTGTCTAAACCGGTAAATTTGATATTGATTTATAATACTTGGTACTGTGGATTCATTTATTATTGTTGGTATCAATTTCCGTGGAATGATGAAATCTTGCATTTTCATGTATATTCGATTTCGTAGTTTTGCCAAAGTATGCATACAAATCAATGGAAAATTTGTAAATCATTGAACATTGAAATTCATGGTTTCCCTGTACCCACGATATCAACGAAAATTGTTATAACACAAATAATAATGAATCCACAGTATTATATGTCCTTGTAAGCAGCCAATGAGCGATACATTCACAAGCTGTTGACTCCAACAGCTTCTATAAAAGTCAGGTCTTTACTGCATTATACAGTTATACACAATTGATTGATAACATCAGGTTACAAATATCACAAACAGAATTCAAGACATCCCTGTTGTGTAACAGATTGGGTTAGCTAGTTTACATGCTTGTAAGGCAATAGTTTGTAGGAAGATCCTTAAATAACACATTAATCTAAATGAGCCATCGGTCATTGTCCATAGGTCTAAAACCAATATTCCTCAATATGTAGCAGCTAATACTGGTCTTTGATTGAACCCATACATAATTAATACAAGTTTTGGAAAAAGGTCTATGATTTATTGTTCAAAATCTTTGATAACCAAATAAACAAAAAAAAAGTTTAAAAAAGTAAACAACCACAGTAATTTATGTATATCCCACATTTGCGTGTATTGACATATGTATTAATGACTGTGAAAATGTGTAATTTCTGCTTACAATGTTAATAATAGTTTTCAAAACAAATCATTTGACTCAGCATAGTCAGTTATTAACTTTACATATTTTTAAACTATAATTACATCCACAAAATCATATTTGTCTAAATTTAATCTAAATTTCTGAACATAAAAAGTTCAAATTATAAGAGTTTTCTTAAAACATACTAAAATCATTTTTTGACCTAGATCATTCTGTTATCTACCAGATAACTTATTCTTAATGAAAAATTACTATTAAATATTAAAGGATTATGCCACAAGCTTGTATTTTTCAGATCATACTATTTTCAATGTTTTTATGAAGGCTCAATTATCTGAAAGATATATATGTAATGAATTATTAAAAGATATTCCTGTCATATTCATAATTATCAAATGTTGTAACAAAAGATCATAAAAAAATAAAGTGCAGCTGACACAATACTTTTATACAGCGGACCATAGATACTAGATCCCCTGAGGCTGCATTGAAACACTAGCTTTCATTTTATCCAGTTATTCCCCCTTGTAATATCACTATTTTGAATAAGCTGACTACCAAATGATGTCTTCACAAGACATGCTATGCTACATAACTATATTCATCTGTAGAATTGCTAGTCCTTTCTAAATACTGTTTGTCAATTAATGCTTCTATACACTTTTTGATCATGGGTATATTAGGAGAAAATCTGGCTCGGGCTTGACTGATTACCTGAAATAGAAATAAATCGTAATTACTATAAATCTAATAAATTATCACAAAGATAAGAGTGAGATACACAAAGTAAAAGGTCATCCATAATTTACAAACCAAAGGTATTTGTTTTGTTTTATCATGGGTATATAACCAAATCAAGTTTTTTGTAAGACATACAATATTAACTTTGGTGTACATATAAAAAAGAAGACCACAAGAGACCAAATGATACAGACCAAGCTATAAAAGGCCCCAAATGTCACAACTGTATAACACATTTCATCTTCGCTAGCCAAGGGTTACAATACAGTCCCCTCCTCTCCACCCTTGGCAGATAAAGCCAAAAGTAGTAGGGGCAATAAGGCCCTTATTTGGCCCCAAATTTACTGCAAATTTAAAAGTTATCATACATATTTTTAAATTACTGAAAAGTATCTCAGGTAGAAGGAATTCAAAAAACAAAATAGTTTTGGACATTGAACAAGTTATCATGGCAACAAATCATGCCTTAATTTGCATATTTTGTAAAATTTTGTGATTTTCCTTGTTTTTCATCAAATTTTTAAGTATATTTTCTATTGGGAAAGTATGTGCGCACCCAAGAAACAACTTTATATTTGGTGAGATTTTGTCAATAGTAATAATAAAGCTTCAGTTAAATTATTTTGTTGTTTCTTGGCTGCGCACAATGTTTCCACAACAGAAATAAAGATGGAAAACTGCATAAATTCTGAATTTTCATCGTTTTTGTGAAAACAGTACATATTATGACGTAATTGTGACATCATCACGTAAGAATCTTAATGTTTTCATTTATATTTCTTGACCCTATGCAATTCTAAAGATTATGTGCCAATTTGAAAAAGTTATCAAACATTTTATTTTCTTGGGCCAAAACCAGGCCTTAATGCCCCTACTCCTTTGTGATTACAATGTTATGCCATCTACCGGTAGATAAAAGTCACGCCCATTCCAACATCATAATTTTTTACCAATGGCAGCACTTGAACACTCTTAAATGTAGAGGTGTTAAAATGAGTGTATCTCTAGTGTTTAGAAATTTTGTGGAGCAGGCTCTGAAAATATATGTTAACATTCCAACATTGGCAAGAGAAACATACCCAGGAACTTCAATAAGTTTTTTAAATTAAGATCTTTAAAATTGTCACCAACTATGGTTCTTTGTTTTGGGGTTAAACACTTGTTGCACAATCAGCACTTCACTACTTTAATTAATTGAATGCAAATCTTCCAGAGAATAAGCAAAATGTTATGACAATTTTGCCGTTAATATTATAATCTGCCATTTGCATACTGTGGATTCATTTATTTTCGTGGGTACCAATTTTTCATGGATTGATCAAAGCTTACACTTTCATGGACATCTAATTTTGTGGTTCTGCCAAAGTTTGCATAAAAGCCTATGGAAAATTTGTTATTTGTTTAATATTTAGTTCACCTGTACCCATTAAATCCATGAAAATTGGTATCCAACAAAATATAATGAATCCACAGTAGATTTATTTTTACAATTTGGATTTGGCAAAAAAAAAGAGTAAAATCAAAGAGCAGATTGCTCTGGGGGATACGATTGCCATTGTTTTCATTGACACATATATAGCAGTTCTGCCAACTTTTCAAAAAGCAAATGCGTGAGATTTGCCAAAATTGAAAAGATCAGAGAAAACATTAGATCAAAGGATAATGCCGCAAAAAAGCATGAACATGCGTGAGTCTCATGCTAAATGTGTGAGACTTGGCCCCCCTGGTATAACTGGATAGTATTATTTTCAAAACTAATTCAACTGCACATGTAAAATGTAATTTACGTGCTACCATTTACGTAATCTGAATAGTTACTCAACTTAAAAAATAGCCAATCCCGGATACAAGTGTATAAGCAATGTACTTATTGTGTTTAATTTTTGAACTATCAATTCCAAGTTTACTTTCCACAGCAGTCACTGAGAGTGAGAGAAGGTATTTCACTTCGTATCTTATCACCTATTCTCCTACGTTAATTCTAGGAGGAACCCCATTTCTAACTCTTTAAATATTTAATTTCCTTTGGGTCAGTGGGCATGACTCCTTTCCATACACACTCCTTTGTTTAAATTCAGATCGTTTTTAATATAATACGACGTTTATCGTCATCTAACGAGTTAATTTTTCTCGACGTGTCGTATATATATATATCGTATTTTGATTTTGACGGAAGTTACTTACGGAAGGGAGACAACTCAAAACGATATGGAAGACTCCATTTCGGCTGAAGGGGTGTTGTAGTTACACCTTTACGATGTGGACTACATTTATTTTAATTTAAATGGCATATGATTTAAAATTATGCAACAATAATAATCAATATCAGACAGACATAGAAAGAATCCCATGAGTTTCAAATTAATCAATGGAGTGGGGAATCCAGAGCAACCATTCAATCTGATACCCCTTGAAGTCAAGAAAAACATACACATGCGCATAATTACATAAACAAACCTTAGACTTGTGATTTGGAGCAAGAACGTTTATTAAATGATAATTAAACGACCTAGATGGTTCTCCATTTCTTTCTGAGAGTACAATATCAAATATCAGTTTCATAGCAGTGACATATAAGAAAAACTCCAATTCAGTTCTTATATGACAGTAATAGATTTATCAGAATTCAGAGAACTCACGCATTTAATCAAAACTGGGGAATTCCCTCTGACGTGTTTCTAAATTTATTAAAAAACACTATATATAAATACTGCTTAATTCTGATTTTTCGTGTTGTTAAAAACATGCATATAAGTCAAGGGAAATATCAAACATGAAGATTATGAGAAGAACATTATAGGAAAGTTGTTTAAGTTCAATCCTTTTGTTTGTTTTTACCTTTTAAAGCAAGACAATCATAAGAATCTAAGATGTTCATTAATGTTTAGAATAAAACGGTTGAGGTGAGGGCATGGCCCTGAGTCAATGGTATTAGTCTACAGATTGCTTGAAAGCAATCGTATCCAAAAAATAAACAGTAACATACCTCTTGTATTAACATGGTGTGTTTTAATATTTTTCGTGCCTTCATGATTCTAACAATGGCTGCCTGTAGATACATTTTCCTGTCTTCATCCACTGCATTATGTGTCTGTTCTATTTCCTGTGGTGTTTCTTTCTGTGATGCAGATGTAATCTTGAACTTCGTACGTTTATTGTTATAATTTAAATTCAAAGTTAGTGCACTATCCAGAGAGGCATCATCCTGTTAAAATATCAATTAAAATATTAATGTGTTACCGTTCAAAAATCTTATTCTTTTAAATGTATGGTGCAGATAGATTATGTCATATGTGTGCTTTAATTAAAACATATATATTTAATGTCACATTTGCAAATATCAAATTTTCAATTTTGTTTTTACAATTAACACATTAATATGATTATATGCACCATTTCTTTTCAATCTGCAAATCCAAAACCCAGACACACAAAACTTGGTATGAATGCCATTTTTTAATTAACGGATAGACCCATTATTATACCTGACTCTATAACCTAAGCAAGGAATGCTTAAGGAAACTAGTAATAAGTGTTGATGAATACAATCAGAGGAGGAAAATTCTGATGAAGAATTATATAATTCATATTGAGGACAAATGCATTAGTCTCTATGTATTTAATTTTGTAATTTTTGGGCCATTCATCTGACGAAACAGCATGAGTTTTGCTCATTGTTGAAGGCTGTCCAGTGACCTGTAGTCACTTATATCATTTGTTTTCTGGTGACTAGTTGTCTCAATGACAATCATACCACATCTCCTTATTTTTTATTAATTAAAATTTTAATGCTGTTTTATTCACTGGATTAGTTTTTTATTTAGATTTTTATTCTTAATATGACTTACCTCTAAAACTACGATTTTGGTTTCTGTTAAGGTTTGTAATTGTTTTTTGAGCTCTGCCTCTGACAGTTTGGTGTGTTCCATTATATCACTAAGTTTTAAAGAGTCTGATGAATTAAATAACAGTAAGATAGCCATGTGAAATGTCCCCATTGACACAAAATAAGGTCTTTTTAAATGATTAAACTTCAATTCACCTGAAACAAAATAAATCATAGGATAAATATATATACATATTAATCTACCTGCAATAAGCAATGTTGGTAACATATAATGTAATCAAATATTTAACAACTAAAAAGACTAAGGAAAGCAAGTGAGTACATAGAATTTGCTCATAAATCCATGTTTCAACAGCAAATCAACACAATGTTGTGATGCCATAAGCTTCAATATGTTACTGGTTTTTTCTTTAGCAAAATTATCAGCCAACAGGCTGTAAGTGTTTCAAGTTGGAATAGATATTGAAATTTTTATATAGTAATTTTTTCATGAAAATCTGTAGAGTAGTTGAATCTATAACTGTATTTCATTTTGTTTGACAATATACAACGGCGAAATTAAGACTATAATGAAATCTAACCCAGTCCAAAATGAGTCCATTTTTTATGTTTGTCTATTTTTATTTGAATCTTTTTTTTAAGTGGAGACGGATGTTATTGGTAAGTGGTTTATTGTATTGTTCATTTTTTTAGTAATTCCTTTTTATGCTGAATATTGTGACAGCTTTTCCTCAAAGCTGTGTGCCAAATGTATGAAATTACAACATTAATGTAAACTAATTTTCATTTAACTTTACAAGTATCAAGATCATAAAATTAATGATTCAACATTTAGGTGGCAGTCTTTGTAAGAATCAAGCAATTTAAAAGAATTCCAAAACATGACCAAAACAACCCTGCCAACCTAACCATTATACCTTGAAGTTAACCTCATCCTGAGTTAAAAATGATTGGTCTTTCTTTTCTGCGTGTCTGGCAATTCGTAACCAGGTGCTCCGCAATTATGGACAAAACATTCAAGCGTGATACAGCTCTGAATTTGGATTGTGATCAAATTTTTGACATTATATGGGTTTTTTACACACAAAAAATGTCAAGATTTTACAAATCAATTAAAGATTTCTTCTTCAAACTTATTTAAATCTAAAATTAAATAGTTGACACAGCATAGGTTTCTGACACAGAATGAATGTGGTCTAATGAACTTAAATTTTTTTTTCTTCCCTTGAGCAATTCACTATGCTGTTGAATATTAATCCTCTCAAAAAAATGTTTGAAGAAATTTTCTTTTTATTTATGAAATCTGAAATGAGAAAAATTTACCCCCCCCCCCCCCATTTTTTTCTCACATCCCCCTTTCCCTTTTTCCAAAACTGATATCAATTCAAATTTCTAATGGAGTTTGCAACAATAACTACTCTTTTAAATACATCATAAAATATTAAAATGTAAAATAAAGTGCTTGTTATCACTGAATGGTAAAGATTTGGTAGTAAAAGTGAATATACATTGTATATTGTAAAAAACAATGATTTAAGTTGATTCAACTACTATTCTGAACAAAGAAAGATAACTCCAATTGAAAATTTCTTGCTATTGCACAATATTGTGCAATTAGATATTTCTTGCTATTGCGCAATACTGTGCAATTGAAAATATTTGCTATTGCACAATACTGTGCAATTGAAGATTTCTTGCTATTGCGCAATACTGTGCAATTGAAAATTTCTTGCTATTGCACAATACTGTGCAATTGAAGATTTCTTGCTATTGCTGAATACTGTGCAATTGAAAATTTCTTGCTATTGCACAATACTTAATATAATAATTTTGGATCCTGATTTGAACCAACTTGAAAACTGGGCCCATAATCAAAAATCTAAGTACATGTTTAGATTCAGCATATCAAAGAACCCCAAGGATTCAATTTTTGTTAAAATCAAACTAAGTTTAATTTTGGACCCTTTGGACCTTAATGTAGACCAATTTGAAAACGGGACCAAAACTTAAGAATCTACATACACAGTTAGATTCGGCATATCAAAGAACCCCAATTATTCAATTTTTGATGAAATCAAACAAAGTTCAATTTTGGACCCTTTGGGCCCCTTATTCCTAAACTGTTGGGACCAAAACTCCCAAAATCAAACCCAACCTTCCTTTTATGGTCAATAAACCTTGTGTTTAAATTTCATAGATTTCTATTTACTTATACTAAAGTTATGGTGCGAAAACCAAGAATAATGCTTATTTGGGCCCCTTTTTTGGCCCCTTATTCCTAAACTGTTGGGACCTCAACTCCCAAAATCAATCCCAACCTTCCTTTTGTGGTCATAAACCTTGTGTTTACATTTCATTGATTTCTATTTACTTATCCTAAAGTTATTGTGCGAAAACCAAGAATAATGCTTATTTGGGCCCTTTTTTGGCCCCTAATTCCTAAACTGTTGAAACCAAACATCCCAAAATCAATCCCAACCTTCCTTTTGTGGTCATAAACCTTGTGTCAAAATTTCATAGATTTCTATTTACTTAAGGGCATCCGATACAGTTTCTCGATATAATGTCATTTTTATAATTTTGAAATATGTTGTAGGCCTTGGCGAGTTATAAAATAAAACACAAAATAAAACATAGGTCACCGTGCTTGTTTTCGAGAAAATTGAGGCTGAAAATTGGGGATTTGTGCAATTTTGTAAAAAAATTAGGCAATGTTATAAAATTTTTGGAGCAGATATTCTTCGTCGTAAATTATTAAGATCGGGTTCAATGTGAAGCTGTGATAAGTGGCAATAAGGAAAAAAATAAATCACTATACGAATAACTATAAAATTATTCAAGTCTTGCTTGACATTGCGGACCAGATGCTCAAAGTGGTATTTTTCTAAACCTAAAAAAATGGAAAAAAACTGTTTCTGAAAATGTCATTTTTATCATTTTTCTGCATAAACTGCATTTTGTCATGCTTTCTCCAAATCTCAAATAAAAAATATAGGTCACCGTGCTGGATTCCATGATAATCACGATTTATCCTAAAAAATTGCGTCACCCCTTTGTAACCTCAACGTTAGCGCTAAAGTGCACGACGTCGCTGGCAGACAATTTCGACGTTATCGCTTCAAATTACCGGCGCCATTTTTCAGATGTATAAATATTACTTGTAAAGTACTATCTATAAATTGGTAACATTGTTTTCGGAAGTAAAATCATGTGAATAACAAATACCTCTCTGTGTTTGTGGTCTAAGTGAGAAACTTCTCAAGAAAAGTTATTACGGACTGTTGATAATTTTTACGGCTTTCAAAAATTTAAGACTCGGCAATTTAGAACATGACATACAGGTACATTTACTGTACACACTCGTATATTATTTCATACTGTATGATGACCTCTAGATGTTGTTCTTTGTTTTGTTTTGTTTGGTTGGCTGCTGTTTCATTACACATAATCCTTAATATCCTTTAATTCACGTTTTTATCACTGAGCAAATCCGTTTTTGTTGATACGAATTTTAAAAAAGTTAGCGTCGTTTGGACAGTAATCAAATTTGCCGTTACTTTTCTCGTTTGAGTTGTTTTACCTTGTCATTTCGGGACTTTTTATAGCTGACTATGCGGTATGGGCTTTGCTCATTGTTGAAGACCTATAGTTGTTAATTTCTGTGTCATGTTTGTCTCTTGATGAGAGATGTCTAATTGGCAATTATACCACATCTTCTGTTTTATGTGGTCAGAAAACAGAAGCAAAATGTTACAAAGGAGAATCTTCAATTTGTTAATGGATGCTTTTGTCCAGACAGAGAAACTATAATTTTGAAATTTTTGATTTGGCAAAAAAATGATTTAATTAATAGCGAGAGGACTGGATATATTACGATTAGTTGCAATTAAAATCATTCTCTCATAGCGTAATTTTATTGGTAAATAACTATATATTTTTTTCACCACAGCGCGTACATAAAATACCGCATGTCCATTCCCCTGTCTGTCCTTCCGGACTTCTGGTTAATTAGATTTTTCAAGTGTACAATTCTTGCCAACTTTCTATAAAACTGATATCGTATGGACACGTTCGAAAATCAGTGCATATCAACTATTCTTTAAAAGAGTTATGCCATTTGGAAATATTAATTAGAATCTATATTGAAAATTGCATTGTATTTGCTGTCATTCCGTCATTTCTCTAATATATCTATAAAAAAAATAAAGAAAAAATAAACAGCTGTGCTTCGAGCGCATGATACGCCCTTCGTCTCATGAAAAAAAAAAACAACATAATATATGTTTTTAAAATAACACGGGGGTCGTACGGAAGTCATGCTAGGTATATCCTGACTCATTCATTATTCTTGCTCAATAATAAGTTTATATATCACAACATGTTTTATATGATCCCCAAATTGAAGCTCAATAAAAATTCAAGAACTCAAAAATGAATTAAAGAATCATCACGAAAAAGTATACAGATCTTAAAAATAATTTAACTAAAAAGTATGTGAAGTTCTATGCAATTATTATAGATAGTTTCTGAGATACGGCGCGACATGTGAACCCCCAGCCCCTTTTTGTCATAAACTCAATAACTCTAAAATCAAATTCTGAATCATTCTCAAAAATATATACAAGTTCTTCAGAATTATATAACTAAGAGGTGCGTAAAGTTTAGAGCAATAGTCATAAAACGTTTTCTAGATGCAGCGCGAACTGTAAAAAAAACTGTTGTAGTTACAAAGTCCTGTAACTTATAAAGTTCACCAAAAATTATACAGACCGTTTGACCATCATGACTGAAAAAACAACCATGTTCAGTTTAATGATAATATGCTGTACCATATTTACGACGGACAGACGGACATGGGCATTTCTATACCATTTTACGTCCCGTAAAAATTTTTACGGGTGCATAAACATATTGTTTTCTATTGCCTTTTGTTAGATAAACTACGTGCAACGTGGAGGAAATAGAAACTTTGTTCTTTTATAAAAGTTGTATCATTGTTTGTATTAGCGGCATACCATTATTTTTTGTTTACATAAATAAATTAAATAATTTTTTCAGAAAGGAAATTGACTTCTTCGTGTACATACATTTTCGGTATTAGTTTTTAAATATCATTGGTTTTCTGTGCTGTAATAAAAAATCGGATCCGGACCAAATCGTGGATAATAAAATTTTAATTGACATGCATGATATTAGTAACACCAAAAGGGTCAGTCGTCTTGAGATTGCTCACTATACGATATTTGTTGAAGATCTCAAAGAAACAGTAATATGTTTTATTTCTTATTATGTTATTAGAATGTTATCCTGGTATAATCAAATGCACTGACTAATATTAATGGCGTAGAAATAAGCATGCGGGAGAAACAGAAATTGGAGCATGGAAATTCCACATTACGTTTCGTATTACGGAAAATGACACGCATTACGTCCCGCAAAAAGTGACGTTTTGCGGGAATTCAAACGCTTAACGTCGCGCCAAGAGTTAACTCCCTTGAAACTGTATCGGATGCCCTTAAACTAAAGTTATAGTGCGAAAACCAAGAAAAGGCTTATTTGGGCCCTTTTTGGCCCCTAATTCCTAAAATATTGGGACCAAAACTCCCAAAATCAATCCCAACCTTCCTTTTGTGGACATAAACCTTGTGTTAAAATTTCATAGATTTCTATTCACTTTGACTAAAGTTAGAGTGCGAAAACTAAAAGTATTCAGACGACGACGACGCCAACAACATCATACCAATATACGACCATAAAAATCTATAGATAACATTTGTTTACAGCGATAACAAAATAATGAGTTAGCTACCCTTAATTATCAAATTTCTTGTGAATTTCAACCAAATTATATATTTAAATAACATAACAGGTAAAGGAAAAGTATATTGTACTTGAGCACCATTATAAATTTTAACTTATATCATAAATGTAAACTTGAAGAGTTTTTCGTTTTACTTGTTGTCACCACTGTCACTAAGGCAGATTGGCACTTAATCATTACAAATTTCAATGGAATATCAGATTTATACAATGACACACAAACTACATTTTTCATTTTAATAATACATTTAATCAGAAAATATCAAAATATTTCCACTATTCACTTAATGATTAATTCATTTGTTTACCAATTATTTCAGGTAAATTACTATTTACATTAAAATATCAAAACCTAAATGCTAGTAATGGCTTACATCCACTTAATTAGAACTTTGGTGGATAGTTGCATGATTGGAAATTATACCATATGTCCTAATTTTTTTATAGCAGAATTTATATCCACTTAATTTGAATTTTGGTGGATAGTTGCCTGATTGGAAATTATACCACATGCCTATGTTAAAAACATGTATTGTTAACATGTCCATTATATAAAGATTTAAGGCAGTCTTTATTTATTGATATAATTCAACATAATGATATGTTTTTAACTTTGTCAGATGATGTTCAAAAATGAAAATGTTTGTAGTTCTGTTGCCAAAACCTGCAATAATATTTTATTACGGCGAAACAGTATCTTATACTGTTAAAAATCAAACTGTTTCAGTTATTTTTATTATGTACATGTACAAAATGTATCAGGTTTTATCCTTGGATGTGCATGGTGATATTGCACTTTTATGTTTTGTATAAATAACAAAACTTATGTTTTAATTCTGTTGTTTTAAAATTGTATATAACAGTCTCTCATAGTTCTTTTAAGAATGGCACATGCTTTCTAAATTTTATATTGTGTACTTGATATTATATTGTGTTTATACTTGTATGTATGTGGTGAGACTTTAATAAACTATTGAATCTATTGAATCTATAAAAATTGTAGACTTACCATTACAAAAACTGTGCAACCAGGTAAGTTTTCTACCACTGAATTTACCACTGTAAAATGTTTCAAACTGAAAAAACAAGATCAATCTTTTAGGTGGTAGTATTATTCAATTGAATTGAATTGTAAAACTTTAAAAAATATCTTAACAGAATAAACATTTTTACTTGTTATTTTATATGTGCTTTTGAATAATGAGTTTCAATTCTGCCCAGAATTAGTTTTGTGAATTATACAGTTAACACACTTCAGGTAAAAATTCTGCTCAAACTGTCAAAGATTTAAAGATAATATTTTATTGTAGTTGAAAAATATAAAAAAAATATGAATTATGCATCTACAAAATGAACCACAAATAGTAAATTATTCAACTATCAGGATTATTGAGTTTTGTATAATAACAATCAACAAATTATCTACTATTACTGGGGTGTTTACAAAACTTAATTATCCATGAGAGTCTCTCAGTCAGTCCTTATCTACTATTACTGGGGTGATTACAAAACTTGATTATCCATGAGTCTCTCAGTCAGTCCTTGCTTACGCCTTTAAGGGTATTTGATATTATTCATTTTGACTGCAAGTTATCTAATGTAATTTACTTCAAATATAACATTACCATTCTAACACTCTTTTCTAACTCTTGAGGTATTGCAAATGTAGGTAAATTACTCTGTCCAATTGGCCATGCTCCAGCCTAGAAAATATATGTAAAGGTACTTCACATTTATATAAACAGGAATAATCTAATGCATCCTACAGTCTCTCTAAACCATCTTTATTCACTAAATATAGAAGTCAATTATAATTTCAAATAAATCTGACATGAAATGTAGGTCATTAAGTCTCAATTTAATAAATTAATTATCAGTTAATTAAACAGTATAAGTCAACAAAGCATGAAATGAGATTAAACTAAACACACTTTTCATTTTCTCTGTATTAACTGATCTTGAGTCTTATCATGTCTTTATCTCTGTGTAAAAAGCTGTTTTATTGTCTGATTGACTTTTACATATGATAAATGTATTTACCTGTAAAACTGATATAGAAAAGTTAACACCCAGTTCTGATACATTCTGTTTTTTAAGGAAATCACTGAAGTCATTATTCAAACCAGTACTTATATTCATATCTGTAAACATCCTATGGAGTTTGTTTGTAAATTCATAACCACAGGCTTGCTGAAAATATTGTAATTGTAAAATTAAATAAGATCGCTATATCATAGTGAAATGTTGTCACCATTTTATATATATGCAGTTTATTGGTCTCATCAATAAGAATGACAAACAACAGTATTCATTACAAAGACAGGAACCAACAAACTAGTAAAAACAATCATTTACAACAAAAATCATTCATCTAATGCTTGATTCAATAATGACAAATTTAATGAAAAATTCACAATACCGTATAGAGGTTATTTTCGAGGGGTGTAAATTTTCGATTATTATCGCGGATAGAACAAAATTGCCAAATAAATTCCGCCAATTTAAAAGTGAACATGCAAAGGTATCTATATAAGTTTTGATTCCGTCAAAATAATATCCGCCAAAATATTTCGTATTATCAAATAAAAATCCAGTAAAAACAACCCGCTATATGGTATATGCTACAAAAAATATTTATTAAACAAGAATGTGTCCTTAGTACACTGAAGCCCCAATCACACTATCACTTTCTATGTTCAGTGAACCGTGAAATTGTGGTCAAAACTCTAATTTGGCATAAAATTATTAAGATCATATCTTAAGAAACATGTGTACTTAATTTCAAGTTGATAGGACTTCAACTTCATCAAAAAGTAACTTGACCAAAAACTTTAACCTGAAGTGGGACAGACAGATAGAACAGACAGACAGACAAACGGACACACAGACCAGAAAACATAATGCCCATAAATGGGCCATAAAAATGGTAACAAATAAGACGATGTGGTATGATTGCCTATGAGACAACTACAAGTATTCAGTAGAGACTAGAAAAGAGAGGAGGATGGTTCAAAAAGTATTTTCAAATGACAAACACAAGGATCATTATATCAATAAAACCTTTGCAATCCAGTCTTTCTTTCAGTGTCAGGTTCAGTGTTTCTAATAATCTTGAAACCAGACAAATTATTGTTTATAGACTGTAATCTGACATTGTGTAGTATTTTTCACAATATCCTGATTATTTTCTTTAAATGAAAACTATTGATTCTTTGCAATTTTATTCTTTGGAATATCGAAATTGTTTGTGTTTTTATTCAGCTTATTATTAGTATTCTTACCTTTAGTTTATTTATCATGGCTTCCTCTGCATCCATTGATGCTGATTGTATATATATCAAACGTTTAGCCAACATCTTAGAATAAAACTGAAACAATTCAAATAAGAAAATAACGTTTGGCCAACATCTTAGAATAAAACTGATACAATTCAAATAAGAAAATAATGTTTGGTCAACATCTTAGAATAAAACTGAAACAATTCAAACAAGAAAATAACGTTTGGTCAACATCTTAGAATAAAACTGATACAATTCAAATAAAAAATAACGTTTGACCTTAGAATAAAACTGAAACAATTCAAATAAAAAAAAAAAGATTTGGTCAACATCTTAGAATAAAACTGAAACAATTCAAATAAGAAAATAACGTTTGACCTTAGAATAAAACTGAAACAATTCAAATAAAAAAAAAAAGATTTGGTCAACATCTTAGAATAAAACTGATACAATTCAAATAAGAAAATAACGTTTGGTCAACATCTTAGAATAAAACTGAAACAATTCAAAACAGAAAATAACGTTTGGTCAACATCTTAGAATAAAACTGAAACAATTCAAATAAGAAAATAACGTTTGACCTTAGAATAAAACTGAAACAATTCAAATAAAAAAAAAAAGATTTGGTCAACATCTTAGAATAAAACTGAAACAATTCAAATAAGAAAATAACGTTTGGTCAACATCTTAGAATAAAACGGAAACATTTCAAATAAGAAAATAACGTTTGGTCAACATCTTAGAATAAAACTGAAACAATTCAAATAAGAAAATATTGTTTGGTCAACATCTTAGAATAAAACTGAAACAATTCAAACAAGTGAAACTGCGAGCTACTGCTCACTGATGATACCCCCGCCGCAAGTGGATAATATTAATAGTGTAAAAATATGCAAGTGTTCGGTAAACAGGAAGTTGTCAAGTGATGAATCTGAAAACGCATCACACGGTATAGCTGACTTATATAAATCCTGAAACCAAATTTCAGAAATCCTTGTATTGTAGTTCCTGAGAAAAATGTGACGAAAATTTTCAACTTGGCTATCAGTGTAAAATCATACAAGTGTTCGGTAAACAGGAAGCTGTCGAGTGATGAATCTGAAAACGCATCACACGGTATAGCTGACTTATATAAATCCTGAAACCAAATTTCAGAAATCCTTGTATTGCAGTTGCTGAGAAAAATGTGACGAAAATTTTCAACTTGGCTATCATGTGTAAAATCATACAAGTGTTCGTTAAACAGGAAGTTGTCAAGTGATGAATCTGAAAACGCATCACACGGTATGGCTAACATATATAAATGTTGATACCAAATTACAGAAAGGGTGGATGTGTAGTTCCTGAGAAAAATGTGACGAAAATTTTAACTTGGCTATCATGTGTAAAATCATACAAGTGTTCGGTAAACAGGAAGTTGTCAAGTGATGAATCTGAAAACGCATCACACGGTATGGCTAACATATATAATGTTGATACCAAATTAAAGAAAGGGTGGATGTGTAGTTCCTGAGAAAAATGTGACGAAAGTTTCATGGGACGGACTGACTGACGGACTGATGGACGGACGGACTGATGGACGGACTGACGGACGGACTGACGGACTGACAGACAGAGGTAAAAACAGTATACCCCCCTTTTTTAAAGCGGGGGTATAATAAGAAAATAACGTTTGACCTTAGAATAAAACTGAAACAATTCAAATAAAAAAAAAAGATTTGGTCAACATCTTAGAATAAAACTGAAACAATTCAAATAAGAAAATACGTTTGGTCAACATCTTAGAATAAAACTGAAACAATTCAAATAAGAAAATAACGTTTGACCTTAGAATAAAACTGAAACAATTCAATAAAAAAAAAAAAGATTTGGTCAACATCTTAGAATAAAAACTGATACAATTCAAATAAGAAAATAACGTTTGGTCAACATCTTAGAATAAAACTGAAACAATTCAAAACAGAAAATAACGTTTGGTCAACATCTTAGAATAAAACTGAAACAATTCAAATAAGAAAATAACGTTTGACCTTAGAATAAAACTGAAACAATTCAAATAAAAAAAAAAAGATTTGGTCAACATCTTAGAATAAAACTGAAACAATTCAAATAAGAAAATAACGTTTGGTCAACATCTTAGAATAAAACGGAAACATTTCAAATAAGAAAATAACGTTTGGTCAACATCTTAGAATAAAACTGAAACAATTCAAATAAGAAAATATTGTTTGGTCAACATCTTAGAATAAAACTGAAACAATTCAAACAAGTGAAACTGCGAGCTACTGCTCACTGATGATACCCCCGCCGCAAGTGGATAATATTAATAGTGTAAAAATATGCAAGTGTTCGGTAAACAGGAAGTTGTCAAGTGATGAATCTGAAAACGCATCACACGGTATAGCTGACTTATATAAATCCTGAAACCAAATTTCAGAAATCCTTGTATTGTAGTTCCTGAGAAAAATGTGACGAAAATTTTCAACTTGGCTATCAGTGTAAAATCATACAAGTGTTCGGTAAACAGGAAGCTGTCGAGTGATGAATCTGAAAACGCATCACACGGTTATAGCTGACTTATATAAATCCTGAAACCAAATTTCAGAAATCCTTGTATTGTAGTTGCTGAGAAAAATGTGACGAAAATTTTCAACTTGGCTATCATGTGTAAAATCATACAAGTGTTCGTTAAACAGGAAGTTGTCAAGTGATGAATCTGAAAACGCATCACACGGTATGGCTAACATATATAAATGTTGATACCAAATTACAGAAAGGGTGGATGTGTAGTTCCTGAGAAAAATGTGACGAAAATTTTCAACTTGGCTATCATGTGTAAAATCATACAAGTGTTCGGTAAACAGGAAGTTGTCAAGTGATGAATCTGAAAACGCATCACACGGTATGGCTAACATATATAAATGTTGATACCAAATTAAAGAAAGGGTGGATGTGTAGTTCCTGAGAAAAATGTGACGAAAGTTTCATGGGACGGACTGACTGACGGACTGATGGACGGACGGACTGATGGACGGACTACGGACGGACTGACGGACTGACAGACAGAGGTAAAACAGTATACCCCCCCTTTTTTAAAGCGGGGGTATAATAAGAAAATAACGTTTGACCTTAGAATAAAACTGAAACAATTCAAATAAAAAAAAAAAGATTTGGTCAACATCTTAGAATAAAACTGAAACAATTCAAATAAGAAAATACGTTTGGTCAACATCTTAGAATAAAACTGAAACAATTCAATAGAAATAAATAGAATAAACTGAAACAATTCTAAAAAAAGTTGTCAACATCTTAGAATAAAACTGAAACAATTCAATAAAAAAAAAACGTTTGGTCAACATCTTAGAATAAAACTGAACAATTCAAATAAGAAAAATGGTCAACACTAGATAAATACACAAAAAAATAACGTTTTGGCTCAACACATCTTAGAATAAAACTGAAACAATTCAATAACAAAAATACGTTTGGTCAACATCTTAGAATAAAACTGAAACAATTCAAATAAGAAAATAACGTTTGGCAACACTTAGAATAAAACTGAAACAATTCAAATAAAAAAAAAAGATTTGGTCAACATCTTAGAATAAAACTGAAACAATTCAAATAAGAAAATACGTTTGGTCAACATCTTAGAATAAAACTGAAACAATTCAAATAAGAAAATATTGTTTGGTCAACATCTTAGAATAAAACTGAAACAATTCAAATAAGAAAATACGTTTGGTCAACATCTTAGAATAAAACGGAAACATTTCAAATAAGAAAATAACGTTTGGTCAACATCTTAGAATAAAACTGATACAATTCAAATAAGAAAATAACGTTTGGTCAACATCTTAATAATGTTTGGTCAACATCTTAGAATAAAACTGAAACAATTCAAATAAGAAAATAACGTTTGGTCAACATCTTAGAATAAAACTGAAACAATTCAAACAAGAAAATAACGTTTGGTCAACATCTTAGAATAAAACGGAAACAATTCAAACCAGAAAATAACGTTTGGCCAACATCTTAGAATAAAACTGAAATAATTGAAACCAGAAAATAACGTTTGGCCAACATCTTAGAATAAAACTGAAACAATTCAAACCAGAAAATAGCGTTTGGTCAACATCTTAGAATAAAACTGAAACAATTCAATCCAGAAAATAAAGTAACCACAACATTCAGGTGCATGTTTTGTAAATAACTTTAAAATGCGCAGGAAAATCTGATTATTGTTTGTATCAAAAGTAAGTTAAATTAATAGTATAGGGTTCAACATACTTTTTCATCATTGCAAAATCTCACATATTGGGATGATATTGCAATAACAATATTTTTGCAAAAAATGAAAAGCATGTGTAAATTTGAGAGTTATTGAACTATATAAATGCATTCAATATCTAATCCTTTTCCATTTTATATGACTATTATTATCAGGGATCTATAAGATATAAATCTTAGATAAATTGAAAAATAGCAATCATTCAAATATTTGAATATTGCTGTTCTCTTAAGCATCTATGCTGTAATCTTATTTGAATTAAGTAAATGTAACTCTTACCCTTTGGAAAACATCTTTATCATCCAGATATTTGAACACAGTTATACAATTGGCTAGTTTGTCATCTAATTCATTCTCTGATATACCTTTAGAACTTTTCTTTAGTAAATTATCACAGTATCTTGAAAGCTGTAACAAAAAGAATTATAAAATTCAATTCACATAACTCAAAAATATGCCTACTGGCCAAATTGAAGATGATAGCAAGGTACTAATATGAATTAACCCTGCTTGGAGCTAGACTGTCATGCAGAGTTTAAATGTGCTAGCTCTCAAAATAACTGTCTATAGGAAGAGTTGTCATAGTATTCAAACTACAAAAAAACAGCTGAGCCACCAGCGCATGATACGCCCGTAGTCTTGTGTGTGAAGTTTTATGCAATAATCATAAGTAGTTTCTGAGATATGGCACAACATGTGAAAAAAACACACCTCTGTTTTAGTTACAAAGTCCCGTAACTCAAAACGTTTAAATCATATTTTCACCAAAAAGTATAGATCGTTTGACCATCATAAGAAACAACTATGTTAAGTTTCATGAAATTTGGATAAGTCGTTCTCAAGTTATGGTGCAACATGTTTACACTGGACAGACAGACGAATGGACAGACAGTCATTTGTATACCATAATATGTCCTGTCAAAATTTTGACGGGCGTATATAAATCCCAAATATTTGCTCTTAGTTCTAAATGTTGCATTCTCGGTTGAGAAGCATTTTATACAATACTACCAATGAAATAATTTTTAATTTTTTAATTTCAGGTGTCTATATTTCAATGAAGAAATGACAAAATAATGTTTTTTTTATCAAAATATCAATTCAAAATTAGTGCAGAGCTTCTTTTCTAGTCAAAAAGAATGTGCACATTTAGATTCTGGTCATCTACCATCCATTTAGATTTTAATTAACAAAAGTCTCATGACTTACATTTGACTGTAATAGACAAAAAAATAAATATAAATGTGTGCCTGTCAACTCTAAAACCTAGATAATACATAACCAGTTGAACAGGCTTTTTTCAAAACAATCATACATTCCCTGTTTATCATAGCATTAACTGCATGTATTATGTTATTGAAATATATCTCCAAAGATGTTTCTTTTTACACTGATTAAAAGTATGTTGTTTTAAAATAGAAGATTCTTTAATATATGAACAGCTTACCAACTCTGGGGATTTACAACCATGTCTAGGATTCTGTTTATAATTAATAGCAGCAGCACAAGCCTGAAAATACAATAACAAAATAAGTTGTTATGTGTCAGACACACATGTCTCCCATTTCAACAATTATCCATTAACTCAGTAACTTAAATACCCTTTTTTTCTTAGTTCAAACTATTAGTTTTCTTGCTGATAGCCTAACTATCCTGCTTTTTAGATTTTACGCATTAATAAACAGAGAAATAAATAACATACAACCAGAAAAACCGATTAACCCTTAGTTCTATTTATAGCTACAGCAACTATGTTGGTGGGGATGTCTACCAATTTTGAAACTAAAAACCTTTAAAATTGATAGGAAAAATCTTCTTTCAATTCATCAACTGGTTTCCGAGGATATTTTTCTCATTAACAGAAGACTGTTGGCTGCCAGGTGATGGCTATGGTTCAAATTTTTCAAGGCTGTATCGTGACACATACTTTTTAATTTCCTTTCTTTTGGTCTCTTGTGGAGAGTTGTCTCATTGGCACTAATAACACATCTTCTTATTTCTATATACTGTAAAATCAGAAATTATTGCATGCATTTAAAATTGCAATTTCAGAGAAAATTGACAAAAATGCCAGAATAATTATTGAGATTTCAGAAACATCTGCATACAGAGATGTGTATCAGATTTCAGAATGCGCGTTCTTATTATTGCGATACTCAGCCAGTGGCATTATTCGCATTAATAAAAACCTTGCAATAAATTCTGAATTTACAGTAATATAATTGAAAGAGATTGTAACACACAGGTTTATACCTTATCTAAAGCCCCAACAAATTGTTGGTCTGCATGAAAGACAACTTTGATCAGCTCTGTATATTTACCATGGACTTCTAAAATTGACTCTACGAATTGTCCAGGTATCTGTAAAATAAAATTATATATTTTATATAGCATGCTTATTTTGCTTTGTCAAGACTAAGTAACATATATACGTACAATAATAGGATGTTTAAAATTATTCAGATTTTTCATAAATTTTCAGATTAACTAGAAATAGAGTGAAATTCCCTTATCAGGATAAATAGACTAAATCACCATGTTTTAGCAATCAAAAAAGGGTATCCTACAGTGGAGTTTTGTTAAGATGTTCATGTGCTGTACAAAGACAGGAACCTCATTATTAGTTGTGCTTTGTTATATCTTAATGATTTAAATATTTTTTGTTATTTTGAGAACTTGAAACTTGGTGTTGATGGCATTATTTTGATAGCTCCTAAATGACTTTATTTACCTCTATTTTATATTCAGAGCAATAAAGAGCTTGACATATGATAAAGACATCTGTATCCTATTTTTGAAGATTGAGGCTTAGACAGTCCATAATATTGTGTCAGAGATACCTGATCAACTTCCCAGAGATTTTTGACAAGATGGTACTTATACTATTTTACAAAAAATCCTGTTTTTCTATTCTCTATTTGTATTAAAGTGCCTCCTATGTTGTGGGAAATGACATTGTCTTAGATTATTTTACAAAAACCTTATGTGTGTTACTGATACAAACTCCAAGCCTTTGTGCTAACATCATTATATCATCCAGAGTTGTTGACACTAATCATTATACTTACATTATCTCCCTTTAGATTTTTAACAGCCTCTAAGCCTGTGTTTTTGATATGTGTTTCTATCTCCTGTATCAGTACACCAAGACCTCCATGTATTGGTTTTAACAATTGGTACATGTTTGATAAATCTGTCAAGTAAAATCATTATATATTCACTTTATAACACTTAATCAAACATCACATAAAAAAAGAACTTTTTAGGAATAGGAAATAAGAAGGTGATTTTATTTCCTTCCAATTTCCTTTTTAAGATAAACAGAAAGACTGAAAGATCTGCTTTGTTCAATTTTTTAAATTCTGTGTCTATCTTGACATAAAAATAGTTTTAAAGTTAATAATGAAAAAAATGTTAAACCAGATGCTCCGCAGGGCATAGCTTTATACGACCGCAGAGGTTGAACCCTGAACGGTTGGGGCAAGTATGGACACAACATTCAAGCTGGATTCAGCTCTAAATTTGGATTGTGATTAAATAGTTGACACAGCATAGGTTTCTGACACAGAATGAATGTGTTCTAATGAACTTAAAATTTTTGTTTTCTCTTAGAGCAATTCACTATGCTGTTGAATATTAATCCTCTCAAAAAAATGTTTGAAGAAATTTTCTTTTTTATTTATGAAATTTCAAATGAGAAAAATTGAACCCAATTTTTTTAATCACATCCCCCTTTCCCTTATTCCAAAATTTATCTCAATTAAAATTTCTAATGGAGTTTGCAACAATAACTACTCATTTAAATACATCATAAAATATTAAGATGTAAAAAAACTGCTTGTTATCACTGAATGGTAAAGATTATTTTAATTTATCAGTTGGTAGTAAAAAGTGAATATACATTGTATATTGTATATAACAAAGATTTAAGTTGATTCTGGACAAAGAAAGATAACTCCAATTAAAAAAAAATCTTGCTATTGCACAATATTTTGCAATTAGATATTTCTTGCTTACTATTCTGGACAAAGAAAGATAACTCTAATTAAAAAAAAATTGCTATTTCACAATATTGTGCAATTAGATATTTCTTGCCATTGCGCAATACTGTGCAATTGAAAAGACTTGCTATTGCACAATACTTAATATAATAATTTTAGATCCTGATTTGGACCAACTTGAAAACTGGGCCCATAATAAAAAATATAAGTACATTTTTGGATTCAGCATATCAAAGAACCCCAAGATTTCAATTTTTGTTAAAATCAGACTAAGTTTAATTTTCGACCCTTTGGACTTTAGTGTAGACCAATTTGAAAACAGGACCAAAAATGAAGAATCTACATACACAGTTAGATTTGGTATATCAAAGAACCCCATTTATTCAATTTTTGATGAAATCAAACAAAGTTTAATTTTGGACCCCGATTTGGACCAACTTGAAAACTGGGCCATTAATCAAGAATCTAAGTACATTTTTAGATTCAGCATATCAAAGAACCTAACTGATTCATTTTTTGTCAAAATCAAACTAAGTTTAATTTTGGACCCTTTGGACCTTAATGTAGACCAATTTGAAAACGGGACCAAAAGTTAAGAATCTACATACACAGTCATGACAGTTAGATTCGGCATTATCAAAGAACCCCAATTATTCAATTTTGATGAAATCAAACAAAGTTTAATTTTGGACCCTTTGGGCCCCTTATTCTGTTGGGACCAAAACTCCCAAAATCAATACCAACCTTCCTTTTATGGTCATAAACCTTGTGTTTAAATTTCATAGATTTCTATTTACTTAAACTAAAGTTATTGTGCGAAAACCAAGAATAATGCTTATTTGGACCCTTTTTTGGCCCCTAATTCCTAAACTGTTGAAACCAAAACTCCCAAAATCAATCCCAACCGTTCTTTTGTGGTCATAAACCTTGTGTCAAAATTTCATAGATTTCTATTAACTTAAACTAAAGTTATAGTGCGAAAACCAAGAAAATGCTTATTTGGGCCCTTTTTGGCCCCTAATTCCTAAAATGTTGGGACCAAAACTCCCAAAATCAATACCAACCTTCCTTTTGTGGTCATAAACCTTGTGTTAAAATTTCATAGATTTCCATTCACTTTTACTAAAGTTAGAGTGCGAAAACTAAAAGTATTCGGACGACGACGACGACGACGACGCCAACGTGATAGCAATATACGACGAAATTTTTTTCAAATTTTGCGGTCGTATAAAAATGATTCTAAACTTTGAGCAGAATTTGGTCTTGTTATGCAATGCACCATGTAAAACATTGATGATTACAGTAATAGAAATTTATGTTCTTTTCAATTTTTAATCTGTCATGTGTGGTAACAAGTAAAGCCATTTTTTTTATTTTAGAAAGTATACTAACCTTTTCTTTTTTCTACCCTGACCATTTCTCTGCACTCTCCATGTAAGAACTGTAGATGATCAGCTACCATTCTCTGTTGACATTCATGTGTTACTTTGCTGTACGAGCTGGGATGTAAAAATTTCCTACTCCTAAAATCTTCATTGTCTAATTTTATTATTACCTGAAAATTAATCAGCAAGATTGTTATTATCGTTTACTTTTTATATTGCTTGCAAGTTTTTAACACCAGGATTATATTTCATATTTAACTCAGTAACTGGATTGAAGTTTCACACTAAATGTTAATTTTAAGTTGCAAAATCATAATATAAGCTTCAAAATAACAACACCAACAATTTCACATAATGAACAATAACCCTTCCCTCAATGATTGATTTTTAAAAAGACTAGTAAATCATTTATACAAAAATGAATTTTGTCTAAAAGTTGCAGAAAGGAACATTAATTAAATTTAACCTTTTCCATGAATTCTGAGCAGTTGCATTCATCTTTGAGTTTAGCTGCCTCTACTCTGTAAAAATCTCCAGTTTCTAACTTGAATGGAGCTTCAAACACTTCTTCGTAAAGTTGTAATGGATGTTTCTTTTTATATTCCTCCACATTGACAAATGAATTTATAACACCATGAAGTACGGTTTGATGAACAGTACTGCTCATTCTGTCATTTTTAATATCTGCTAACAAAAGTTTTACTATTGGATCCTTAAGAGGTTCAACCATAAATCTTTTCCAGGTATCTAGGGCAAGCTGAAATAAGCAAGACACAACTTGTTATTTTATAATTTCAACTTCTTTTCTCCACATTTTTAACACTTTTGAAAAGTCTATAATAAAGTTAAAAGAATCTGATCATTATTATATATATACTTTTAAACTAAATGTTATGTAGCCGACTTTCTCATGCATGCCTTTTCCCATACATTTTTAATGTCACAATGCTTTTATAAGTTGTTATTAAATCACAGTAAGAAAAGATTGTTGAACAAAATAATTTATATTGATCGACCTCAGATCAACTGGTGTACCTCATTTATAAATTAGAACTCAAAATTACTCTATATAATTTAATTTGATGTTAAGCAATTCTAATCTTTTTACTATGACTATCAAATCTAAAAAGTCTAACCTCTAATCAGAACCTACCTCTCCTATTTCTAATTTCTGATCAGCGGACTCCACAGAGAACCCACCTCTCTTATTTCTAATTTCTGATCAGCTGACTCAACAGAGAACCCACCAATCAGAACCTACCTCTCCTATTTCTAATTTCTGATCAGCTGACTCCACAGAGAACCCACCAATCAGAACCTACCTCTCCCATTTCTAGTTTCTGATCAGCTGACTCCACAGAGAACCCACCAATCAGAACCTACCTCTCCTATTTCTAACTTCTGATCAGCTGACTCCACAGAGAACCCACCAATCAGAACCTACCTTTCCATTCCTAACTTCTGATCAGCTGACTCCACAGAGAACCTACCTCTCCTATTTCTAATTTCTTATCAGCTGACTCCACAGAGAACCCACCAATCAGAACCTACCTCTCCTATTTCTAATTTCTTATCAGCTGACTCAACAGAGAACCCACCAATCAGAACCTACCTCTCCTATTTTTAATTTCTGATCAGCTGACTCCACAGAGAACCCACCAATCAGAACCTACCTCTCCTATTTCTAATTTCTGATCAGCGGACTCCACAGAGAACCCACCTCTCCTATTTCTAACTTCTGATCAGCTGACTCCACAGAGAACCCACCAATCAGAACCTACCTCTCTTATTTCTAATTTCTGATCAGCTGACTCAACAGAGAACCCACCAATCAGAACCTACCTCTCCCATTTCTAGTTTCTGATCAGCTGACTCCACAGAGAACCCACCAATCAGAACCTACCTCTCCTATTTCTAACTTCTGATCAGCTGACTCCACAGAGAACCCACCAATCAGAACCTACCTTTCCCATTCCTAACTTCTGATCAGCTGACTCCACAGAGAACCTACCTCTCCTATTTCTAATTTCTTATCAGCTGACTCCACAGAGAACCCACCAATCAGAACCTACCTCTCCTATTTCTAATTTCTTATCAGCTGACTCAACAGAGAACCCACCAATCAGAACCTACCTCTCCTATTTCTAATTTCTGATCAGCTGACTCCACAGAGAACCCACCAATCAGAACCTACCTGTCTTATTTCTAATTTCTGATCAGCTGACTCCACAGAGAACCCACCAATCAGAACCTACCTCTCCTATTTCTAATTTCTGATCAGCTGACTCCACAGAGAACCCACCAATCAGAACCTACCTCTCCTATTTCTAATTTCTGATCAGCTGACTCTACAGAGAATCCTCCATAACTGAGATCTGCTTCACTATATTTCTGTTTCTTTATAAATGTAGTATTCAAATATCTACAATGAAATTCAAAGAAAATGAATAATATGTAAATGATAATTAAGAATAAATGAAACTATACTTGAAATGCATTTTTGCTATATCACAAAGACAAGGCAAACTTTTAGTTGAGTATTGACCACCAATGGAATTATCTGGGGCTGCAATATAATTTCTCTAATGAATAAACAAAAAATCTAAAAAAAATCAACCAGTTTTACTTTGATAAATGTTGATTCTCACTTCCACACAAAAAATGCAGAATATGGAGGAATATCTGCAATAAATGCACATTTCCAAAGGTAATTCTAAATCTTAATAGAAGCATCTGATAGCTCAAGATTTTCTAGTACATTTGTACATGCACAGAGACCATAAATATAGCTATCATCAAGGTGTGTATTTGATCTAACTTATCTAAAATTGGTGTGTGAATCATAATTAAAATATAAATTTTCTATCTATATACAGTTGAACCTCAATAAGTCAAAGTAACTTACCCATACAAAAGATTTAGGAAACTTGAGCCTCTACTATACTCCTCCCAGTATTTATGGTATTGGCTTAAATAACTCTCATCACCATGTTGAATAACATTCTGAAAGGGAAATATTTGTACATTACAATTAATATATACACAAGCTGTTAAAAGAATGTTTATATGATGTTATGATTAATGAAATCAAAATAGGTACCTTTCATGGAATCAGTACTGTTCTCAGGATTGTTTATTTGCAACCAGAGATGGGTCCGATTACTTTCAATGTAATTGATTAAATTACAATTACTTTGTCATTTGTACGATTAAATTAAATTAATGATTACATCATTTCTGAAAGTGTCTGATTAAATTAATGATTACATTGGCAAAGTAATCATGATTACATCTGATTACAATGAATTAAAAAAAACATTTTGAATGATGTGAATGAATTAACGTTTAATATAACTATAGTTCTTTCTAGAAAGGTTTTGTTTTACATTTAATAAACCACAAAAGTTCACTACAGACATACATGAACATTGTCATCATTGATCTCTGAATTATTTTGACTTCAATTGAATATGGCTTTATAAAGAGTTTGCTGTTTGTCTTCTGACCTCTTCCAGACTTTATACGTATTTCAAGGTGCAGTTTTTGGAAGTTAAAATATGGTTGAAATAAAGTTACCAGATAAAATTATGTAAAAATTTAATAGAATTGTTTAAAAATTTGTTTATTTTTAACAAGATATTTGTCCAACTTTTAATTTAGTTTATGTGCTAATTAGATAAATTTTCACATGTCTGATTAATCTTTTATCATATATATATATTGTCCTACAGCTATACTCAATTGGAAATTGCAATAAAAACAAAACCTTAATTGGTTTCCTACCTGTCAATTCAAAGTTGACAATAATCACAATATTAACAAAACATTATAATTCAGGGTTAAAGAAAAGTATAATATTGCTTAAATATAACAGTGTTTTTTTTTTATCAAATATATATATGTACATCTTTAAATTGTGAATAAATGTACATTTATCTTTTACTAAGGCCTTCTTAGGCTAATGATGACTTTTTAATATTGTAACAATTTATTTTTCACTGAAGTATACAAATCAATTAACATGCTTGATAAAGTAAGCCAAACTATCTTAACTTCTTGAATAAGAATAACAAAAAGGTTCATTTATTGACCATAAACACAGTTCAAGATTTTTTCATTGTAATCAGAATGTAATCAAAATGTAATCAGGATTACAGGGCATTTTGAAAAGTAATTGATTAAATTAAATTACATGTAATCAGAATTTTGGCTGATTAATGATTACAATGATTACTTGAAAAATTGTAATCAATTACAGCTGATTAACGATTACAATTACAATTACCCCAAGTCTGTTTGCAACATTACATAATTCAGTCAAAATTTCCCATTTTTGTTGGTTGTATGTGAGAGATGAAATTATGAATTCTGTTCTGTTCTGTTTATGACCTAAGATTCTAATAGTTAAAGTCTTATATATTTGGCTTCCCAAAATTTTCGGGGCCTTTTTAAGGCCGTACTGACCTATAGTTGTTAATGTATGTGTCATTTTGGTCTCTTGTGGACAGGTGCCTCATTGGCAATCATACCACATCTTCTTTTTTATAAGCCAGATTTGAGGTTGGTCACTTTGTTCATCATCTTACTGTTATAACTTATTTTCAGGTAATTTAGGTTTTCATTTAATTTCAAATTAAGAGGGATTGGTTGTTAAAGCAACAGATTGACCACTTATCTTTTGACTAAATACCTGATAAAGTTCTTGTACATGGTTTTCTAAGAATTGTTTTGTTTCTACATAAAGTCTGTCACTAAGTGGTTCTGGACATGCTACACACAATGCATAGACATCTGTATAAATTGTTAAGAAGTCATATACAACTCAAAACAGTATAAATTTAACAATTCAAAAGTCAGTTAGAAAGTATTTAGGGAGTTTTATGGTTTCAAAATAACAAGCAATCAGACTTCTCAGAATATATGGATTATATATATGAAAAATACTCTAAGATTTTGTTCTACCTTATATATAATTACATGTAAATAAATTCATCAAGTAGGGTCAAACAGGAAACCATACATGAACTCTCACCTTTTTTCAGTCATGACCTTATTTCAATGTTTCAAATTGACCAAAAATAACAAAAGGATATGAAAATCTGTCATTCCATGTGGTTCTGTTAACCTTAGCACAGGTAATTACACTCTTGACCGTCTCCAGGAGTACACACCATGTTGTATCAAAGTCTACTTTTCTTGGTTTTAACGACATCTCCCTGAAAAACATAAAGATCTGGTTAAGTTATAAAACTGAGTAACATCATGTTAACACTAATCTTAATTGTAGCTAGGTAAACATAAGTTAGTAAACTATCAATAAACTCTTGCAAAAGATTGGTTAATAATTTCCCCCCTATAATTCCTCCCTAGAAAATTACATGTAGACTATAACAGCACAATTCCAGGTCATCTGATTACCACTCTGCAGTGTATCATATTTATCATGCAACTATACTATATCAAAACCAAATACCAAACATGTGTTAGGATTAACTTTTATATCTTTGATCTCGCTAATTGTTCAATGTTGTATCAATTGTCTTTGGTGGTTAAATTATGAAAATAACAATTTTATAAAGTAAACTAGTCTGCTTGGATTGAGTCAATCAATGCACAGCTCTTATTCGCAATCCATCTGCATCATTTGGTCTCTGTCAGAGAGTGGTCTCATTGGCAAACATACCACATTTTCTTATTTTTATATAACAGATTATTTCAGTACTATAGAAAATGGAGGAAACAGGGAATGTGTCAAACAGACAAGTCACAACAACCTGAAAAAACAGCAGAAGAATTTTCAATACTTATATTTCAAGAATTTTCTGACAATACTTGCATAAAAACTTAACAGACTTCATCAAGAATGTTCAATACTATTTTTGAAAGTACTGTTTATTGTTCGTGTTGTTATTTCAACACTATAACTTTAGGCAATGCATACTCAACAAGTGAAACTGCGAGCTACTGCTCACTGATGATACCCCCGCCGCAAGTGGATAATATTATTAGTGTAAAAAGTTCTCTTGAACTGAATTTTAATGTGTGTATTGTTATGCGTTTACTTTTCTACATTGGCTAGAGGTATAGGGGGAGGTTTGAGATCTCACAAACATGTTTAACCCCGCCGCATTTTTGCGCCTGTCCCAAGTCAGGAGCCTCTGGCCTTTGTTAGTCTTGTATCTGAAAACACATCACACGGTATAGCTGACTTATATTGACCCTTAAACCAAATTTCAGAAATCCTTGTAATGTAGTTCCTGAGAAAAATGTGACGAAAATTTTCAACTTGGCTATCATGTGTAAAATCATACAAGTGTTTGGTAAACAGGAAGTTGTTGAGTGATGAATCTGAAAACGCATCACACGGTATAGCTGACTTATATCAAGCCTGAAACCAAATTTCAGAAATCCTGGTAGTGTAGTTCCTGAGAAAAATGTGACGAAAAATATTCATGGGACGGACGGACTGACGGAAGGACAGACAGAGGTAAAACAGTATACCCCCTTTTTTCAAAGCGGGGGTATAATTAATATATCATACCATTAAACAACAAGACAAGAAGGTAAAATATGACAAAGGACAAACAGATATTATGGTCTACCAGTATAGGTTGAACAGGTACTAGGGCCAACAGGAACAAGAGTTACATGAAACAGGGTGTAGGGATCTGGATTCAATATTCTATAATTATATTCCCCACTTAGAGCAAAATATGTAAGGGTTCTGCAGAACCCAGTGCCTCACCTACTTTATGAAGCTAATAAGTAATTTAGGAAATTGAACTGCAGATTGTATGTAATGTTAACAGGAAGAAAGACTGTCCATATATAAGTAACATATCAAAAACAGGAAATATATTTTTACAAAATTTCCTTCTAGATACTAGCTATTGATAATTAACAAGCTTCTGTCCAAGTTTGGCAGAAATCCAGGATAGTTTAAGAAACTGAAAGTGATTAAAATTCCAAAAACTTAATCATAGAGTGAATGTAATTTTAACTGGCAGAAAACTAAGTCCATTTATAAGTAAAATACGAATAAACAGAATTTTTTTTTACAAAATTTAATCTGATTGGATGCAACCAGTTACAACTGAGACCAATGAATAGCATTACCTTGTGGAATCAATAATTCTATCTTAATCTTAACCTTTAAATATGGAAGATGATAAATGGTGGAAAGCTTGACTTTGGTTTAAAAACCATGGTTCTAAAATACCTTCAACATGGGGGTGATAAATTTCCAGTGGGACTTTTTGATTTACAACACAGCATAAATTTACCAGTAATCACCCTTGGAGTCCTTCCCCTCAGAGATTTGGGGGGAGGGGGGACAACCTAATCAAAAAAAATCTTCCAGACTCAGAAGGGTCTGTCTTCACACTGCCTCACAACCCATAACTTAACACACTATAACTTTAGGCAATCCCTGAAAAGGTATTATATACAGTATAATGCAGGGGCGGATGCAGGAATTTTCGAAAGGGGGGGTGCTAACCCAGGGCACCCAGGGCAAAGGGGGGGTGCAAAACATATGTCCCGATACAAATGCATTGATCGGCAAAAATAAAGGGGGGGGTGCGCACCCCCGGAACCCCCCCCTGGATCCGCCACTGTAATGTGATCAACGTAAAGCAGTGTGCGGTTGTGTTCAGATGTGAAAAGAACCACATGTACCAGACTCAAGTTCCCAAAAAAGAATTTGATTTCCATATTAAAAGTATAACTATATATAGATAAAAACACAATATTTACATACAATACACAGAATCTCAATTTATTCAATGATCTGCCCTAGTTGATCTGGAGTCATTTGGGGGAAAATGTGTCATCATCAAATTTTTCTGGGGAAAAGCGCTATGGACACGTAAAAATATCCTCATCTCATGGCCAAAGCCCAATACATGTATGAATGCATTTTGACGTTGTTGATGTTATTGGTTTTGGTAGGCGGCTTACTTATGTAGTAATTGCGCCTTAAATTCATATAACATATAAATATTATGTATATATACTTTCAGTCCTTAATTTATTTTTAGTATTACGTTTTGGCGAGTAATTATATGAAACTTTGACGAACATGGTTGACTGAGTTACTAAGAAATATATATATATATATGTTGAGAGACAAAAAAAAAACACACAATAGAAGGTACATGTACATGTAATAGGAAAATGAAAGAAAAGCAAATGATAGTCCCTAATGAAATGTACATTATTAATTGATAGGTATCATAAAATTGTTTAGAAATTTTGACGTCACAACTTCTATTGAAAAAGCATGCATAATATGAATTCTTATGATGTACGAAAACATATGATCTGACCATGCATTAGAACTATCTTGAACTATCTATCTTCCTTTTTTTTTAGGCAGTGTCTGCGCTAGCAGCGGAACCGTAGCTCTTAGGTCCTTATGTTATTTTTTTACTATTTGCGGACCATACGGTTCCGCAGCTATCATGGCTATGTCTGCGCGTACCCGCATGCGGAACTTCAACGAATAGTCAAAGTGCCTTTGTAGGCTACGTGTACCTGTATCTGGTTTTAAAATCAAATGGCATCGGATCAGGAATACAACCTGAAATAAATAAACGACACTGCCTTTTTATTTTTTACCAGTTTAGGATTTGTATCCTCAAAGTTACTGAGTAAAAAACTCTTGTGACAAACATGACCTTTATTTAAATAATTTGGGAACTGGGATGGGGTCCATATGTTCATCAAAATGAGCAATACAATCAGTTTGTTGATTCTAATTTGTGGAGATCATTATTGACATAATTTAGCTGGCAGAATAAAAATTCCGCTAAATTAATCAGGAATCAGGATACTATGAAAATATTAGAACAAATTATATTTACAAATACTGTTGGACGATAAGAATTTCAGGTTTAAGATAACTATATAACACACTGTTCAACCTGTGATTTGTTTTACGAGTCGGATTGCAGTTATTGGTGAAGTTTTGTCAACTTTTTATTTCACTGATTGCGATGAACAGGAGGTCGCCATTTTCTGTCACGTGGGAAAACTATTTGCATATATTTGTTAAAAAAATAAAGAAAAGAATTTTTTAAACTTAGCGTATACACTCATTTCAAACAATAAATTATAGTCCCGGAATACATTAACACTCAAAAAATATATATAAGTTGCTTTATACAAAATCAAATTGTCTTTGCACAAATATCACAGTTAAATTGAACTCTAAATATTCATAGGTTCGTTTTGTTATGAAAGATCTGATTCCGAAAGATATACTGAAAGGCTTCCTTAGCAGCTTTAGAGAACTTGCTGGATACAGTTCTCAACCCTTAGTGCCCTTTTAGAATTTACTTTCAGGTAAAAACATGTAGACTCCTTAACAAAAAAATGCCAACAATATCTGGTAGAGTCTAACATATAAAGCTTAAAAATGGAATATAAGTTTCCTTTAGACCATATAAAGAATGATTTTTTTTTGCTATTTCACTTTCAGTATTTGACAATGATTTCTAGACGTTTCTGTCATTCAAACAGTTGGTCCACAGGTAATTCTGGCCACAATACCACTTTGGCCTGAGTTGTTTAGGCCACAATTCCAGTTTGGCTAGTGTCGTTTCAGCCTCAGTTGTTTGGGTCACACTTGGATTTTGTTAACATATATTCTATAGACGTATTAACACTTGTATGCAAATTTATCCGCCATTACATAAAATCACACAGGTTCCTGTAAACTTTGACATCATAATTCAATACATTTGATGTCACAACTAAAAATTGATTGTTGCTTGACGTCAAAAGGTTATTAGGAGGTGATATAAGGTCATTCGGAGGCAAAATACAGCTTAAGACCAAAAGTGTAAATACGTTTATTCTGTTCTATATGAGGGTTTGGATGGGGTTAAATGATTAAAGAATAATGCCCTTAAAAAATGAAGATTAGAGAATAATCGGCCAAAAAAATGAAGATAAGAGAAAAAAGGGGTTAATTTTTTGAAGATTAGAGAAAAAAGGGGTTTAATTTTTTGAAGAAAGAGAAAAAAGGGGTGAAAATTAAATGTTTACAGAATAACAGACCCCCATCCAGACCCTCCTATATATGTTTGCGTTAATGCACCTTATCGCTATTTGTCCTCCATAACTAGACATCACAAAAGTTACTGTAAAATTTTGACCGTATAACAGAAAATATCTGATGCGACAATGGAAAAGTGATTGTTGTACATGATGTATGATGTCAAAAGTTCAAGCAGAACAGATTTTCAAACAGTGTCTGCTATAAGGTGCATTGTTTTGACAGAAGTTTTTTTTTAAGCCATTTCAAAGTTTAGTTTTTGTGGTTAAGTCTCCACTCATATACTTCAGCAAATGGTCAATTATATTTGGTGTATGGATATAAATATAGCCGGAGTAATTGAAAGGTACATGTAAATACAAATGTAGCTGTCTGGCAGGTTTCATCTTATATGTACCATGACCTTATTTTCATGCTTTTGTGTACAACATTATTATTTGGCAGTGTCTGCCCAACTCTACATGAGGGGACGAGTAGTCAAATTGGCATTCGTAGGCTACAAGTCCCTGCATCCAAAATTTAAATGCCATCTGATTGGGAAAAGAAATGTGAAATATACACGGAAATTAAATGTATCATAATTATTGAATAAATTAATCAGAAGTCCTATAAATAATTATATATAGTAAGTGAACAGTTTTTCTCAGTTAATAAATATTCTTGATATATATGTGAGGAAGACATTTAAAACTTTTAAAAAATTGGAACAATTTGTTCAAAACTGCCAGTCAAATAACAGCATACATTGTATAATATAAAATATTTGGTTGTTTGTATAAAAGAAACTCTGAATCAATTAAAAAGAAGACATGTAAACCAAAAACTTTAAGAAGAATTAAAGTTTAGTTGGCAGAAAATTCAAAACAAATTCGACAGGAAAAGGATATCGACAGTGAAATATCACCAAGCATTAATATTTGAAGGTATTGAAATATCACCAAGTATTTATATATTTAGGTTTTGTCAGCATGTCAACAGTCAGTGATAATGTGTTGTTCCAGTCAGAGACCACAAGAAAGTATGACATACCTCTCACTCATCTAGATTATCCATACATAGAGAAATGTACAGACACCAAAGAACTTGAGAGAATACTTAGAATCCTTAGGTAATTCTTTAACTTATTTAGATTTTACTTTTTCAAAAAAATATAAAAGATCATTAAAGGGATCATTTACTATATGATTTTGACTCCTCACAAAATTTTGAAGGTACAAGTACATGTACAAGAAACTGTTATGTATAAGCTAAAATATCCACATACAAAAACAAATAATTTTTTTTAGTCACAAACCAAAAATTGAATTACTATTTAGAAGATAACTATTGTATTTTAAGCTTGGCCTTCGAAAAAACGTAGATTTTACTGTCTCACATTGAGTTTACTTAGCAACACATAATGGAGCTAGGTAAAAGGATATTTACAATGGTAAAATACTTGATATTTTTATTAAAATTTCATGTTTTAATTAGGCAGATTAAAATAATTGAAGAATTTGAAAAGAAATTAGTACAACCTCCTCTTTTACCAAAAATTACCCCACCGTGGCAGCAAATAAAATTGAGAATGGAAATGGGGAATATGTCAAAGAGACAACAACCCGACCATAGAAAAAAACAACAGCAGAAGGTCACCAACAGGCCTAGGTCTTCAATGTAGCGAGAAATTCCCACACCCGGAGGCGTCCCTCAGCTGGCCCCTAAAGAAATATATACTAGTTCAGTGATAATGAACGCCATACTAATTTCCAAATTGTACACAAGAAACTAAAATTAAAATAATACACGACTAACAAAGGGTAGAGGCTCCTATCTTGGGACAGGCCCAAAAATGTGGTGGGGTTAAACATGTTTATGAGATCTCAACCCTTCCCCTATACCTCTAGCCAATGTAGAAAAAATAAACGCACAACAATACGTACATTTAAAATTCAGTTCAAGAGAAGTCAGAGTCTGATGTCAGAAGATGTAACCAAAGAAAATAAACAAAATGACAATAATACATAAATAACAACAGACTACTAGCAGTTAACTGACATGCCAGCTCCAGTCTTCAATTAAACTGATTGAAAGATTATGATTTCATCATATGAATATCAGGCACAATCCTTCCCGTTATAATAGGGGTTTAGTATTATACTATCATAACATATATGAGAAGAACATAACCCGTGTCAAGCCAATAACTGGTTTTTGAATAAATGTGTTTAGTTCCGATGCAAAGACCCTATAAGTGAATCAATATTAACACCAAAATATGCAATCTTTAATGACCTGACAACAATATCGTAACTATATCCCTTCTTAATCAGTCTATTTAAAGGTTTTATTAGTTTCTGAGGTGAATACTGACATTTTTGTGCTTTATAAAGAATATTTCCATAAAAAAATGGATGTGAAATACCTGAACATATAAGAAGTCTGCATGTTGAGCTATATTTACGAATGATGTCCTTATACCGATGATAAAATTTAGTAAATGTTTTGACTAGTTTGTGATATCGAAAACCCTGGTGTAATCATTTTTCAGTAATTCATAAATCTCTCTCGTTAAAATCTATAACATTGTTACATATATGAGCTAATTGTACAAGTTGTGATATATAAACACCGTAAGATGGTGACAAGGGAACATCACCATCTAAAAATGGATAATTAACAATAGGAAATGAAAAATCATCTCTTTTATCATAAATTTTAGTATTAAGCTTTCCGTTAGTGATATAAGATACTAAGATCGAGGAAAGGGCAGTGGTCATTGTTAGTATTAGCTTTATTTAAAGTACGTTCAACAGGATAAAATGTTAACATTGTATAATCAACATTTTCTTTCATTTCTTGCTTGAAGTACTATTTAATTTTTTAGCACAATTCACACTGGTACCCTTTCTGACAATTTGAAATTGATAATAAAGAATAGCAGATTATACATGACCAAATTCAGTATTCAGTATGCAAATAAGTATACATTTGTATACCGGTTCAAGATTTTGATCAAACTACATTTTCCTGTTCCATATCTATATATATGATAGGTTCACCAAATTTTCTTTTTCATGTGTCTTCAACAGATCAGGTGATGAAGGATTTTATCCAGATTTAGAGACATTTTGTGAAGAAAGGATTGAGAAATTAAATCCCAAAAGGTATGTTTATATCATTATAAAATAACACTCATTTTAATTTTTTTATCTACTGTAATTTTGATTTTGAAAATAGTAAGCTTCAGAATGATTATTGATATCACCTACATATTTTTGCATTCACTAAGTAATTGAAACAATTATGTTCTTCAACATATTTAACAGTATGTAGTACGTATAAATATGTAGTATTTTACAAATTTATCAGAATGAAAAAAATTCTGGCTAATAACTCATTTTGATTTAAATCTGATATTGTTTTACTTCTTTTCAGTGAGATGATAAATATTTCTTATAATATGGATTTTATTTTCTACGATGTCAACAACCTAAGCATACAGCATCAATTTCAGAAGCTAATGACTTTCAGAATAAACCTTAACTTTAAATACAGTTTTAAAGTTGTACAAATGTGGGTTAATTTATATCAAAACAGTAACAGTAGCTATGTTAAAGTGTTAGAAACTGATTTTTTACACTCTGCAATCGTATCAAATATGAATATTTTGTTCTCTATCTTTAGTCGTGTATTGAGGAAAGAAGTGCCACTTGGCAGACCTGGAGATCTTGCTAAAGATGAATGGAAGAAAATAGATACAGATTTGAAGGTGAATTGTCTGGATGCTGTCTCATTTACATATACACCACATCTCCTTTTATTCATAAACATAAACGGGAAAACAATTGCATTCAAGAAAAGGTTAACATCACTGCATTGTTTAGGTCTGATGATATGTGAAGGGTTTCAAAAGAAAAACAAATATGTTTGAATGTCTTAGATGCATGATTTAGTTATTAGTTGTTAGTGGCTTTGAACTAGCTGTCAGTTACTGCAAGTTCTCTCAGATACTGTACTTATAGTCTTTTTGTTGTTGGGATATAAACAAGTACCCGGCCACGTCCACTCTGTTTTTGTTAAATGTACTTCTATTTGTATCCATCTGATGAGTTAAGCCTTTTTCAACTGGTTTTTATAGTTCGTTCTTATGTTGTACTGTTACACCACTGTCCCAGGTTAGGGGGAGGGTTGGGATCCCACTAACATGTTTAACCTTGCCATATTCTGTATGTATGTGTCTGTCTCAAGTCAGGACCCTGTAATTCAGTAGTTGTCTGTTGTTTATGTGTTACATATTTGTTTTTTGTTCATTATTTTTACATAAATTAGTTAGTTTTCTCGTTTGAATTGTTTTACATTGTCATATCGGGGCCCTTTATAGCGGACTATGTGGTATGGGCTTTGCTCATTGTTGTAGGCTGTCCGGTGACCTATAGTCATTAATTTCTGTGTCATTTGGTCTTTTTTGGAGATTTGTGTCATTGGCAATCATACCACATCTTCTTTTTAGCTCACCTGTCCCGAAGGGACAAGTGAGCTTATGCCATCACTTGGCGTCCGTCGTCGTCTGTCGTCGTAAACTATTTCAAGAATCTTCTCCTCTGAAACTACTGGGCCAAATACTTTCAAACTTTAACTGAATGTTCCTTAGGGTATCTAATTTATAAATTGTATCCGAAGTTTTGATCTATCAACAAACATGGTCGCCATTGCTAAAAATAGAACATAGGGGTCAAATGCAGTTTTTGGCTTATAACTCAAAAACCAAAGCATTTAGAGCAAATCTGACATGGGGTAATATTGTTTATCAGGTCAAGATCTATCTGCCCTGAAATTTTCAGATGAATCAGACAACCCGTTGTTGGGTTGCTGCCCCTGAATTGGTAATTTTAAGGAAATTTTGCTGTTTTTGGTTATTATCTTGAATATTATTATAGATAGAGATAAACTGTAAACAGGAATAATGTTCAGCAAAGTAAGATTTACAAATAAGTCAACATGACGGAAATGGTCAGTTGACCCCTTTAGGAGTTATTGCCCTTTATAGTCAATTTTTAACCATTTTTCGAAAATCTTAGTAATCTTTTACAAAAATCTTCTCCTCTGAAACTACTGGGCCAAATACTTCCAAACTTTAATTGAATGTTCCTTAGGGTATCTAGTTTGTAAATTGTATCCGAAGTTATGATCTATCAACAAACATGGTCGCCATTGCTAAAAATAGAACATAGGGGTCAAATGCAGTTTTTGGCTTATAACTCAAAAACCAAAGCATTTAGAGCAAATCCGACAGGGGTAATATTGTTTATCAGGTCAAGATCTATCTGCCCTGAAATTTTCAGATGAATCAGACAACCCGTTGTTGGGTTGCTGCCCCTGAATTGGTAATTTTAAGGAAATTTTGCTGTTTTTGGTTATTATCTTGAATATTATTATAGATAGAGATAAACTGTAAACAGGAATAATGTTCAGCAAAGTAAGATTTACAAATAAGTCAACATGACGGAAATGGTCAGTTGACCCCTTTAGGAGTTATTGCCCTTTATAGTCAATTTTTAACCATTTTTCGAAAATCTTAGTAATCTTTTACAAAAATCTTCTCCTCTGAAACTACTGGGCCAAATACTTCCAAACTTTAACTGAATGTTCCTTAGGGTATCTAGTTTGTAAATTGTATCCGAAGTTATGATCTATCAACAAACATGGTCGCCATTGCTAAAAATAGAACATAGGGGTCAAATGCAGTTTTTGGCTTATAACTCAAAAACCAAAGCATTTAGAGCAAATCCGACATGGGGTAATATTGTTTATCAGGTCAAGATCTATCTGCCCTGAAATTTTCAGATGAATCAGACAACCTGTTGTTGGGTTGCTGCCCCTGAATTGGTAATTTTAAGGAAATTTTGCTGTTTTTAGCTCACCTGGCCCAAAGGGCCAAGTGAGCTTTTCCCATCACTTGGCGTCCGTCGTCTGTCGTCCGTCGTCGTCCGGCGTCGTTAACTTTTACAAAAATCTTCTCCTCTAAAAACTACTGGGCCAAATTACACCAAACTTGGCCAAAATCATCATTGGGGTATCTAGTTTAAAAAATGTGTCCGGTGACCCGGCCAACCATCCAAGATGGCCGCCATGGCTAAAAATAGAACATAGGGGTAAAATGCAGTTTTTGGCTTATAACTCAAAAACCAAAGCATTTAGAGCAAATCTGACAAGGGGTAAAATTGTGTAACAGGTCAAGATCTATCTGCCTTGAAATTTTCAGATAAATCGGATAACCTGTTGTTGGGTTGCTGCCCCTGAATTAGTAATTTTAAGGAAATTTGCTGTTTTTGGTTATTATCTTGAATATTGTTATAGATAGAGATAACTTGTAAACAGCAATAATGTTCAGCTAAATAAGATCTAGAAATAAGTCAACATGACCAAAATCGTCAGTTGACCCCTTAAGGAGTTGTTGCCCATTTTATTCAATTTTTAACAATTTTCACTAATTTGGTAAATTTTTGTAAATTTTTACAAAATATTTTTCACTGTATCTAAAGGTCCAAGTTTATTATAGATAGAGAAAATTCTAAGTACCAAGAATGTTCAGTAAAGTAAGATCTACAAACACATCACTATCAGCAAAACACAATTTTGTCATGAATCCATCTGTGTCCTTTGTTTAATATGCACATAGACCAAGGTGAGCGACACAGGCTCTTTAGAGCCTCTAGTTTTTCATGTAACAATAACGCAATGTAACCGTAGCCTCAATAATTATTGTTACATTCGTAATCAAACAGGTCCTTACCCAACCATGCATTCCGGCATTTAGTCTCCAATGTAACAATAATATTTTTATTATTGTTACATTTCCATGTAACCGTAGCCAGTGCCTATAAAGTTTATAGTCGAGGTAGTTTTTGATGAAGTTGAAATCCAATCAACTTGAAACTTAGTGCACATGTATTCCTTATGATATGATTTTCTTAATTTTACTGCCAATTTAAAGATTTTACCTAATTTTCACAGTCCACTGAACATAGAAAATGATTGTACGGATGGGAAATCCATGTACTTATGACCTTTTCTTGTTTGAAGAAAAAAAAAATACATCAAATAATTGTACGGATGGGAAATCCATGTACTTATGACCTTTTCTTGTTTGAAGAAAAAAAAATACATCATAACGATAATGGATCAAAGCAGCCTTGGTAAGTGGGGCTGCTTTTGTGGTAATTCAGGTTACCTTTTATTCACCTTCTTCCACCTCAGAGCTATCAGCTCTTTGATTCGTAAATCTTAGTTATCTTTTTTTAAATTTTCTCCTGAAACTACTGGGCCAAATTAACCCAAACTGGGCCACAATCATCTTTTGGTATTTAGTTTAAAAAATGTGTCCGGTGACCCGGCCATCAAATCAAGATGGCTGCCACGGCTAAAAATAGAACATAGGGGTAAAATGCAGTTTTTTGCTTATAACTCAAAAACCAATACATTTTGAGTAAATCTGACATGGGGTTAAATTGTTTATCAGGTCAAGATCTATCTGCCCTGAAATTTTCAGATGAAACGAACAACACATTGTTGGGTTGCTGCTCCTGAATTGGTAATTTTACGGAAATTTTGCTGTTTTTGGTTATTATCTTGAATATTATAGAGATAAACTGTAAACAGCAATAACGTTCAGCAAAATAAGATCTACAAATAAGTCAACATGACCGAAATGGTCAATTGACCCCTTAAGGAGTTATTGTCCTTTATAGTCATTTTTTAACAATTTTCATAAAATTTGTAAATTTTCATTAACATTTTCCACTGAAACTACTTGGCCAAGTTCATTATAGATAGAGATAATTGTAAGCAACAAGTACAAACACATCACCATCACCAAAACACAATTTTGTCATGAATCCATCTGCTTCCTTTGTTTAATATTCACATAGACCGAGGTGAGCGACACAGGCTCTTTAGAGCCTCTAGTTGGTTATTATCTTGAATATTATTATAGATAGAGATAAACTGTAAACAGGAATAATGTTCAGCAAAGTAAGATTTACAAATAAGTCAACATGACGGAAATGGTCAGTTGACTTCTTTAGGAGTTATTGCCCTTTATAGTCAATTTTTAACCATTTTACGTAAATCTTAGTAATCTTTTACAAAAATCTTCTCCTCTGAAACTACTGGGCCAAATACTTCCAAACTTTAACTGAATGTTCCTTAGGGTATCTAGTTTGTAAATTGTATCCGAAGTTGTGATCTATCAACAAACATGGTCGCCATTGCTAAAAATAGAACATAGGGGTCAAATGCAGTTTTTGGCTTATAACTCAAAAACCAAAGCATTTAGAGCAAATCTGACATGGGATAATATTGTTTATCAGGTCAAGATCTATCTGCCCTGAAATTTTCAGATGAATCAGACAACCTGTTGTTGGGTAATTACTGCCCCTGAATTGGTAATTTTAAGGAAATTTTGCTGTTTTTGGTTATTATCTTGAATATTATTATAGATAGAGATAAACTGTAAACAGCAATAATGTTCAGCAAAGTAAGATTTACAAATAAGTCAACATGACGGAAATGGTCAGTTGACCCCTTTAGGAGTTATTGCCCTTTATAGTCAATTTTTAACCATTTTTCGTAAATCTTAGTAATCTTTTACAAAAATCTTCTCCTCTGAAACTACTGGGCCAAATACTTCCAAACTTTAACTGAATGTTCCTTAGGGTATCTAGTTTGTAAATTGTATCCGAAGTTATGATCTATCAACAAACATGGTCGCCATTGCTAAAAATAGAACATAGGGGTCAAATGCAGTTTTTTGCTTATAACTCAAAAACCAATACATTTTGAGTAATCTGACATGGGGTTAAATTGTTTATCAGGTCAAGATCTATCTGCCCTGAAATTTTCAGATGAAACGAACAACACATTGTTGGGTTGCTGCTCCTGAATTGGTAATTTTACGGAAATTTTGCTGTTTTTGGTTATTATCTTGAATATTATAGAGATAAACTGTAAACAGCAATAACGTTCAGCAAAATAAGATCTACAAATAAGTCAACATGACCGAAATGGTCAATTGACCCCTTAAGGAGTTATTGTCCTTTATAGTCATTTTTTAACAATTTTCATAAAATTTGTAAATTTTCATTAACATTTTCCACTGAAACTACTTGGCCAAGTTCATTATAGATAGAGATAATTGTAAGCAACAAGTACAAACACATCACCATCACCAAAACACAATTTTGTCATGAATCCATCTGCTTCCTTTGTTTAATATTCACATAGACCGAGGTGAGCGACACAGGCTCTTTAGAGCCTCTAGTTGGTTATTATCTTGAATATTATTATAGATAGAGATAAACTGTAAACAGGAATAATGTTCAGCAAAGTAAGATTTACAAATAAGTCAACATGACGGAAATGGTCAGTTGACTTCTTTAGGAGTTATTGCCCTTTATAGTCAATTTTTAACCATTTTACGTAAATCTTAGTAATCTTTTACAAAAATCTTCTCCTCTGAAACTACTGGGCCAAATACTTCCAAACTTTAACTGAATGTTCCTTAGGGTATCTAGTTTGTAAATTGTATCCGAAGTTGTGATCTATCAACAAAACATGGTCGCCATTGCTAAAAATAGAACATAGGGGTCAAATGCAGTTTTTGGCTTATAACTCAAAAACCAAAGCATTTAGAGCAAATCTGACATGGGATAATATTGTTTATCAGGTCAAGATCAATCTGCCCTGAAATTTTCAGATGAATCAGACAACCTGTTGTTGGGTAATTACTGCCCCTGAATTGGTAATTTTAAGGAAATTTTGCTGTTTTTGGTTATTATCTTGAATATTATTATAGATAGAGATAAACTGTAAACAGCAATAATGTTCAGCAAAGTAAGATTTACAAATAAGTCAACATGACGGAAATGGTCAGTTGACCCCTTTAGGAGTTATTGCCCTTTATAGTCAATTTTTAACCATTTTTCGTAAATCTTAGTAATCTTTTACAAAAATCTTCTCCTCTGAAACTACTGGGCCAAATACTTCCAAACTTTAACTGAATGTTCCTTAGGGTATCTAGTTTGTAAATTGTATCCGAAGTTATGATCTATCAACAAACATGGTCGCCATTGCTAAAAATAGAACATAGGGGTCAAATGCAGTTTTTGACTTATAACTCAAAAACCAAAGCATTTAGAGCAAATCTGACGTTGGGTAATATTGTTTATCAGGTCAAGATCTATCTGCCCTGAAATTTTCAGATGAATCAGACAACCTGTTGTTGGGTTGCTGCCCTGAATTGATAATTTGAAGGAAATTTTGCTGTTTTTGTTTATTATCTTGAATATAATTATAGATAGAAATAAACTGTAAACAGCAATAATGTTCAGCAAAGTAAGATCTTCAATTAAGTCGATTTGACCAAAATTGTCAATTGACCCCTTAAGGAGTTATTGCCCTTTAAAGACTTTTTTCACAATTTGTTCATCATGTTGACTTACTTTAAAAAATCTTCTCCTTTGAAACTGCTGTATCAATTTCAGCCAAACTTAGGCTAAATGAGTTTCAGAGTATCTAGTATAAATTTTATATTTTATTTCCTTGTATGTCAAGAAACATAGCTCCTATGGCTAAAATAGAACATAGGAGAAAATGATTATTTTTTTTGGCTTTTGAAGAAAATAGAACGATCCAAAAAACATTTAAATAAATTGAAAAGCCAAATATATCATTGATGAGAGATTTAACCAAAAGAATTAAGGTGAGCGATTCAGGCTCTTGAGAGCCTCTTGTTTTATATGTGCCACCTGGCTTGTAAACTGCAGCAATACTTAAGGATCACTTCTGGCATTGTCATTCATGTCAAATTTTGTTAATCCCCAACTCTTTAAAAAACTGCTTGACAGAATTCTACCAAACATGTACATATTCCTCATCAGGACATAAAGCACCTGTTATTAACATTTTTTATCAAAGTAATATTTGGGTTTCCCATAACAAAAGATGAACTTCTGATCAGATGGAGATTATTCCTCAATCTACTAGCCACAATAATGGCATATAAACAATTGTTACCTCTAGTCATATAAATTAGGATATTTAAACTTAAATTGTCAAGCTTCTCTTTGAAAAGCGTTTTTACATGTCATGGCTTGCATAATTATTAGGTACACATAGATAATGTTATTCATTTTACAGAAATTCATTTCAATGTAGATTTATAAAATTGAATTTGATTGTTTTAATTAAAAATTATGTTACAGACCTGGGAGATGGATATGAAAACTACAGAATCTTCAAAAAAAAGATACACCGATAGTTTTGATGATCCAGAGTTACCTCCCATCAGATCAGGATTTATGAATGGCGCAAGTAATCAGGTAACTTAAACATATTTATTTCTGAATTGTAATCATTAAACATGAGGGAGTGTGATTAAGAGCCTGACAGTGATCCAGCTTGAAATTGATACACCAAGGTGTCAATGAACAGCATTGTAACAGTGAGGGGCACTTGTACATTTCACATGATTCTTATATATTGTTGAAGATTATGCATGTCTTGACACATCTGAGTGTCTTTTGGGTTTTTTTTTGTGTGTAATTTGGTTAATATTTCAATTATATGTACCTCAGTCCTCCATTTATTCATATGACTTTAATTTATTAATACAATTATTGATTTAAAGTGCTGCTTTTTATGAACAAATATTTCGACTGCAATGTTTGAAAAATTTTCTGGAGCAAGTATAGTCCTTACCAGGAGGCAGGAGCAACACATTTTTACTTGCTTCCTTTGAGATATAGGGATTTCTGAGGACTTCTACAGCATGCAGATATTTGTCTTAGATTTAAATTTGTGTTTATTTGTCTATTTTTAGAGTAATGAGGCAGATGCAGGAAAGAAAAGTAAGAGAGTAACACCAAGAGATTACAAGGAATGGGATAAGTAAGTTTCATTGACATAATTTACACAGACACTTAAAGATTGCTTAAGAAATAATTCATGGGGGCTTGAATATATCATGATTTTACCACGGGTTGGCCCTTTATGACAAATATTTTACCCCTGAGCGATATCGATTCTAATAGGACAAATAAGGCAATTCTTTTGGATCAAAGCGCTCTAGGTGGAGGCAAATATTTGCCGTTCCCATAAATAAACGCACTTTTAAATTAGCGTAAAAGAACGGAACAAACTGAATTTGTGACATCCTTTAACTATTTATAATAACATATTTAGATAGTTTTGGATGAGTTTAAATGATAATTTACTTTTATGTCTTATATGTTTAAAAGAATATGGCTTATAACACGTTTTAGCATTGTTTGTTTACGTTTCCTTGTTGTGATGATTTTCTGTTTCACAAATGTATATTTTCCCGTAAAATGCTAATATTCTGACGTCATCGTTCTATGACGTCGGGAAGCTCATTCATAAAAAAGCATATGACGTGGGAGTACGATCGGAACATCACAGACAATATATTTATATTTTACCACGGGTGTGTACTCAAGGCTCTTGAAGGACGTCATGTTAGAATTATATATATAAAAATATATATAAAGCTAATCTTTAGGATCTAAGATTTTCTCGGATAAATTACTTTTATATCCATACATGTCAACCTCTGACAATGGGAAATCATGTCATGACATGACATGATATGTCAAAAAGCGTGTGAAAACGCGTGACGTAGATGCGGACTTGTTTATAATATGAATGTGGTAATGTTCATAATTTCATACAAATTTGTGAATATAAAAAAACAATATATATTCTACTGTGAACTTTTATTGTATTAAACAGTGGTACTATGAGAGCTGATCCAACAGTTCTGTGATATTTTTATCCCCATGGCCTGTAGAAATCTGTTGCCAAGTTGGCTAGATTTGAAACTGAAATTAAAAAAGAAAAATGTTTTATAAATTTGATTTCCATTAGATAAACATGTTAAATGCTTATTCAAATAGCTACATTGTATTTCTCCTCTCACACGTATTGTTTTGTTTTTTTATCATTGCAACATAGAATGCACAAATTATGCGTTACTTGTCACTCGATCATTCAAACTCAAACTCCAAAAATTATATAATTCATAAATCTTGAAACTTGCCGTACACATTTGTTTGGCTTAACAATCGGCACTTTAGACGACGGTACAGGCCCTGCAAGTGACCTCTTTCTGTGCACATTTCCCCTATAAAGTGAATTTGAAAGAAAGTCACAAAATCGTTAAAACTAATCACAAACTACTTACCTTTTACTGTTTGTCCATATAGAAAAATAAACAATATCCCAGCCAAACAATTACTTCGAATTTTTCGGTATTTATCGTCGAATAAGGAAAAAAACCGAGAATAGCGATATCACTAACGACCAAAAAATGAAAAGAACGAAAAAGCGTGTAATTGCGTGTAAAGTGGTGAAAAGCGTGTACACGCCATGTGACAATATCCTCGCGTGTAAACCGTTGAAAAAGCGTGTATTACACGCGAATATCATGTCACTTGACATGTATGTTTATATCTGATTGTAATCTTTAAAGTAATAACAGACAGAGAGAAAAAAATATGACAATTATACTATATGTTTGCATAAAAAATTATGAAATAGTAAAAAGAAGACTAAGTTTATGATATATACATGCATTGGTTCAAGAATTAGCTAAACATTATTTTTAACCAGTCACTTGTTTCATATGACTTTAAATTACATAGTCAGTGCTCCAATATTTAAATATCTGACAAAAGCTTTACTTTGGAGATTTTATTGTAGCCAGTTTTTCAGTTCCAGTGTAGTCCCTATATTTAATGTATTCACTTTGAAAAATGTATAGACACTAGAATAAATACAGAACTAACATATGCAATTGCTTACTTTTATAGATTTGATATTGATAAAGAATTAGATGATGTAGACAAAAAGGATAAGAAGGAAGAAAAGAAACCTACCAAATCATCAACAGTTGTTCCTCAAATAGATACTAACATTAATACTGCTGGTATGTTAGTATTGAAACAAACTATACATTGAATCTCAATACAGTTCAATTATCTGTATCTAAAACAAATAACAAATAAATTTCTTATGTCACATGAAAAAATTCCCGACTGATGGCATGAACAAATGTTGTAAATGTAAAATGAGAAACAGGTGTTTATAAAAAGTTTTAATTTATAAGTCCTCATAGAGTATTAAAAAAGTAACTTTCAATTTAAAGAAGTGACTGACTTTTCTGAAAATGCATGAAATACGATCTTAAGACAAAAGAAAATCAGCTTTATTTTTGGTATTGTTTCTTCTATGTCATCTTTTTTTAAATCATTTTCTCCTAGTATACACAAATAATGTAATCATTTTCTATACATTTAATAGTCAATGCACTTTAAAACATTGAAATAATAGATATTTAAGATTAATGTTATAGATAGTTCTGTAATCAGAGGTTTTAAGTGTGATAAGAAATAAACATTTTATAAGGATGCTAAGTTTATCATAGCTTGTTCTATTTTGCACAAAAGTATACTATTTAGTTGATGAAAAATAAGAATCAAATTTAAAATATTTGTATCTGAAATTCGTGGACATCGCCCAGCATCAAACCTAACAAAACTGAAATTAAAGTCCTGAACATAGCTTTGTTGGTACTGTATACTTTTCATTATTTCTTTAGGAATGACAGATGAGGAAAAGATAATGAGAGCAGGAAAGGAAAAGGACAAAGGAAATGAAGTAAAGTTTCTTTCTAAACTGTCATGTAGCAGAAGTAAAAAAATATCTATTTAACATCTAGTTATAATTCACTGATCTTTTGTACAATAAATAGATAAATTTTGTATGTGCTTAGAAAATATATATAACAATACCAATATTAAAAATGGATTTAATAAATGTAAGTATATCTATGAATATTTCAGATAATAGATATCAAAGGTAATCAGTATGATTATGATGATATAAAATAAATCACAGAAATCTGTTCTTATTTAACTGAAACTATCTTTATCATAATATAAGTTAAAACCAAACCACACTCATATTATTCTAAAATTTCAAAGTTGAAACAGGTTAAGAATTTAAAACAGAGACTGCATAGATATGCATCCAACAGGAATAGTTTAGTGCAATTTGTGCTAGTACATTTCTAATATTTCATAGGTGATGAAAGTTAAGTTATTATAACATTGATTGGGTAGATGTATAACGTTAATGAATAGCACTGTATGATTTGACCTGGTATAATTCAAAATTTTCAAGTAGAGACTGCATATTCATATATCTAAAATATATTAGAATTGAACTGGTATAATTCTAAAATTTCAAAGTTGGCAAAGATAGCTATTTTGTTTTACTGTGAGGATATTTTTTTTATTTCATCATTTTCTTCATAGGAATCAAATTAAATATTAAATAGTATGTTGAATACTTAATCACATGTCATAAGCTTGACTAATTAGAACACATTTTGATATACTGATTTTTTGTTATTCTAAGTATGATTTTTTTTTTCATTCAGGCATTCAGAGCAGGAGACTATGAGGAGTCAATAGCATACTACACTCGTAGTATAAAACTACACTCAACAGCTGCCTCATACAATAACAGGGCTATAGCACGTAAGTGTGTACAGTACTTCATTATAAATCTACACTCGTAGTATAAAACTGCCCTCAACACCTGCCTCATACAATAAGAGGGCTATAGCATGTAACTGTGTAAGGTACTCCAGTATGAACCTACACTAGCTTACTCAAGGATGCAAGTTCAATTCAGTTAAGATTTTATGTCCAGATATTTTTGAATTACATTAAAAATGTTTTGACCTCTAATGTAGTTATAAAGGCAACCGTAGTATACCGCTGTTCAAACTCATGAATCCATGGACAAAAAACAAAATCGGGGTAACAAACTAAAACTGAGGGAAACGCATAAATATAAGAGGAGAACAACGACACAACACTACAATGTAACTAACACACACAGAAACGGACCAAGCATCAGACAAAATCCCACGAGAATAACAAATATAACATCAAAACCAAATACATGAATTTTGGATAGACAAGTACCGTGACACGTCTTATCGCAATGTCAATTTACACTAAAAAATAAGAGAAAACAAACGACGCAACGTTCAATTGTAACACACACAGAAACGAACTATAATATAATAATGGCCATATTCCTGACTTGGTACAGGACATTTTTAAAGGAAAAAATGGTGGGTTGAACCTGGTTTTGTGGCATACCAAACCTTGCACTTTAATGGCAATGTTAAATATAACATAGAAACCCTTTGATTTGGATTGTATTTTAAAGAAGTTATACAAAACAATATTTATGGCAAGACAGAATAACAGCATTTCATAAGGAACTTTCTGGTTTGAATTTTTGTTGGAGTTCAGTATTTTTGTTATTTTACTTTTTAAATTGCAGAAGGGAAATAACTCATGTACAGTTTATTTATTTTTGACTTTTGAACTATATTTTGTTAATCATCTCATATAATCTATGTACTAAAACACTGTTGGTCAAAGTCTAAATATCTCTGGATAAAATTTACTGGTATACTTTTTCGGAAGTCATTTATTTTGAAATCTTGTAGATTTTATATACCTTATTGATAAAGAAGTTTGTCATTTACAAATAAAGTTTCATTCTCAACTCAGGGTTATAATGTGGGTTAAATTGTTGGTAGTGTAATTATGAATGTGTTTACATTCATTTTAAATTTTGACAGCCTTATCTAGGCTTACTTTGAAGATGGAAAGAGGAGGATATACAAAATTACTGAACATTTTTTCATAGCAGTATAGATAAAGTTATTAAAGTTGAATTTTGTCTTGCAAGAATTTTTAAATTAGAATATAAATTCAAAGAAAATTTTCAACGTTGACTAAAGTTGTAGTTATTATCTATATCCATACCAATCCCTCCTGAGAAACTTGATAAAGTTTTACCTACAGGTCATTAAACATAATTATATTTTGTAAATTGTACACATTTTCTCTTAAAGGACTTTAGTTGTTGAAAAGGTAGTGTTATTTCCACAGACTATAATTTCTTATTTTGATTTCATATTTAGATTTGAAAATATCTGGGTGGACAAATGCAGCAGAGGACTGTAATCGTGTTCTAGATTTAGAACCAGATAACATCAAAGGTAGGTAACTTCTTTAGTCGTTGATTCAAGTTAAATCCTACTAAGAGTAAGAAGTAAATGTTGTTGGGTCTTGAGTGTTTTCCATTCATGATGTACAAAATAAATCAATGTCACAAGTTTATGTCGATGTGGAAGGTTGCATTCCACAAGGGTGTAAAGCATGTGGTAATGTATGAGGATTTTTGGGACCTGTCAGACACCTACTTTCTATTTTCCAGTACTTTGAATTATGAGTGTGGGTTTGAAAGCACATATAATTGTTCATCCTTGTTCCTCCTGAATCCATCTTTATGATTGTATTAGTTTAACCTTTCATATTTAACTGAAATCCCATTAGTTTAATTAAAACAACTATTGAAAAATCAGATAAATGCAGGGTTTACTGTTTGGACATATGTACATACAGCTCACTGTTCAACTTGTTTTATTTCAATGAATATTGGGGGTTCACACAGAAACATATTTGTTTTATCTTTACAAAAAAGTAAGGGGAATGAATTTGAAAGCTCTGCTCACTGTTTTGTTTTCTTATTTAATTATCAGGACATCTTAATAATTTTGTATTTATTTCAGCTCTCTTAAGAAGAGGAACAGCCTACAAAGGAATTAAAGAGTTCAGTAAATCTTTACAAGATTATAAACAAGTTTTAAAATTAGAACCTGAGAATAAAAGAGCCCAGGTAATTGTAATAGAACACAAGTATATAATTTAATACTCCAAATTGACAACAACACTTCAAATGGTCTGCAATTTTATTTGCTATGGTCTACATGTTTTGCCTGCTTGGCAGGCTTCATCAGGTTAATATTTTCAGAAGGAAACACATAGCATTTTACAACTGATATTGGGAAGATAACATCTCTTTTGCATAATCTTAATAAGATACATATTTTTTTTAAATATATAGCACAAAGCTTGAACCATGTTATGCCATTAGGACAATTTTTGAGTTCCGTTAACGTTCTACCTCCTGTTTGATGAAGCTTTGAAATGTCATGCACATAAATGAACTTTCATGACATATTTCTCAGTAACTGTTTTTCATAGCTTTATCAGTTATGTCATACCATGTGCAAAATACTCTTCAATGATCTACTACCTGTTTGCTGTAAATCTTATATATTTCAGTCCTCTTCATGTTAGTCTTCACAACTTTCAGAAGGCTTTTCCTCACTTATGCTCTTCCCAAAATTGGATTGATTCCAGAATTTTCATACTATTGAATACAGTCAACATCATTGAAGAAGGTTTGAATTAGTGAGCAATGTCTTACAGATTCTTTTGTTTTTCGTACAATTATACACAGATAAATGGGAAAAAAATTATACAAATTTTGGTGTTTTTTTTATGACGTCAGTGGTGTCATCATCGTTGCTATCGTCTGAAGACATTGGTTTTCAGACATTAACTTGAGTAATAGTGTATGGATCTCTTTGAAATTGTACCACAAAGTTTCGTAACGAAAAAGGAAGGGTTTTGGGATTGATTTTGGGGAAAAGGGTTAACTGTTTAGGAAAAAGAGGTCAAAACACTAAGTTTCTTATACTTTATATAAATTGCTTTTTGTCGAGCCTTTGACTTAAGTCAAAAAAGCAAGACTAATTGATCCTTCATTCCGTTGGCGGCGGCTTCCACAAATATTCACTCTGTGGTTAAAGTTTTTTTTTAATTTTAATAACTTTCTTAATCTATCCTGGGTTTGTACAAAAGCTTGTTTTTTTCTTCATTTTTGTTGAGCCTGCAATTTACAGCAAAAATAGACGAGACACTGGGTTCCGCGGAACCCTTACAAATTTTTTCTTGACCAATTTCAATGGGGTTTAATTCAAAGCCTTGAATTCTTGTTTTTTTTTAATATGCTGAATATAATGGTATTTTTGTATATAAGATTTTAGGCCCTGTTTATAAATTGGTCAATATTGAGGTCCAAAATTGTACTTTGTTTGAATTCATTGAAAATTAAATTATCTTGATTTTTTTATATGGTGAATGTAAAATGTATTTAATTTTAAAGCCAGTTTGCAACTTTGCATCTGAATTGATAACATCATTTTATACAAAATTCTCAGAAATGATCCTGAATATGTTTAATTGTCATTTGTTCCATGTTTGCATTGTGTTCTGATTTTTTGTAAATATTTTTCGGGTAAATTTATTTCTGTTTGATGTGATGCTGTTCTAATCTTATTTTAATTGTCTGTTGTTTATACTGTATCTTTTCTTTGGTAATCTGTTCTGTAATAGGGAAATGTGTGTTAACACCTGAGCAAACATCCAAACTCATATCTTTTTGCAAATTCTTTGACCTGACAATTAAACCATCCTGGTGTAACTTTCTCCCTATATTTCAATTTCGCTAATAAATGTGTCAGTGAACAAAATCCTCAAAGTCACACATAATGAGTTCATAGTAATTTCATAGTAATTTAAATAATTTAATTACCCCTGATTTCTTTCAGAACACACCATTTGAACTCATGATATGTAAAATTAAGGATTTAGTGCTCACATTATTATCGACCTAATTTTTCCTGCTATAACCTATCTTGTAATAAACTCCTGGGAAATACTGTGTAGCAATGCCATTGGTATCCATGTTTGAATTAAACATAAATCATAATTTAATTACAACTTTTATTTATATATATACATCACAATTATAATTTGGCCCTTGGGGAAACTACTCAGCTAAAAAATTTAATTTTTTGCTCCATGCCTAAACCAAAAGCCTAGCTATGTGCATACTGAAAGTAGCAAAGTATAGACCCCTGGCTTGACATCACACCAATCCAATTGGAACGATGGTTCAAAATAAATGCATGAGGCTATCAGGAAGCCTATGAGGCTATCATTCCTAGAGGCTATCATGCCTATGAGGCTATGAGGAAGCCTATAATGAGACAATGAGGAAGCCTATAAGGAGGCTATGAGGAAGCCTAGTAGTGTTGATGTTGAATTGGTGTTGGAATGAATTTGTATGAAATTTGACAGTTTATCCCCAGAAATTCTTGGGGGATGAGTGAAATTTTTGAAACAACCAGTGATAAAATTTCATAAATGTAATCTATAAACCGTGCTGAGATTGATTCCCCTGTCATGGCAATATTGAAGGCCAAAGGAGGGGTCGGTGGGAGGCAAGTTTTTAGCTAAAACACTATTAGAGCCAATATTATTCTTATAACTGCTTAATCTGCATTTAAATAAATGAATACTCAAGGCAGCATACACAGGTTTTTAATACACAACTTCTTAATGGGATACTCCTAAGTGGGAGGAGTTAAAACTGCACCAAGATTAATGTATCAAGAAACAAAGGACAAAGGAAGTCAAATGCCACAAGTGGTCACTAATTAACAAGACATGTATGTTTGTATTGGAACTGATGTAATTAGACCTCCTGCTAAGAACATGTGATAAACTTCACATCTAACTGATTCACATATGATAATAAATCTGTTTCATCTCAACAGCAAAGAAAATACACATCCTGAGAAAATCCTAAAATAATGACTACTGAGTAATTAAAATCAAACTATGTATAAACCTAACTTATATAACATATAAGTACCTAAAGGTTTTGTTGGTATTTCAGCTTCATATTATTGGCAATCTTGCCAATGCAATGTATGAAAGTAAAAATCTGCTACTGCCACTGTATCATATGCCCTTATTCCAATATCAGATTTCCTAAAATAAAATTTATTTAGATAGAAATCATTTGCTTTTGTGACAGGATCTTATTGAAGATTTAGCTATTGAAGAAGGGAAACATGAGGAAGAAAAGAGGAAAAGAAAGGAAAAGGGAAGAAGAATGGTGATAGAAGAAGTTGATGAAGAATCTGATGATGAAATTGTTGTTGATAAGACACCAAAAGAGGGCCAAAAAATTGTCAATGGTCATTCTGATGGTGGTCAAAAGCCAAAAACACCAGAAATTATAAAAGAAAAGTCAGACAATAAGAAACCAGTGGACAGTGAAAAAAGCATTAAAAGTGAAAGTAAGCAAGATGTTAACAAGCATGGTAAAGTTGTTGAAAATGGACACAACAAAAATAAAGAAAGTATATCTCTTAAAAATAATGATAAGAATATTTGGAAAGAAGAAGATATTGAAGAAACTTCAGCTGTGTCTGAAACAAATAAAAGTCAAAATGAAAGTAGACTTCCTAAAAATACCAGACAAGGAAGTAATACTCAAACTGAAAATACATTGGATTTTCCCCTAACACAGACAGAAAGCACAGCTGATAGCAGTGAAAGTAAATCAGAAATGGGAGAGACTAAGGAAAAGGAAAAAGGAAAAGAATCCAGTAACAGTGGGGAAAATAGTAATTCAGAAACTGTTAAAACAGAAGAAACTAATGGACATGTAATTACAGAAAGACCTAAATTTGTACAAGGACCATTATCCAAAGGTGTGGCAGAACTGAGGGAGTCAGGAAATACATTTTTCCGTGCAGGTCAATATGGTGATGCTATTCTTAAATACAATGTGGCCATTCAAAAAATGGAAAAAGGTAAGAACTGTAACCTTACAGATTTAAACATTTGTAAGATTACTGTCATTACTGCCCTTGATATTATGAAAACTAAACTAGCAATCATACTAAATTTATGTTAGTGTGAAGTGTCTTTATAGAACTGTTTAATATGTTCCAGACATATTGAGATGCAACAATCATATGTTTCCAACTTCCAAGGTTTTGGGATATTTTAGTAAATTTGAAGAAAAAGATGACAACATTTTTTTTACCTTACATGGTTTTAAATGTCAACAAGTTTAAATGGCTTTAAGCAAGGAAGTTAAAGAATCTGTTCATTTGATACATAGAGAATAAAACATGGCAAAATCTGTATCATATGTCGTCATCCCGAGACACCAATATCAGCCCAAGGGCCTTTAGGCCTGAGGGATGATTTTGGTCATTGATACAGTTAAATATCTAATGACTCAGCAAATCTGTTATTAAATGTGCATATAGCAAGGATTTTCAGTTATTTGTAAATGGAAAATTTGATATTTTATAAGAAAATAGAGGGTTTAATTTTGTTTCCCCTACCAATAAGTGAACTGAAAGGTGATATTTCCATATATCATAGAGATTTTGCTGCTAAAAGGAATCTCAACTTTAACAGATGTGGTTTGTGTTGGATTCAGAGATGACTCTTAAAATTTAAACTATCCTATTAATACCATGTCTACAAATTTCCTAATCTTAAATTTTTTGTGTAAAACATTTTATTTTATCAACAAAAGAAACATCATATAAAATGATAACACTATACAAATGTTCTGCTTGTATGTGTGCCATGTTTACTTTAATTTGCTTTGTGATTGCATGCATGAGAGGTATTTAAACTTTGATTAATTTCTTGAAATACCAATGTCACTGTGCTTAAACGGCTGTGGGTAACTTAAGTTATCCACAGCCCAAGATGGAGCCGCCTTGCGTCGGTTAGATATTTTTCTTCTATAGAATAACAATACCACGAATGCATCAATTAAACAACTGAATTTAAAAGTTGTATTAATCGTTTAGGGAAACCCCTAAACTGGAAAGGTGATTAAATTCTACAAAATAAGCGATCACAGCACGATTTTAAAAAACACTTAGGCTGTCCGTAACTTCAAAACAACTTGTCCGTAACTTTTTTCATCATACCAATAGAGATGTCCGTAACTTTCAAAGAATCGACATACGTGGATGTAATGTTTAAACTGATAATAGAGATTGCATCGAATACATATTCACAAAACGAAGTAGATGTCTAGTATGATATAATTCATTGTATCGATGGAAGACAAAATTGGGAAAAATATGAAAAAAATCACGATAAATCCGCAAAACTTGGGTCTCATTTTGTATAACGTCAGGGTACCCGAATCGCCTATTTCGGAGGATTGTTTCCGATCATAGCAGATAAACTGTTGAAACATCATTGTTCGTTTTTATTTTTGAACAAGTAGACTACACAAGTATTTGTTACACATACATGTAGCATGTATACACTTACTGATTTTCTGCCAGGAACGACAAGGGTAGCGTGAATCCGGGATTTTGGAGGGGAACCCAAATTGCCCAGGCATGCAGTGGATAGACTATACGAGACTTATGTGCACAAACTTTTTCCGTCTTTTTGAAAAAGCCAAAAACACTTTTCTCTCATCCCCACAAAAACAAATCCCATCAGCATTGACAGTAAAATAAAAGGGGTGTCAATCTGGACACACTGGGACATGGCGCACGGTGATATTGCGTCACCCTGGCCAAGATTTACAGTAAATGGGAAAACTTTAAAAAAGGACATTTTGTATAAATGAATAAACCTAGTTTTACAGCTAGCTGCATATTTCATTTGTATGCAAGTTGCATTAAATCTCATTAAACTGAATAAAACTAAAAGACACAATAGGTAAAAGTCAGTGACAATAAAAGGAAAAGAGCAGTCAACATAGTGTAACAATTCGACATAGTATATAAAAATATAAATAACTACGTAGGACAATAGGGTAATTTAATAGTCTAACAACCCCTGATATCATACAAAGAGAGAAAAAAAAACATACTAGGAAACATATTCAAAAATCATAACACTATAACTAACTGGTGGTATGTAATAAATACCGAGCCGCGTCAAACAGTATTCATCAAAATACACTTAGAAAGAAACAGAGGTGAAGGTAAACCGCAAACATATAATTAAACTCAAAACATTAAAGAGTATGGAAAAGCCTTGGTCTGACAAGCGAAAAACGTCGATAAGACGCACATCAGTAAATAAAAGTTCAAACCATAACCAGGATGGAGTACCACAAACCCCACATAAAACTTCTGTGGTGTAAATATGATGCGTTAATAAAATCACATTTGGTGGTGAATGAGTAGTATAAACGGCCGCGAAGGTTACAAATATGATGTTAATTGTCTTCTAATTGTTGAAATTATAATTCTTAACATTTTAAATCAAAAGTTACCCACATCTAAAAATAAAGTTACGGACAGTCTGCTTAGTTTCGATCAAAAAGTTACGGACATCTTATGCATTTTTTAAAGTTGGCCTTGTGCTTTAGTGAACTCTATATTAACAAATTTATGGTAATTGTTAGTCATTTCTTTATTCAATAATCCTATAAATATTTACATTCTGCATGAAAAACGTCGCAAAAGGTACATTTTGTATGAATTAAATATCAACGAGTTTAGAGTCCGACATCTTAGGCTGTGGGTAACTTAAGTTACCCACAGCCGTTTAAGCACAGTGAATGTATATTTTATATCCAGCAGTTTTCAAGCTGTTTTGTTTTAATAATTACTACAATGTTTGTATGCATAAAATATGTGTTCACCTTGTCAAGAGGATTTTTTTCTTTGGATGTGTATTTCACTTTGTCCAGAATCAACTGTTTCCTTTCAAAACACATTTGGGCATCATATATGTCTTACAGCATTCAGGACAACAACAAAAAAGAATTCTTACATCATTATTCAGTGCCCCAAAGATTTATCGGACCATGATTTCTCAAGTTCATTTGAATACACGCTCTTTAAAATGACTTAAAAACTTATTTTTCCAATTTTAGAGAAGACTGATCAGAGAGTTAATATCTCTCTCATATACAGTAACAGAGCAGCTTGTTATTTGAAGACAGGGGACTGCCCACATGCTATTAGAGATTGTACAACAGCATTAGATCTGGTGCCTCACTCAATCAAACCTTTGCTTAGAAGAGCCAATGCATATGAAATTTTGGAAAGGTAAACCAGTATAACCTGTTTTCTGCTTTTAAAAAAATCTATTTAGCAAAAAATAATTTCAAGAAAAAAGCTTCTTGTAAAAACAGTAATGAAACATTTTTAGTCCTCTGATTTTAGGTATTGACATCTTTCCCGAGAAATAATGTTATTTTAACAAGTTAACTTTGCCAAAAATGGCTTTTATTTAATATTACACTATCATCAAAATGATCAATGCCATAAAAGGACTTGACAGGAATAGTAAGTTGTTTTAGTTTTTTCTCCTGAAAGTTATTGCAAATCCATTGAATTCAATGGAAAACAATTTTAGTGTTTTTGTTAAACTTTCACTTGACTGTCCTTCCCTCTGTCTGTCGGCCTCATTTTGTTTCTGCATTCTTGTCATCTAAATTTTATGAAACTCATGCACAATAATAAGAACACAGAGTTAGAATTTCAACAGTGAGGCTTTTACTGTACAAGAGTTTTACCCTTTTTAACTTGGACAAGAGCAAAGCTATAGCTGGGGCATATGTGTCTTCAAGACACATTCTTCTTTTTTTCAAGGAGTAAACCTCAGTAGCAAACTATATGGCTTCTATGCAAAATAGTGTAACATTATTTAAATTCATGTAATATGTTTGTTTTTTAGATATCGACCAGCTTATGCAGATTATAAGCATGTTCTAAGTATAGACTCTTCAGTGGACATGGCACTTCAGGGATCTGCCAGGTATGTTGCACCTGTTGTTGATCAGTTTAGTATTCAATCAGTATTTTTATAATAAAAGTCAAATTTGGTGTCACCTAGGAAACACAGAATGTACTATTTTTGGGGAAATTATCAGCAAATCTTTTTATCTTTAAAGATTTCCAATGTGCCAGGATATGCTTAAGGGCATCAGATACAGTTTCAAGGGAGTTAACTCTTGGCGCGACGTTAAGCGTTTGAATTCCCGCAAAACGTCACTTTTTGCGGGACGTAATGCGTGTAATTTTCCGTAATAAGAAACGTAATGTGAATTTTTCGGTGCTCCAATTTCTGTTTCTCCCGCATGCTAACTTCTACAACATTAATATTAGTTGATTCTAACAGGATAACAGGCTAATCAAATAATAAGAAATAAAACACATTACTGTTTCTGTGAGATCTTTAACAAAATATCGTATAGTAAAGCAATCCCAAGAATGACTTTATTTTAACCCTTTTGGTGTTACTAGTAATATAATGCATGTCAATTATCATTTTTGATATGGGGAAGGCGCCACCTTAAATGTCAGCTATATACCAAGACTATGTCCTATGTATTGATTGATTTTTGATTGCTTAACGTCCAGTGGCAAATATATCATTATCCTTCATAAACTATGATTTAGTCCGGATACGATTTCCTGTCAATTTATTACAGCACAGAGAACCAACAATGCTATTTTAAAACTGATACCGAATATTTTACATGAAGAAGTAAACTTCATTACTGAACAATTTATTCAATTTATTTATGTTAGATAAATAATGGTATTCCGCTAATATCAACAATGATACAACTTTAATAAAAGAACAAAGTTTATATTACCTCCACGTAGCACGTATTCTATCAAACAAAAAGTAACATCACAAAAATACCGAACTCCGAGGAAATTTCTAAAGGCAATAGCCAACAATATTTTCATACGCCCGTAAACATTTTGATTGGACGTAGTATGGTATACAAATGTCCGGCTTCCGGCTGTCCGTCGTAAATATGGTACAGTATATCATATTATCCTAATGTCATTAAACTTAACATGGTTCTTTTTTCAGGATGGTTAAACGATCTGTATTCAAATTTTATTTATAAGGATAAGGAATGAGTCAGGATATACTTCCAATAACTTCCTGTACCACCCCGTGTTAATTTAAAAACATGCATTATGGTTTTTTTCATTAGACTACGGGCTATCATGAGCTTGTAGCGCAGATGTTTATTCTTGACTTTTTTTTTTACAAATACACTATAGAAATGACGGAATGACAGCAAGTACAATGCAATTTCCGATATAATTAATATTTCCGAATGGCATACTGACTCTTTAAACGAATAGTTGATATGCAGTGATTTTCGAACGTGTCCATACGATATCAGTTTCATAGAAATTTGGCAAGAATTGTACACTTGAAAAATCTAATTAACCACAAGGACCGGAAGGACAGACAGATGCTAAGCATGTGCGATATTGTATGTACCCCGCAATGTGTAGCACTGTGGTGAAAAAATATATATAGTAAATTACCAATGAAATTACCCATAGGTAATAGGCCCCTTTGTCCAGTCCTCTCGCTATTAACTCAATCATTTTTTTCCGAATAAAAAAAAATCAAAATAATTGTATAGTTTCTCTCTCTGGACAAAAGCATCTTTTAGCATATTGAAGAATCTCCTTTATAAGATTTTGTTTTTGTTTTCTCACAACATAAAACACAAGATATGGCATAACTGTAAATGAGATAACTCTCCACAGGAAACAAACAGGACACAGAAATTAACAAAGTTATCTATAGGACACCGTACGGTCTTCAACAATGAACAAAGCCCATACCGCATAGTCTTTGAGCTATACAAACTGTGAATTTTAAACTGTTTAGGAGCCTCTCAATTTTATTCAAATGTAATCAATGACCCGAAAAAAAGTTAGATTTTATGAATAAATGTTAAATTATAAAAAGTGATTAAAACGTGAATAGAGGGATGTAAAGGAGTATTGTAATGAAACAGCAGCACATCAAACAAAATAAAAAACAACATCTAGAGGTCAACATATTTTATAGATTAATACATCAAATTAATACACTAGTTTGTACAGTACATGTAAACTGTATGTCAAGTTCTAAATTGCCGAGTCTTTAATTTCAAAAGCCGTAAAAATTATCAACAGTCCGTAATAACTTTAAAAAAAAGTTTTTCTTGAGATGTTTCTCACTTAGACCACAAACAGAGAGAGGTATTTATCATTCACATGCTTTTTTTCCCGGAAACAATATTACCAATTTAGAGTTAGTACTTTACAAGCAATATTTATACATCTGAAAAATGTCGCCGGTAATTTGCAGAGATAACGTCGGAATTGTCTGCCAGCGACGTCGTGCACTTTGGCGCTAACGTTGAGGTTATAAAGGGGGGACGCAATTTTTAGGATAAATCGCGTTTATCATGGAATCAAGCACGGTGACCTATATTTTTTATTTGAGATTTGGAGAAAGCATGACAAAATGCAGTTTATGCAGAAAAATGATAAAAATGACATTTTCAGAAACAGTTTATTTCCATTTTTTTAGGTTTAAAAAAATACCACTTTGAGCATTTGGTCTGCAATGTCAAGCAAGGCTTGAATAATTGCATAGTTATTCGTGAAGTGATTTATTTTTTTCCTTTTTGTCATTTATCACAGCTTCAGATTAAACCCGATCTTAATAATTTACGACGAAAAATATCTGCTCCAAAAAAATTATAACATTGCCAATTTTTTAACAAAATTGCACAAATCCCCAATTTTCAGCCTCAATTTTCCCGAAAACAAGCACGGTGACCTATGTTTTATTTTGTGTTTTATTTTATAACTCGCCAAGGCCTACAACATATTACAAAATTATAAAAATGACATTTAATCGAGAAACTGTATCGGATGCCCTTAAAGCATATTATTTTTCTCCCATATTTAGCCGATACATCATACTTTGTTGGCCCATTGATTATTTTTGTATCTATAATGTGGGTTTTGTTTAATCTCAATTTCAATTATGACATATAATTTTTCCAGCTATTCTTTGAATTTTCTATTATAACATCATGAAAATGATGAGCATGCTTGATACCGTCACACATATGAACACATCTTATTGAAATAGAAAGTGAAAAATTGTGTTTATATTGTCTAGAAATCATTTGAGAAAAAGATTGCACAACTGAATCTTGTGCAATATAATATTTCTCTACTATTGACATTTTATTAATTGGAACTTCTAACTGTCTCAAGTGGAGAAATATCATAATACACTAGGTATACATACAATGGTCCAATCTCTGTGTACACATGTCCTTTTAAGTACACATCAGCCTTCCTAAATTGACATGCTGTGTCCAGATTGAATTTGAACACTACACCATTTCATCCAAAAACTTGTCTTAGTTTTGCTTGAATAAATGATAATATGTAAATTTTATTATGAGGAATTTCTGAGCAATAAATGATATTATTGCATAGCAATATAATATTTCCCACAAAAAGTAATCAAAAGTTAGTGTGCAATAAATGATAATATTGCACAAGTGCAATAAATCTTCAAAATTCATGACGTCATCAACGACAAAATCTTAGTTTAAACCAATTTTGAATTTCAAATTTTATATTGCTATACAATAAAAGGGTTATTGCATTAATATTATACAATTACTGCCTTTTGATGAGGTAAATGTGTAGTTTTATTGACTTTTGAAAAAACTGATATTCACTGAGGCCAACGCCCGAAGTGAATATCAGTTTTTCAAAAGTCAATAAAACCACATATTTACCGAAACAAAAGACAGTAATTGTTTTATTCCATATTCCGAGAGAAACGTATGTAATGGCAGTTATTAACCAAAACCAATTGTACATCAATCGTTTTTTTTACCAAAATAGTGCAGGTAAAAGCATGCGACGTTATGCGCGGTGAATATCCTTTTCCGCAAGTGAATATGCTTATTTATTCAAAATCTCATTCATATAGAAAAACCTACTAAAGTTTTATCAATATGGAATAATGGGAATATTCTTCCTCGTCATATATTGCACTCGCAAGCTCGTGCAATATAAAATTCTACTCATGATAATATTCCCCAATATTCATGCAATAACCCTATATTATTGCATAGCAATATAGTATTTCCCACAGAAAGTAACCAAAATTTAGCGTGCAATAAATTCCAATATTGCACTAGTGCAATACATCTTCAAAATTCATGACATCATCAACGACAAAATCTTAGTTTAAACCAATTTTTACTTTCAAATATTATATTACTATACAATAAAAGGGTTATTGCATGAATATGGGATATGGAAATATTGTCCCTCGTAGAACATATATTGAACTTGCAAGCTCGTGCAATATAAAATTCTACTCGGGACCATATTCCCCAATACTCATTCAAATAACCCTATATTATTATATCATATAAGTATTACTATCAATTTCTTGGATAACTTACTTATTTTATTTATGAAGGTGTTCAAAACATTTGATAGAAGTTGATGGTTCAAAATGGAGAGAAAAATTACCAGGGTTTCTTCTGTTCAATCATGGGAAATTCCAGAAATAATAGACAGTTCAGTACCAATCACTGCATCATCTCAACCTATCAAAACATCTGTCACATCATCAGCATCTAGTCAGCAATCAACAACAGTGTTCCATCTTCATCTCAAAGTTAAAACAACAGAAAAGTGAAAGATAAATCACAAGAAGAGAAATTTGAAGAATTTAAGACAGAGGTAATTCATATGTCCAAAAGGTATTTTTATACAAGATTTATTTTTAAGATACCAGTATGAGATTCACCTAAAAGTCAAATAATATTAAGCAAATGAATACAAGATACACTAATAAATCAAGATGTATATTTGGTCAGCAGGAGCATTATATGTATAAATAAATATCTGATTCAAGTCAATGTCAACTGATGTAAAATGGGCATACATGTTCATTAAACTAAATACTGATATTTCACTCATGTGTTTCCTCCGAAAACAGCTCTTTACTCCTATGCTAGATGCCGATGTTAGCTTTTTCATTAATTAAAGCTTATTGAGTTAATTCCATTAAACTAACATATAACATATAACATAAACAATTGCAGTTTATTACCATTTGTATTATTTTCAAGGGTGAATACCAGAAAGCTGTGCCATGTTATACAAAATGTATTGAGATTTTACCAAAAAAGGTTGTCAGTTTTACAAACAGATCTCTGTGTTATTTAAAACTTCAAAAGGTAGGTTTTAAAGGTGGTTGTTAGTCCAATTTACAATTGAAAATTGCAAACCTTTATGAGGATATATACGTTAAAATTAATATTATAAGAAAACATAAAAATTAAGATAAAGGAGATGAATTTAAGCTATTAAAATTTAAAGTATTTTTATCTGTGACTCCAATGGCAAAAGCAGGTCTAGTAACCGCTATACTCAGTCTATCCTCCAATCTGTATGACCTTATGTAGAAATCTTGAGTTAGACCTTATCTTCTATGGAAGGGAATGATTTTATATTGGTATGGAGCTTGATAATGTGAGTTGTAGTATGTAAGCAATATTTATATCAGCCACACTTCCTGTTTGCCAATGGTTGGAAATTTTAAAACACTCACTGTTCTAGGAATAAATTTTCTATGGAAGGGAATGATCAGTTTTGCTTCATACAAATTCCTTAAGATATAACAATACAGGCTCCTTATAGCCTCTACTTGCTGCAGTGATTATCAATAAAAGCAAGAATTATTTGCTCTGTAGAATATTTTTTAAATGTACAGCTATCTAATAGGGTTAACCTAACCTTTATCTTTTTTGTTGTTCAAAGTTGAGTTTAAATTGGTAGCTTTACACTGATAAGATATTTATTTTTTTAGCCAACAGAAGCAGAAATAGATTGTACAACAGCATTGTCACTTGATAAAGATAATGTGAAAGCTTTGTTTAGAAGAGCTCAGGCCAGAAAGGTAGGATTATCAGAAAGTAGCTAAACAAGAATCTTAATTTTAGAAAGTATATGTCATTTTTATAAAATGTTGTATGCATTGAGAACTTGCATCTAAATGTCGAATGATTTTAATAAATGTAGTATTTAGACTGTGACAGATACAATAACGTTTTTATGAAAAAGATCTATGAATATATATATAACCTACGTAAAATGCAGTGAAGAAATATATTTTCTCAATTAAAATAGCTTTCTCAGAATTGTATTTAAAAAAAGATATGTTGATGCTGTGAGTATTTATGTGTATATCAGATTAAAAAAGAGTCAATTTGAAATTTGATAACTGTGAACAAATGATGATGTGGAATATTATTTCAATCAAAATATAAATTTGTGGCTTAACATTATAACTATGAAAGAGTGGTCCCTCAGAGAATATTTAGATTTTAAAATTACAGAAAAAAATCCAGATATGAGAACTATAGGATAAGTAAACTTTCTAAACAATGTACAGAAATATGATGGAAATATTAACAGTTCCATATTATGATAAATCTAGTTTTATTCATATGTTCTAAATCTGTTGCCTAAATCATTACAAATTTTCAAGAACATAGAAGCTTTAAAAAAAACAATTTATAAAAAAAACAATTTTACTTTAAAAAAAAAAATGCATTTCGGGAACAAAAAAACTGTGTAGAAATGAATCAATTATTGAAAGTTTCCATAGAATAGGATTTTATATCAATGTTGTAAACAAGAAATACATTTCAGATGTTGAAGACACACAAAGCCAGTTTAGAAGATTTAAATCAGTTGTTAAAAGTAGATCCTAAAAATACAGCAGCTAAAAAAGAAATGGATTTAGTGAAGGCTTTATGGAGAGAGGTAGATACTACATATTCAAGACACAAGCTAAAAATATATCAAATCAAAATTCCTTTGAGAATAGGAAAGAGATTAATGAAAAAATTGTCTGATTAAAATGAATTTTGAATGAAATAATAAGTCAGTTTTGGGGGAATTGAATGGAAATATTGTGTCATTACATAATATTTTATCCATATAATTTTTCTTTGTAATCATGCATGCAGAGAAATCTGAATAGCTTAGATACTGTAAATTCAAAAATTATTGCTATGTTATTATTAATGCGAATAATGTGACTGAGTGAGTATCGCATTCTAATATCTGATACATATATCTGTATGCAAATTTTCCTGACATCGCAATAATTAACCTAGCAATAATAAATGCATGCAATAATTTCTGAATTCACAATATTAAGGAGATGAGAGCAATGTAAGAAATACATGAATTAGGACTTAAGACTTAAAAGAAAAATGATGATTAACTAATACTTCATGATAAATATGTGCACAAATAAACCTTTATTTTTAACTTATAGGAACTTAATTTCTTAAAGAAAGAGATGGGAAAACCTGCAGAAAACAAGCCAAGGAAGAGGATAGTTATTGAGGAGACAGACTCAGAATCTGAGGAGGAAGGTTAGATCAATAAGTCTATTCACATATCATAAACTAGACATTATAAAGATGATTTTTAAAACACTTTTAAATTCTCAATTAAAAGTAGTTTCAACAAATTATAATTGTTTTGTAAAAGGCAAGACCGATGATTGATTGATTGGTGATTGTATGGCTCATAAATTATAAAAAAAGAAGATGTGGTATGATTGCCAATGAGACAACTCTCCACAAAAGACCAAAATGACACAGACATTAACAACTATAGGTCACCGTACGGCCTGCAACAATGAGCAAAGCCCATACCGCATATATCACAGCAACCTTTATATGAACAGACAATGAAACACATTATAATCATTTATAATATCAATCTGTAGATTTATTGTGTTGCCAAACAGCATCCAACTGAAATGACCCACATGTATCACTTGTGCTGTTGTCTTTGTCTAAATCACACTTTTTTAATCAATCACTCCTTGAAATGACAGAGAGATTTAGGCATGATATTTCTGGCTGCTCTGGCATTTTCAACAATTGATTTATGATGAGGGTCAGATTAAATGAAACCAATCAAGCCAATCATATTTTGTATGCAGTTGTATGAGCATAATGCATCTCTTTTAAATTGAGATTATTTGGCTCTGAATCTTCAGTCATGGTACACTGAATTTGGATGTGTTGCGTAGTTAAAATGTTAAAAGTATTGCCATTTTAGTATCAAAATTACATACCGTTAGCAAATAGGTCATATTTTAGGCCAACTAAAATTAATTAGTAGATTTTCATCCAAAGTTTTGAAAAAAATTGGGCGGGTGGGAGGATTTTATTTTTAAAATTTTATTTAATTTGAAACCTTCTTGTGGCATGAACTTCATATATATGCAAGTGTTATAATTACAAAATGTAGCTTATACCATGTAAATGTGTAAACATGTTGAAAGAATCGTACATATTTTTCATAATTCTTGAATAAACACCTCTAATTTGCAATGACTGTTCTACATGTGCAATTGCTACTTTAGATACTTATTTTCAGTAAACAGTAAAACCATGGAGAAATTCTCTATTCAGCTTGACTACCAACTTCAAATTTATTTTGCTCTCTAAGCGATGGTTTGTAGTCCCCGTAAACTTATGCAAATGCAATGGTATACAACACAAGTATTATGAATGAAATGAAAACTCAAACAAGTGTTGGGAATAGTAAAGTTGGCGCTTTTGAGATTCTCAAGTTATGTAAGAATGATACATATATAATTACATTGTAAAACATGAAGTTGTTTAAATACCGGTACTCTTTTAATGGTATTTTGTGTTTTTAAACAAAAACAATAGCCATAGGTAAATCTAAGGGTTTTTTAGTACACAATGTGTATGTTTGCCAACTCTTTGAACTCGATAAAAGGTCATAGATCTAACAAGTTCATGCTTTTGTCAATTTCTTTAATTCAGTTATATTTTTTCTACCAATTTGTTCCACGATTCTTTGCACTTTAGAAATCATTCACAACCCAAATTTGCTTACACAAAGTCAATGTATTATTAAATAAATCCACAATCTTCTGATGAATGAAATTTCCAATTTGTGACATACCGCGATTTGCGTTCTTGGACACAGTGTATTTAATACTCGTAACCCGAATATTTCATGCCCTTCTGGTAATCTATCTCTATTCTCCGTAGATGATACTGTCATCATTGAGCAGCAGAATTTGTCAACATAATCGTTTTAAAGTACTCGAAACAAGAAATATGAAAACCGAAATTTAAAACAGGAAGATCGAATGAAACCAAATTATTGACGGTTACCGGTAACGGAAATGAACAAAATCCAGAAATTGTAAATTTTTCAAAATAAAAAAAATCGGGGGGGGAGGGGATGAAAATCTATCAATTAATTTTAATTGGCCTTAGTCAACATTTTATTAATACATGTAACATTAATTAAAGAATATCATTATAGAATTTTGTAATATTTTCAAAATTGTATTGCTCTTGTCTTTCAGTTTCAAAGGACCAGCCTGAAGTATCCAAATCAACTAGTATTTCAACAAAGGTTGAAAAACAGCCAGATAAACAGGGATCTTCTTCAAAGCAGGAACAAAAAAAGCCACAAGAAACAAAGTCACAAGGGACAAAAACAGATTCAGAAAAATTGAAAGAGAAACAAAAGGATAAGAAGTCAACACTGCCTTCTAGTGGGTCAAAGTCATCCACAATCAAGCCAACAAGTTTTGGATTGCCACAGTCTGTTCCTAAGCTAGAGAAAGCCACACCATATGAATTCATAACAGCCTGGAATTCACTAAAACAGTCAACAGATTTACAACCATATGCTGATCTTCTGCGACAGATTCCACCAACAGAACTCCCTAAAGGTATAACATTTTTCAACTGTAAAATTTAACAGTATCATTTTAATTTATTTTGTTTAACCAGAATTCAACCAAACTTGAAACTGTCTTCTCTATAGGAAGTGAAGATGTGCACTCCAGTTTTAATGTTTTATCACATATTTTTGGGGTTCCTATAGCCATTACCATTGACACTGCCTACAAATAAAAATAAGCACCCATGTTTATATTTGAAAATACACAACATATTTTCAGCAGAATTTTTAATTTTGCAATGATTTCTTATCTTTCAGTGATCAGTAACAAATTAGATGGAGGAATGCTGAGCAAAATAGCAAAGTGTGTGGCAGAAAAGTTTACTGGTGAAGGTAAGAGATACATCATAGAGAGTGGGGGGAAAAAGGGTGATATTGATACTTTTTAAACTAGTTGTAAATAATAGGTGGCAGCCATCATTTTGACTCTTTATATTTCAGAAATGGAAAGTTTGGAGAAACATTTCAAATCTAATTGTAAACTCTTAAGCTTTCACACTTCACGCTAGGATTGTTTGCCATCATGTTTAGTTTACCATATTATACCATAATTTTGAGTTTACCAAATATACAGGAGTTATGGGACTTTGACTACTTTTCAGGAGTATTTTTAGGTGTAACCTTGTGAGGACAATTTGACAGAAATCTCTCATATTTGGTGGGTTGGATTTCATTATGTTTAATCGACTGCATTATACCACTATTTAGTTTTTGGAATATTTATGGGTTTTTTTACCATATATTTACTTTTGTACCACAATAACACATTGTTTCACAGTGACACATATTTTGACAGTGACACCAAATGTAGCAATTGTTTCTTTTAAAATTGTAACACGATGATGACTGCTGTACCCATATTTTGACTATTTTATTTATTATGTCGTTTAGTTCACGCATCACTGTAAATATAACAGAATTTGATGAGACTGTCATACAAAGTGAGAGGTTTAGTGCTATAAATCCAGGTTTAATCCACCATTTTCTACATTTGAAAATACCTGTACCAAGTCAGGAATATAACAGTTGTTGTCCATTCGTTTTTGTTGTGTTTTGTCATTTGAATTTTCCCATGATTAGGGACTTTCCAATTTGATTTTCCTCTGAGTTCAGTCTTTTTGTGATTTTACTTTTTACACATTGTTACACAGTGACCTCAGAGACAGTGACACACTTAATGTCCTTATGTATACAGCACTGGAGACATTTTTCTATAGCCTAGCCATTGTGTTTGTGTCTCTTTTTTAGAAAGAATGTTATAATTTGTCAAAACTTTTAATATTTCTAGAGAATAAGCCTCATAGAAATCCATTAATTTTAACAATTTAAGCTTCTTCTTAAATAAACCATATACTAAGGCAACCTTTAATAATTAAACATATTGAGGTGGTTTCATAAAAAAACTTATGACTAAGATTGATCGTAGTACACTAAATTGTTCATGACTTACAATCAATCTTTTGTGATTTTACTTTTTACACATTGTTACACAGTGACCTCAGAGACAGTGACACACTTAATGTCCTTATGTATACAGCACTGGAGACATTTTCTATAGCCTAGCCATTGTGTTTGTGTCTCTTTTTAGAAAGAATGTTATAATTTGTCAAAACTTTTAATATTTCTAGAGAATAAGCCTCATAGAAATCCATTAATTTTAACAATTTAAGCTTCTTCTTAAATAAACCATATACTAAGGCAACCTTTAATAATTAAACATATTGAGGTGGTTTCATAAAAAAAACTTATGACTAAGATTGATCGTAAGTACACTAAATTGTTCATGACTTACAATCAATCTTAGTGATAAGTTTTTTTGTGAAACTGACTCATATTTAATTTGCCCATTTTCTATGTTTTTACATAATGTGTTTGATCTTTTGTAGATGATCTGTCTACAAGTTATCAGATATTGATGAACGTGAGCAAGGTGCCAAGATTTAATACAATTGCCATGTTCATGTCTAAAGAAGAAAAGAAAGGTAATGTTACATGATGCTATGAAAATGTTGTTCACTGAATGTCATATTGACACATTAGTCTGTGAGGACATTGACTGCTATAAGGTATTATTTCCCACATTATAAATTTGAAGAAGGTATTTTATTAAGATTTGGACATGTCAGTCCTGCTACCACCACGTTATTGTCTCTTGCTTGTGCCTTCATTTTTATGTACGACTCTTTTTTAATTTGGAGAACAGTTTCCTCTTAAACAAAACATGGATGGAACCGATTTCAGGGAAATCTGAATTGAGGGATAACTTTTTAAGTATTTTTGTAAGGACTGTGGCTGCAAACAGGGCACATAGGTAATCCTGACAATTTTTTTTATCTATTGATATCAAAAGAACTTTAATAATATATTAAATTTACTCAATAATTAATGAAATGATATCAGCTGTAAGTCTGATTTCATATACATATGGTAGATGGCATATTTCAGAAAATAATTATCTTAAATGATAAGAACATCTATTTAAAAAAGACATTGTTAGGCAAAACATGATTTGTATGAGTGTGTCACTCATTTCATTATATTATATAAAAATCCAATGTGCCAGATTTGTTACTTTATCATTTCTGGGTAAAGTTTCAGTATTAAACTGTAACATATAACCTTTGTTTTTTTTAGATATAGAGACAGTATTGAAGAAGGTAGAATGTGCAGGAGATATGGCCAGGAAAGAAGACATCAGTCAACTCAGGAAAAAATGTTCTTTATGAAAATTTTTGTAGTGTTTGCATTTTTAAAGCCAAATCTGATTATTTTTCTGGAGATTTCAAATTGATTAGAATCAGTAAAACTTTCCTGCATTGATGTTTTATACAAGTAATGGCACCTCTGTGATTAAAAAACAGATAATTTATGAACTTTGAGTGTATGAAATATAGACAATTAAATCAGATAAGTAACTGGTAGACATGCGAGACCCTGTGAATTCAATTATTTCTTTAGACAGTTTATACATGTTTTCTTAAATGTTATATGTCAAGATATTTTTATATGAAATATTAAATTTCATTGTGTGTAATGGCATTATCCTAGACATGGTGCACTTATTTTCTTAGCATAAAATTGAACATATTTTCATAGAAACAAATTTAAAAAATCATCATTAAAAATGGTTGTGTGAATATCTTAATTTAACTTATGTTGTTTACTCTTCATATCAGTGATTAGATAAATGTGTTTGTCAAAATATTTCATTTCATAATTGCATTGGACAAAGTTCTCATAAGAGTGAAAAGTATTGTTATAAATTCATTGATACTACATTTTGTGCATACAACTTTATTTCAACATTTTTCTCAATCTTTAATCAAATTCATGGTCCAAATGTTGGACAGCCATTGAATTAGACATTTACACCCAACTGTGTTGTTTACTGTAATCTGTGATATGGGTTTAAACAAATTATAATTAGTTGTTTGCTTAATTTTGAAGCCACACAGTGTGAACTGTAAATATTTCTAATTACTCATAGTTTTAGCCATCTTACTAGACATGCATCAGTGTTTACTTTAAATGATTTCTAATAAGTGCTAACTGATCTAAAGAAATCTGACTTCAAATGTATAACAAATACTTCAAGTTTATAATTATCTTTCAAATATGTTGTGGATTTTTTATGATTTTTTTTTTTTTATTTATTATATCATTGTTTTTTTCAACTCTACAAGATACAAGACGATCTTTAATTTGGAAAAAATTACACAAAAAGTGGTGTAAAAACGTAAACTGTAAAATTTGAATAATCTAATTTCTTGTTGTTGGTTTTTGTTTTTGTTGTTGTTTGGTTCATATCTTATTGACATTTTACCCCAATGCCCTTTTACTCTTGTTGAGCTTTTTTTTTTAAATCAAGTTTAAGTTTTTAGTTTGCTTAAAATTAAGCAAAAATTTAAAAATCAATATATGAAATGTAAAGTTATTGGAAAGATATGGTGGTTTCAAATGTTGCCTTCTGAAAATACAGGGTGTTGCGCTTTTCTTTATTTAGTCCATGTGTACACTTGTTCAAAAGTTAGTTGATGTCTGCTGTAAAGATAATTTGATGATGCTATTATTTATTTTCTGCAAGTTTTTGCTCACCTAATAGTACTTTTGACAATTTGGTGTTTCCAAAGGAAAGTTGCTACAAAGAAATGATAGAAGTGACCTTTAGTTGTTTTCATGCTCATCCTTTGTCCTCTGGAGACGACCATACCACAACTCCTTACCTTTATAAGAAAAGTAAAGTAACTCATACAGTCACTTGGTCACAGAATCAACAAGTTTTTATACATTTTTTTCAGTTGTGCAATTTACCATAAAGTAAAGAACATGGATAGATTTGTCTGCATTAAATTCCATCCACTGACTTTAAAAAATGTGATCTTGTTAAATATTGTTATTTGATGCAAAGACAATAAATCACTGTTTTATAATGTTTTTTTGGTTTATTTATCTGTACAGTGGAACTTGTCTAATCTGACACGCTGGGGACCAGAAAAAAAATGTCAGATTAAGCAGGTTGCTGGAATACTCAGGTTTTTCTGTAGGGATAGGCCTATTTGGGACCATGAAAAATGTGTCGTTAAAGCAGGATGTTGGAATACTTATGTGTCGGATTAGGCAGGTTACACTGTATATAGTTTACTGGAAATGCATTAAAACTACAAGATCAAACAGTTAAAATAGCTATTGGGAGAATATGTAAAGGTTATTTTCAGCTACATGGTCAACAGAATTTCAAGTTCTGATGACTTAGAGAAATTCAAAACAATAAGATTCTAACTGAATGAACCAGATTCCAATTAGCAGAATAGGCAACACAATATATAAGCAGCTATAGGTCAAATAGTCAAAACTACTGACAAAATGATACCAAATGTAAAAAAAAAGTTGAGCTATAGCTACATTTTTTGTACCAATGAAAAGATTTACTACAAAATATATTAAATATCTAGTCAAATGATCAGATTATTAGTAATACAAAAATAATCATAGTAGAGTTTATGATCAAAATGAGTCGGAACCTCAGGCTCGAAAATACAAATAACAAGATACTGAATTATATGTTGTAAACTTGTTATCGATTGAATCTTGGCATTTATTTCTGAATTTTCAGCATTCTGTTGATGCCTGTTTATACTGCTCTGTGTTTTGTTCCCAATGTTACTCAAAGCATTCCTGATAAAGGTAAACACCCAAATACTGGCAGTAAATGCGGCAAAGTGTTATATATCTTTGATATTTGATTTTAAAAAAATATATAAGATGCCAAGCAGACAATTAAAATCAGAAGTAGAGCAATTACAATGGTCAACAAAGTCCACAAAAAAAGAGCGCAAGATAATCATGATCAACCCTTAACTCAATAAAACCCACCAGGATGATCTCGGGTGCTCAATAAAGGTAAAATCAGATGATATATCGGATGTCATATAAAATTGGATTGGTTGTTGTCTCTTGTCTAACTAAAAATGTATCTACAAGGTACTTGTGAAATCTCTACAAATACTTAGTCTAGTACACTGTAGATGTCTGGTATGTATATTTTATCTAAAAAAAATGTAAATTCTGCAGACAATTGTGGTCATTTCTTTCTTCTGTAGGCTCCGATCTTCTACAGGTTACATTGTTGATTTCTATTTAAAGTATGAAGCACATCTAGATGTACCTCTCACTCACTCACTCATCCTCTTCGTGCCTATCAGCACATAATGCCTCAACCAGTACTCGCCACATTTTCCTCAGTTTATTTTGCCTTCTCAATCTCCTTCCAGGTTTTTCCAAGGTCTCACATCTCCGTTCTTACCATTCTACGCTAGGTCTCTTTTTGCCTTCCTCTATCATCAGGTGTCTTTAGCAAAGCGATCTTGGTGATATCCCCATTTTTTTCCTCAATACATGACCAATCCAACATCTCTGGTATCCTTTACTTGAAGTTCAGAGGAATGAACGCTTGTACTGCCAAAATAGTCTCAATTTGAGATCTTTTCATTAATGTTTATAGATATGTGCCACAGCATTCCAAAAAGATTTTTCTGGTTCAAAATGTCGGATACGAAAATGCTGAGGAAAAATGTTACTGTGTTGAAAATATCTTTTGAAACTAGGCTAGAATTTAGGTCGTGTTTTATGTTTCTAACATCACAACTAACAATGAGTGCCTCTTGACAAATATCGATTGTCATTAATACAAAGTCATGTCATTGCAATCATTGAATCACTAATTGTTGGAGCTAGTTGTAAGTTATACTGAAATAATTCATATTAATGGATATAAAATTATTTTTGTATGAGGACTGTGAGATACTCATATCATTGTAAAGGGTTTAAAATCAAGTGCTGATAAACTATTCTTATCGGTTGATGTATTCATATGCCAGTGTCTCTTATGGACAAATTATATCATCATTATAAGATTGAATAAGTAAAATACAATGATTTAACTTACAGTGAAGATGACATAAGGACGTGTACAGTCGATGATCATAACTGTAATGGGTGAAATCCAAGCATACAAAGCTAACACAATTCTTTTCATGTAATATTTTATGTGGACGATGTCATGGAGCTCATGATATCAACCTAAAATTTTAAGTGCTTTCTTTGAGATTTTCTTGGCTCGCAGTTATACAATATGTTCTAGGAAGGAGAGAAGGCGTAATATTAAACTATTTGCTAACTCCATAACGTGTAACGTTTTGCCTTGTTTGTACAAGTGAGCTGACACTACTTTAACACAAAAGTTTTGTTTTATTAGTCTCTGGCGTGATGCTGAATGTTCTATGTCTTGTTTTAATTTGTTTTCTCGTTTGGACTCACGGTTTCAGTTTGAAATATCTGAATCTTATCTTTTGTTTTTATTTCGGACTAATAGTACTATTAATCTCTAATGACCTATATCTCAAAAGTAGTATTTCTGTAAATGTCAAAGAGACTAGATAAACGATGCCAAATTGTGACATTTTGACAGTGTGGACTAACATAATCATTCAATTCCCTCTAGAATAGTTTACAAGAGATTTGAACATCGTTTGTCACTATCGAGAGAGAGAGAGAGAGCTCGACTCTACCGAATCTCCTACGATAGTGCGAGTCCCGCATGGGTAATATAGTTGATGTCGTTTAACAACCCCGTAGTGGTAGTATCAAAGGTGCTTTGTTCAGACTTGACTTATTTTTTTCTCTCTTACGTTGGTCCGCATATCAATTATTACATGTATACATTACATATATAAATGTAGTATTTGTCAAATATTTTCATATTGATAGGATACCAATATATATAGATATGCCCATTATTCATGTCCATTAAAGGTAGATTAAAATTTTTACATTATCATTTTTTTATGTTTGGTTAATTAAATCTGTTAAACAAATATTTAAACTTTTTCTAAAAACTTAGACCGAGGAACGATATACCTTTTATACCATGACAAGTTAAAGCTTTAGTGTATATAGTGAATGGAGTTTATAAACTTACAATCGTTTAAGGAGAATTGTGAATGGTAGATGACGCATTAAACTGTTGTAGAGAATGAAATCAGGCTCAACCCCAGACTATTTGTGACATTTGCTCTGTGCGCTGATATGAAATCGTTAGATCGACAACCCAGTTCTTTGTAGATTTTACAACTTGATGATATTGCCATCTTGTTACACCGATATTGCACGAATAATAATAAAAAGTAAAACAACTCTTCGCCTTAAATGTATAAACGTTTGCAAAGATCCAGTCCGAGACGTACTATTTTTGTTCCTGATATAGCTACTTACCCACAGTACTGGTGGAATTACTGGAACCACCATTAATCATCCGAGGCCATAACCATGCATCCATCATCACCTATAGCGATGTACACTCAGGATGGAGGTCCACGGTGGTGATCAATCAACGGGCATTGGTGGTGGGTGTCCATCTCACTTAAATGTCCACTTCGTCTTCTAGCAAGACGTTTCTCTGCAATATGATCAACAGGAAAGTTTCATGTCAACCATTCTCTATCTCTGCTCTCTTCCAATAGTCCATCATGCTTTGTCCTCTTTCTGTCATTGACGTCGCCACACCTCCTTTCAAGGAAATCGTCGGCTCTATAAGTGCTACTTTCCTACTGCCTAGAAGACCAGTCAATTACCAGGCCTTATTTAACTGTTAGTTGAGACAATATCAGATAATTCCAGCTAATTTCCTAGATCTCTATCCAACTGCGATCTCTTGCCTTGTTTAACATTCCTGACGTATTTTGTTAATTTTTCTCACATTGTTCCCCCTCACAAACTGGATCTTGATATGTTTATTTCGTATGTGTTTTGCTTCTTTTCTCTGATCCGCTATCACTTCAGCAAATTCCCGAGGTACTTGATTTAGTCGCTATGTATATTTCCCCCGTGTTAGATATTGCAGCCTGAAAGTACATGTTGTACTCTTTTTCCGCACAGGGAACAATCTTGTGTTTCTGAAAGTTTTAGACTATGCAGATTTGCAGGTGTTGGTAACACATCATACACTGAAGGAATTGAAGTTGTAATTGAGGATATGGTCTTATTTCTGACCATGTAAGGGGTCGTTGTTCTAATTCCCTTCTTTATCAAGCGCCTTTGTTCCCTAATTATACTGTCTTTGCTTGTCTGTTTTCTTCTCTGTATTTAATCATCTCTCTTTGAACTAGACTTCGTCTCTCTTGAGTGTTAGCGGGTTTTTTTTAATAAGAGCTTTTTAAGAATTATGAAAATTCCGATTTATACTAGTGTCAGATCCGATTTGAAGTTGCCTTCTCAGCCAGTTTAGACACAACAATACAAAACGTTTGGAATTATATATGCTAAATCAACTAAGAAATATGAGGAAATGTGAAGACTTTTCTCTAAGTCAGTGGTGCAGCGGTAGAACATCAGAACGCACTATTAAAATCAGTTGAAAAGGGCTTATCGTATCAGATCGATACACTAAAAAAAAATACAAATTACATAAAATTCAGACCAGAGAGTACTCGCAATTTGAAAGCTAGTTCAAAGCCAATAACAACTAATAAAAAATCATGTATCTAAGAGTAAAATATCAATCAGTACACACACATCCAACATCCAATGCATTTATTGATGATTACGTTATTTACAGACAGAGAAAAAACATGACCTTGTGCAATGCCAAAATATATTTAAATCGGCAGATTATAGGACCGGGAATAACATATGTGTATAGCAATATTATTTAGTTCAGCTTAAATTACTAATGATAACTCAATGTTTATGCCAATAAAAACAATATTCAAAGATCTAATAATAAGTTGAATATTAAACCTTTTAAAATAGGTTTATGTAAAGGACTTAATAAGTTCACTCGGATCGTAACTTAGTCTACGGAATCAGTAAACAACATACCCTAATAATTAGGATTTGCTATCACGTTTGCAAGCAGTTTCCTACAGGTACAGCAAAACCAAATTCTTTGTATCTGGAAAAATTAAGTTAAGATTTTCAAGTTACTTCTGTTAACGAATTATATGGTAATGATTTATGATTATTGGACAGCGTTATTCTACTATTGCCTTTATGTATTAGAGGATTGCATTTGTTCAAAAACAGTAAAAATGTATTTTGAAAATTAGTGTAATCAAACTCACCCTGAAGAAATGGGAGCAAAACTATAGATAATGTCCAAAATCATAGACAACGCTGGTAGATATAGGTTACAGATTGCAGCCATAATCTTAGCTTGTCCACCAATATTAGAGGAGACAGGATTTGCAAAGAGAAAACACACCAGACTGCAAACTTTTGCCATCGATACAACGATACACGATTCCTTAAGATTGAGAATTGAAGATACTAACGAAGTTGTCTAATATCTCAAATAAAAGGGGGAAAACAACTTTATCAATTCGAAACTGACCAGTGATTAAGTTGTATTTCTATAAAGCGATCCACTCTGGATTGTAAAGTTCATAAACAATTACTAGTAGCAAAGCACTGAAAATGACAGCTGTCTCCTCTTTTAACAAGTATAGTTGACTACTAGTATGCAGTATGGGCTTTGTTCGTTGTTGAAGACCGTACGGTGACTTTAGTTGTTAATTTCTGTCTCATTTGGTCTTTTGTGGAGAGTTGTCTCATTGGCAATCAAACCAATCTTCTTTTTTATATATATCAAGTTCAAAGCTGTTTGTGTTTGTCATATCATAACCTTAATATGACTGAAAGAGTGAACTCCATGCTACAAATATAAAAAAAAAACAAGATGTGGTATGATTGTCAATGAGACAACTCTCCACAGGGAAAACCAAAATAACAAGAAATTAACAACTATATGTCACCGTACGGCCTTCAACAATAAGCAAAGCCCATACCGCATAGTCAGCTATAAGAGCCCCCGAAATGACAATGTAAAACAATTCAAACGAGAAAACTAACTGCCTAATTTATGTAAGTCCATTTTAACCTTATCATTGAGTGAATAACACCTTCGCCCTCTAAAGCAATGTACGGGGGCATAACTTAACCTGGTTATACGGACAACCACACAGATGGTACAAACAACTTTGACAGGAGAGAAAGCAGATGCTAAATGCCATTGTGAAAAGATCTTCAAGAACCAAAGAGGCATAAAGATTCACATTGTCAATGTCTGGATGCAGTCGAGGATTTTCAAAGAGCAGCGCACAGATTTATCTGGTGAACGTAGGAGAATCCTATCCAGGACACAAACCATAGGTAAAGGAATCTCTCATCAACAGAATCATCCCACGACAGCAGCCAAAGCTTGACGAGCACATTACACAGCTAAGACAAAAGAGACTTCACACCGGAAAGAACGGATAGCATGGCCAAAGATGAACGGTGAAACCAAAAGGATAGATCTGAACGATTACTACGAGTAATTCTGGAAACATTACTTTAATGATGTGTTAGAACGAGGATAGAAACACTGCCTTCTCTAGTATATAGCACCAGGAAAGTGATATTTGGTGTTGATGAGAGGAAAGAAGGGAGTCACATCAAGCCCACGCCTAACGGGAGAGAATAGAAAAGTAATCATCTAGGGAAGAAGCGCAAATAACTAAACAGTCGACACAAGAGACGCATTGAGATAAAACAGTCAGGAAAATCCTGCCTACAGACAGTATTAGAAATTAGTTGCGAAGAACTAGAATGGCAGAACAACTAGTAATAAGAAGAAAGCGAAAAATATCATCAAGAATCCACAGAAATACAAAAAAAACACTATTGGGTGAAAAGAACAGGAATTCTGCATTGTAGTAAGAAATAAGTAGAAAAGTATCTGCATGAAACACACTCAGCCAAAGAGAAAGAGAGGTACCTTTGCGATATTGCCTACGAGTGGAAAAAAAGAACACCCAAAACGGCAAGAACAGGATTAGCACCCGGATACAGTGGTGTACCATACAAAGTCTACAATAAGTGTCGAAACTAGGGAAGCTGTTCCGTACAAAATGGAAATGGGGACCATTCCAGAAAGCTGACAGAAGGCAGAAGGGTGCTTTCTGCCAAAGGAAAAAGATTTAAAATACAATTTCACTGCTGAGCATAAGGGGGAAAACATACTTCTTGGTATTGGCAAACAGGATGACAAAGTAAATGGCAGATAAGGGTTACATCGATACAGCTATGCAGAAAGGATGCATTGTAGGGTTTTCAGGGGGTAGAACATACTTGTGTTTTGAGAAAACTAATACATGTACATGAAGCGATGACTGGAAAAAATAATTTGGCAGTTGTATGGTTAGACCTGGCAAATGCATATGGTTCAGAACCATATAAATTGACAGAGGTGGCAATTGAGATCCAATGGGTCACTACCACATTCCAGATCACATCAGAAAGACAATTCAAAATTACTTTGGTGGAATACAGCTGTCATTTACTGTAGATAAAATGACAATATTATGGCAGAGCAGAAGCTAGAAAAGGAAATAGTTACGGGTTGTACCATAAAAAGTAAAATAACAAAAATACCGAACTTCAAGTTAATTTCAAAACGAAAAGTCCCTAATATATATATTTTATATTTATAAAGAAACTACCCTTTTACAACGGGGACACTCGCAGGCAGGGTTTTTACAAATGCGTCTAAGATTATATACAATGAATAATGTATAATGAAATAAAATACGCATAGGACAATATCAAAGTTATTTTTTTTTTTTAAAGTCAACATTCATGGAAAACATAACAGCATTATATATAAATATATAAAATCTCAACATTTAGAGAACACATCAATTAAGTTGCACACGTAAATCACAGTTAGCTGGGGCAACATTGAAAGCTCAAACACATCAAACGAATGGATAACAACTGTTATACTATTCAGTATGAGCATAAATATCATCATGAAGGCAGCTGAAAGAGAACGAATGACTTTACAGTTATAAAGTAATCACATAGTCAAGCAAGATGGATACTTTTAACACTGGAAAAGATACTAGTAGTCTTGTGGGTCAGGATGAAATGTAAGCCAATGAAGTCAAGATCAATGATACTCAGAAAGGTTCAGACTACTACAACATTCAAGCATAAGATCCAAGGGGATAAAAATACCAGAAATTCCTATTAAATGCCTTGGAAATTGGTTGCTTGGAAATTGGTTTGATGAAACCCTAAAAGACGATACCAATGTAAGACAGTACAAACACAGGTTGCCGAATGGCTTAAGAAGGCAGACAAGAGTGAATTGTCTGAGAAGTTTAGGGCTTTGATATACCAACATGATTTGCTACCAAAACTAGCATGGCTCCGTGATCTATGAATAAACTCATCATAGATACCAGGACTAAATTTAGTATATACGCCAGACGCGCGTTTCGTCTACAAAAAACTCATCAGTGACGCTGGAATCTAAAAAAGTTTAAAAGACCAAATAAAGTACGAAGTTAAAGAGCATTGAGAACCAAAATTCCTAAAAGTTTTGCCAAATACAGCTAAGGTAATCTATGCCTGAGGTAGAAAAGCCTTAGTATTTCAAAAAATTCAAAAATTTGTAAACAGTAAATTTATGAATTTGACCATATCAATGACAATTCATGTTAGCACAAAAAGTTCTGACTACTGGGATTGTGATACCCTCGGGGAATAAATCTCCACCAGCAGTGGCATCGACCCAGTGGTTGTAAATAAACTCATCATAGATGAAAAGACAGCAACAACAGTCGAAGCTATAGAGGATAGATAAACAGTCAACTCAGAAGATGGCTAAGAGTACCAGCAAGTTTTGCAGCCATATGTCTTTACAGTCGATCATTAAAAAATTCAGATACCTTTAACATAACTTTGGAGGAATACAAGGTATTAAAAAGCAGATTTGTTATGACTCGCATCGACTCAAAGGATAGCGAGATCAGTAAGACTGCATGGAATCCAGACGCGTACTTGGCGAAAATGGTCAACGAGAACTGCAGTTGACCAGGCAGAAAGTATTCTTCATCATAAAGACATAGTGAGCAACACCTGTACTGGTAGACAGGGCTTAGGAATGACACATTTTCCCCGAGGGTATCACTAGCCCAGTAGTCAACATTTCGGTTTTGACATGAATATCAATAATGTGGTCATTTTTATAAATTTCCTGTTTACAAAACTTTGAATTTTTTCGAAAAACCAAGGATTTTCTTATTCCAGGCATAGATTACCTAAGCCGTATTTGGCACAACTTTTTGGATTTTTTTATCTTCAATGCTCTTCAACTTTGTACTTGTTTGGCTTTATAGATATTTTGATATGAGCGTCACTAATGAGTCTTATGTAGACGAAACGCGCGTCTGGCGTACTAAATTATAATCCTGGTAACTTTGATAACTTTTACATCAGTTGTGACTGATAAAAGAACCAGGCTGCGAGTTATGTGGAGAAACAGGTACGATGATGCACTTACTTTCAGGCTGTAAGGTTGCGCTGACAAAAAATATATCGATGGCGTGACAAGGTTCTAAAACATCTGACAGAGATCCTTGATGTTGTGTTTAGTTCTCTTATATATATTTGATGTGTTTCCCTCACATTTGTTTTTTTTCTCTCATCGATTTATGTATTTCGAACAGCGGTATACTGCTGCCTTTATTGAAAGAAGGAATGAGACCAAAAACCAACAACAGAGGCTAAGCAGATCAGATTAGTTAGAGAGGAAGATACTGGTCATGTAACAAAGTCACAATAGCACTTCATCTTGGACAAGGGCAGTAAATGAAACATGAGGGCTGACATGGGGAGGAAGTGTTTGATTCCTGAATGTGAATAGACAATATTACGCCCAGATATTGTAGTTTGATCACTGCAGGAGTCAAAGATGACAGTAGCAGCAAAACTAACAGATCCTTTAGAAGAGACATACGAAGAAAACCAGCGGAAGAAGGAGACGTATCCAGATGTCTGATGACAACATGTAGAGATGTTGGAAAGCGTGGCTGTTCCCAGTAGAATAAGCCTGCCGAGGATTACCTGCACGGTTAGTATGGGAAATGCTACAGTCAATGGAAATACATTTTATTTGGAAAAGCAAGGAAAACAGACAGCTAGTGGAAGCAGCAGAACATTCATCTTGTTGGTCATGGCATCGCAGAGATGATTTAAGCTGGAACCTGAGTGTTGCTGAGTAGAGGTTTGGCCACCTCTACTGACCCGCTAGCCGGAGGATTTAATAATGGTAGGTACAGTGTCGAAACATCTGGTGAAGGTGGTGGGGTTTTCTATTTCATAGGTATATTTATAGCAAATAAGCTGAAAATGCATATTTCAATAGAAGTGTCAAGAAAGGAATTTTCTCTCTGGAGACAAAGGTTTTCAGGGGTAAATATCACAGTGGGTGATGGTCAGATAAACGATTAAAGGTCCTTAGAGTATACAATTCGTGTTTACCTTTTTCATCTTCTTCGGTTTGGGTTAGATATAGTTTTGTAAACTTAGATTCTATCTTTAACATTTAATGACAAATATGTTCTTTAAAATTCTAAATGTATGCAGAATGTTTACCATGACATACACGTATATTCAGATCATTGTACTTTGAATAGATTGGTAATAGTTTAAATGTTCACATCGTTTTCAGCTGTGGTTCTGTCTTTAGGAAGATACCATGGAATTCCTACCAGTATCTTAGATGCAAATTATTATTTTTAACCTTGATATATAAATAAATAGCATCGTTCCCAGTCGTCTATGACTTTATAATATTTAGGTCGGTGATCAAGAAGAAAGCGGGCTTGTTTGATTTAAAATATATCATTCATGATAAAGAAACAATTTTACTCAGGTTTTCACATAAAACTTTGTGGGAGACTTAAATTGTATTTATGAAATATTATTTAATAAAGACTGCTGAGAATATATTAAGCTTTAAAATTTGTGTATATAAATATTGAAACAGTCAAGGTTATTTTAACAAAAATCTCTATAGATCAGTATAAAATTTCTAACAAAATACAGAAACGTTTAATGAATAAAATAGTGAGAAAACAAAAATATAATAGTGTTATCATACGCGAATGAACTTATGTTAGGAGAAAATATCCCCAATTCAAAAGTGGCACGAATTACAAAATTGAGAAATGAAGGTATTTTTTCATGCTAACTTCGTATCTGTTATTTCAAGGTTGTTTAACACTTATAACATTGGAAACAAATTATGAAGCAGTCCTTTTTTATTTATTTTGCAATACAGAATTTATTTTAATAATAATGTTCTTAGACTGATATGATTTATAATAATGTTATAGTATTATTACAATAATATTATAAATACTCCCATTGCCCGTACTACACAAAAAAGCAAAGTAACCAAATGTGATATTTTTTTTATCAAGTGTTTCACAATTCTAAATCATCAACGGACAATTTAACGAATAAATCTTGTTAGTTCAGAAGTAACAACTACTGGTGATACTATACAATGTAGCAGTCCACCTGCGCATGCAATCTCGCATGCAATGTTAGAAAATGAAAATTAAACCAAGGATTTGTTTCAGTACTTATACTGAGTATTACTTATTGTGTATTTCACTAATGTTTATATCGTCGCTGGGCTTCTAAAATGTCGTATATGACTTTTTTTGGCTAAAAATACTTTTTGGAACCAATGGTCTGGGCGGGAGGAAATCTTTGGTATTAGAAAATAGCATACAGTTAGACCAATCAAAATATGTGAAATAAGACATATTACAAAATTGCCAATGTCAGTTGTTTGTAAAGTTTGCTTCCAAAATGTTGTATGAAAACTTGAAAATTGTTGTAGAATGGCTTGGAAAATATTGCTTTCTGTTATTTTCTGTGAAAATAATTTAAGTTCTTGGATGATCCAGAAATGTCAAAGTTTTTATTTCACTGCTTTTTACAAAAATGTTTAAGTTCACATACGACATTTTAGAAGCATGTATTTTGCAAAAATTTTCAAAGCCTGTTTGTGAGATATTTTTTTCTTGAAAAATTTGTAATTTACAACATTTTAGAAGCCCAGCGACGATATAATCATTGTATTATAATGTTTTTGTATCTTGCCCGACAAAGGCCCATGATTGGTATAATAAAATAATGTCTAATAATGTCTAATGTCTAATTATATATACAGGTATCATGCATATATTCTTCACATAGTTTAGGTTAGTGGCCTTAAGTGATCTTAAGTTATCTTTCTTTTTAATTGTTTAAGTTATTATCCGATTTGACACACCTGTATTGTACCTATTCATCACAAAATCTCTAAACATGAATGAACACCGGATATGAATTATTTACATTTAAGCTGGGAATAGTATACGGAGAGAATGTCAATATATTTATGTCCCAAATAAGGGAATAACATACGTGTAAAACAAATACAAGATCAGTTGATGTTTAAAAATTCAAAGTTCACATTGCGTACATATAAAACAATGGTAGATGAGTTTTTGACAACGATTATTCAATTTAAAGTTGAAACAATGTTTAAATATCACTGACTATCCTGTATCGAACCTCTCAAACTTTCAGGTGGAGACAGCAACGTCATATTTCTGGATACTCTGGTTGGCTGAATGTGTAATTAGAACTACACATGCGCGATATGCTCCGTTGAATATCTATGTTTATGAATGACTCGTGAGAAAGCATGCAAGTTGTGAAAGGGACGGAAACGTAAAGAAATAGTCGATTTTCGTGAAAATTTAATCTGTAACTCCTGACTCGGAATTTTTCTAGCATTAATTTAGTTTCTTACACCCGTTCTGTATTGCTGGACGATTCTTTTAACAAGGAAAATAGAGAAATTCACATGTGCATGTGTTAAAAGTTATTTTTTATGAAAGAAAAACATATTAAAAGTGTGAACAAATAGATTCAAATGATATCATGGGACAGAGGAACGAAGAACCAGAGGTGACAACTGTAAAATCTAAGTTAGTGGTAGTCGGAGATTGTGGGTGCGGCAAAACATCTATGATCAATAGATATGTGAAGGGAAATTTTCAGAGGTAAGCTATTTTTCCTGCTTTGCTAACTCGGGACTTTCTATACTATTATATAGAAGTCCCTGGCTAACTTGATACATTACATGTTTATACTTTTATATGATAAGTTGGTAACCAAGTGGCAAATAAACTATAGTAAATTAAATTTCAACAAGATTTGATTGGTTTTATCAAGGAGGTTATATGAATTTTAATTTAGAATGAAACTTTTTTTTAGGAGGAAATCATAAATTCGTTCATTTTAAAGTTAACTACAAGGTTCTAGCCTTCACATGTGAATCATACTGTAGACACGCTCTTTTGTGTTAATTTTGTTTTTAATTAACATTCTTTATAATTCATATTTGCTTGTTTTATACTGTTTTATACATGTCAGTAAAGTTCTGAAATATAAAAAGAAAGAGACCATAGTTTCTCTCGATTTCATAAGCTTATCGAAATCAAATATTTGATATTTTGGGTTGTTGAGATTTTGAGACTGATATGATTTAAATGAATGAGCCACAGGTATGCTGATAACACACCTGATCATTTACCTGAGTATAATGAATGTCAAAACGTTACATCAGATGTATACTTAAACTACAGTAAATCCCCACAACAGGTGATAATGTAATCATTGTTTTATGGCCGACAGAATATCGTCTGCTCTAAATTTGATATGTCAAGGGTGACAGATGGAATGCAAGATACATAGATAAAATGTATAGGATAAAACTTGCCAACTCAGTCAAAATAAACCAATTTAAGCCTATAATTCAGTCTATATATAGCGCTCGACCTGCATAGAAAAATTGTCATACTCTCACTAAGAAATCTGAGACTGGGAGGGCTTAAATTGTTCGAGTAACACCATTTTGCAAAGATAATATGTCCAGCCATGTCCATTGTCGGAAGACCGTATGTTGAGCTCCAAAATTTCAAAATTAAAAGTTAATATTTCATTTTCCAGACATCGATCTCGTAAAAAAAATAAGTACCAACAAACTGCTTGTACAATGTATATAGAAAACGAAATTAATATTCAATGAGTTTAGGATATATCTCCTTGATGTAAATGAACAATTTATAAATTTGAAATCATTTTGAAAGTCCGGCGAATATGGATCAACACGGTTATCCATTCTCCTGCTAACCTTATTTATGGACAATAAATAATAACATCGGGGTTGGTCATAAAAACCTTTATCCTCAGTTTCTGAAATTTTGAGGTAGAAAATCAAACTCAATGACAGCTGTTTGTTTTCCATGCAGTTGTTATCATATACATTCTGACAGATTGTTTACGCTATGTAGCACTTGTTTTGCATCGTAGGTTTGATTATAATGAAATTATATAGCGCATGGTTTAAATATGTTCATGATATTCATGGAATTGTAAAAAATATTAAGTTTTCCACATGAAAGAATGTTTCTAATCTGTTATATTATTACATAAGTCACTTTGGCTTTACTTAATTGTAGTTTTGCATAATATTTTACAACATAACTTATAATGCCAAAAAAAAGTCGAGTCTTATTATTAAAAAAAAAAAGATAAAAAGCTTATTTTTTATTTGAAATGGAATTCCTGATGTTAGCATATATATATATATATATTCTTCGATTTAAAATGCTTTCATTTGATTCCATTTAAATTAAATATTAGATCGCTGAAATTGACCTAAATTTGGACAATGCTTGGTAGGGGATGTCGTCTATAGGATAATTTTAGATAATAATAGATTATACCTTCAATATCTATTCACGAAATTACATTCACAAAATTGACAAGTAGCACGTCCAGTATTTAAGTGTCAAAAATAAGAACAGGTAAAATCTGATAGCGATCCTTAATTCCCAGGATTGCATACGTTAAGAATTGCAGAATCTATATTTAAGAATTTCCCAACTCAGCTTTTGGCACCGGTTAAAAGACGCAAACTTTGTGCGTTAAGAAGATCTTTTGATTATGTTTTGTCTAACTTATAAAATAATGTTTACCCTCCCAAGTTTCGTTCGCACGCAATGAAAATTCCGATGAAAAGCTATGGAAACGACCTATTAGTTAGTATAGTTAGTACCATAAGCGGGTTTTTCGTACAAATGTATTACATATTGGCTTTCATTTAATAGCCTTCTTTCCGTTGAAAGCCAAGAGTAAGACTATCCTAATTTTACATTTATTAACACTTCAAATAAAAAATATATAACTGAATTTAACCTTTACGGTCTTTCGTAGGTGTAGGTGTAATTTGTTATAACTTCAAATAGATTTAATAAGGATACCCTAGTTTTCTGATTCATTTACAATTGTTAATTAACATGGTATATACTACTTCGTTCCACATTCAGAGGAAGTTTGTTTTATATGATGCCAATTAACCGTAAACTACAAAATAAATATACATGTAAATAGATTGATATGATGAAGCCTTCCTCTTCCTTCTCTCATTCCATGAGAACTATGTTAGTTACCCTTGTACAAATACCCAAATGATTTCTTTATATGACCATTGTGACTTTAATCACACACGCCTGTACAACATATTTGATAACAGAAATGGAATTCTTATGCAGTTTATATATATAGAATGATTATTTTTTTCTCAGAAGCTCAGCAATACTTCGAGTCGAGTAACTATTAAGGATAATTTGAAATGTTTATTGGGAAGTCCGAATTGACTTGAGCAAAATGTTTGAAATAATATTTAATATAAATGGTAGAATGATTGTCAGAATGATCTTGATATGATAAAGAGCGGAGTTGGGTATTCATCAGACTGTAGAAAAAAATACAATGGAGAAAAAAAATCACTGAGCGGATCAGTTAGTCTTTTCTTAACATTTATTCGAACTTGTTTTATGAATGAACAATCAGCTGGTTTTGGCATGCATTTTCTACATGTAAACTCTTGTCAAATTCCGGAGAACAGAAGATAATGGACAGGTTCCAAATTTGAAACTTAAACTATTAGGTTAGTTTTGGGTCAGTATACGTTGGGCATTAGACGGTTTTGGTGAATAGAAATTAAAAAAAACACCCGAAAATTCTTCCTTTCATTTAATGCTTAGTACAGGCTCGTCGCTTTTAAAAACCGCATGATTTCACACCTAAATTTAACATAGTTCACCAAAGATGAGATTTAACGAAGACCACACTATTCCGCTCGTCTGTTTCTACGGGCCAATCCTGAAAACCACAACTAATTAATACCGCAGATTTTATAATAGTAATTTATTGGTATGTCCCTTATGAATAAATGTGTCGCATAATGAATTTCATTGATACACTGTCACGGGAATTAACTTTTTAACACACTTCAGTAATTTAGTATTAATTTTTCCACATAGTGATATTAATAGAAATCGTATGTATCAGTTGTTCTCCAATCCTATCCACAAATGAATGGGGGAAAAAAATTATATACCAGAAAAGTTCAAAAAGTGTCTGTAGTGTTTTCCCTGTAGTGACCCCGATTAAAAGTAACTGATTCGAAGGATACAATCAGGTTGTTCTGGTTTTATGAGAAACAGTTTCCTTAACATGTGTAACATGACCGACAATACCTATCTATACAATTGATAAGAAAAGTGTTTTGTTATCTCAGAATAAATGTTTTGTCAGAATTCCACTTTAAATATACAGGCATTTGTAGTACTCAATCAACTGAGAATAAATAAACGATTGCACTTGAATATTCTTTTCTGTAATCTATTCGTTATCATTTTGATTGATGTCCCAAACATCCCAATGTTGTGCCTAATAAATTAGTTCGAGAAAACATTACACGAAATCAACGAATTTCCGACAAAAAAAAAATGAATCGGTAATTATTGTGTTACGATATTTTACATTGTATGCGATTCCTAAAACGTCAAATGAAAGAAGTTTTAAAGCAATTTAGCATGTTTAGAGAGGAAATGAAGTTATTCTGTACAAGCAAATGCCATGTCATGATAGGCAAAAGCAAAGGTGATTTTGCAAAATCTTTGCACTAACAGTTGATATGAAATGCAACCCTTGTCCTCTAGGGGTATTCAGTGGTAACTATTTACGGTATTTTTATATACCGAAAATGAAAGCTATTCTTTGGAGAAGGTAAAGATTAATGTTTATCTGATGATACGGCGGTATATTATCTTGATTATGTCTGCGATATCAATATAATTTGTGCAGGTTGTAGGAATATTTAACATGTGCCAGCAATCAATCCTCAGTTCGGGCATACCTCTGACATGTTTCATAAGCCCTGCTAGCTTGATCCTTTCCGTGGGAAACATTTGTTTGGTAAACAATTTATTCGAAAGAAATAAGCAATATAGATAAAAGTTAAAGATAGACTTAGAAACCTTGCATTGTCGGGTTCAAGTCTTTGTCTGTTGGGGTTCCTTTGTTTGTTGTTTTCATATGATAGAGGTGTCTTTTACTTTGGCGAGTGTGTGCTTCTTTGCCCCTGTAGTCCTAATACATTTGTTTTTTGCTATGTCTTTTCAGTTTTACACCATTTATTTCAAGCTGTATAAATCCACAAATTAATTGAAAATTTGAGCATATCCGCACTAAACATGCATCCAACTATTGTTGATCAACATCATTGTCATATGGCTGTTATCTTCTTTGTGCTCATTCGTCATATGTGATTAAAACATTAAGCATTGACCGCATACTTAACTACTTTTTTCTACATTTCAGACATATACACCAACTGGTTTTGATACATACACATCAACTTATCATGTATCAGACACATACAAGATACACATGTCAATATGGGATACGTCGGGTAAGTTTTTTTCAATATTGTAAAAAATAAAGATAAGATATTAATAAATTCATACATCATTTCATCTGCCGAAACCAATTCACTTATTCTATCATTATTTCTAGGAATATAAAACAGGCTAATAAAATACAAGTCTGAATTTTGCAAATTTTTTTTTCAAGCAATACAAAAACAAATTCGTTTTGAGGATTGTTTTTTAACATATGTTTTGTGATTTGAATACCATCATGATTCATGCCAGTCAGTGTGCTTGTCTGCCAGACATTTGATTACAATTCCTTTATCAAGGTTACCCACTTTACTATAACGACAAACGATGGAATTCGTAAAGAATTTTGTGCATAACGTAGTGGTATTCTTAGCCTATCCTAGCCATTACACAACTATTACATATGTTTCTGATTTATAAGTACCACTTTGATGGTACTCGACCCATTAACTGTTAACGACTTTGATCTCTCCTTACATTAGTCATATAGTTCTACTTGAGTATCCATCAATTATTTCCTATTTAAAACAAAATTACTGTTATCAAGAAGAAAATTGTGTTAATTTGGCATTATATGATAGACAGAATAGTAATCATGCATCTCCTTATGTCGTCATTATAACCAAATGTCGTTTATTGTCCCTAATTGACTTTATAACAAGCATTTGCAAGTATATTAATGGTGTACAAGTTTGGGTCCTCCCTTCTCCGGAATTTATTCTATAATGACTTAAAAATCGATGAAAATTAAGTAAGAACCCATACTCTTTTCCTTGTAGAATTTCCAAACCTTAACCCCGTTTGAAATTTTCTCAATCCCTGCCTACTTGACAAGACTTTTTTTTTACATGCATTGTTTATGCTACAATGCAGAACAATATGCACTATGAATCCGTATCTAAAAAATCCATATCAATAATAAACACCAGTTTCCCATCCTTAGTAATGTGAAACTAAGTGACACCATTGGAATTTAGTTCTGCACCATTTGTACCACAGAGGACACGTGACTGGAAAAAAAATGATATTAACAACGAAGCAACAACTAAACTTCAATAAAAAAATCATATAAGTGTAAGTAAGTGGTAACTAGGTTTTTTTGGGGTCTCAGTTAAAGTAGTTTTTGTGTTGCTGAGTTTTGTTGGTAGCCTGTGTAAAACTATTGGCAACTTTTCTAGACTCAAAACGATTTAGAGCTTGACATTTTGTAAAGCGTCGAAGACCATCTAGTCTTTAGAATTTGCTAATTTCATTCCAGTTCATGACAGTTTATTAATATTTCAAATGTTTTGTATTTTAAAATCGGCATGTATCTATGAACTGTATATGTCTTTTCACACGAAAATTTATAAGCAGACGAGGTCTTCGTATTTCATCCATACCTTTAATCGTTATCGTCTGCTATGGGAACTCATAAAACACAAAAAGCTCTATTTCTCAATGAAATTTAATACATCTATTTACACACTCCCACTACATACAATGTTAGATAAATATTTGTCAAGTTGAAACCTATCCGCATTCCACCCCTTAAGCAGACGGTTGATAATAAATCTCATATAACTTGTGGTTTTATTTCTGTATATAAAAATCACAGTGTTGTTAGCTAAAACGCCTTAAAAAACTTCTATCCTGTATGTAATTTATTAAAATCTGCAGAGCATAGAATTAAATTACATGCAAACATAACAGAATAGGGGATGATTAGTAGTTGAAGGCGTAGAAAAAATATAAACAGGAAGGTTTATATGTTAGGATATCATATCTAGTAAGATTCTTGTGTTTTCTACAAGCCCGTGACATCAATTGATTAAAAAAAAATCATCGGATTTCAATAAATAAATTTTACGCCAAAAATGTCCCGTTTGGAAAGAGATTTTTTTTTAAAAGTAAAGACACAACTTTATGATTGAAATTTGCTTGTGAACGTGAGATGCTTATAAAGTAAGTGCATGAACTTATACGGACGGTGATCAACGAACTCTCCTTTATAAGAATCAACAAAAACATTTAGGTACTTTATTTTTTTTTTAAATATATGAATAAAGAATAAATAAAACATAACTATGTATAAAGCCTTTAAAGTGAACAAGTTGTTTTAAATGGAAGATAACTGCTTATAAAGGTCCAAACAAATTTTTCTTTCCATGGCAAATTTGCGTAGGACACAACTATGTACAGTAAACCTGTATAATCCTATTAGGTTAATCCAGCAAATATGCTAATCTGGTTTAAAATAAACCCGGTCATTCAGATCATAGTAAATCCCTGGTATGCTAAAAAAATCTGACAATCCTTAAAATCATTAAACCGTTTATTCTCCGAATCGGGTTGGTATTTAACAGTACGAAAGCGATTGGTGTCAAAATAAAATCCACGAGATATTTCAAAGGTTTAAAAAAGACTAAAAAATTAGAACATTGAACATTTATAAATAATGTAGTCTTTCTTATTTCTTGCAAACAATATGTGATCAAATCGAAGATGAGGGTAGAAAGTTACATGGATTACAGAAGAGCAAAAATGTTTAAGGGTGGGGTTAACAGATGGCTTGGTCAATTGGCGACGGAGACATCCATTGACTGGTGATTCACAAAACATGTACAAGATAAACTTTATAGATAATACGATTGGGTTTCAGACTCGTGTCGAGAACTTCCGGGAGATGAAAGGTTTATCTCCCAAGACTGCCTATGTACAACCTATTTTGTAGAATGACTTTGTGTTTTAAACTCAAATATACCATTGCTTGAAATTCAAACCCCGGAAAAAGTAACTGGCATTCGATTGTATCAATAAACGTTTGTCTTCTGATTAAATCTTGCAGGATTTTAGAATACATTATAATTTTTGGATTAATAAAATGTTGAGTAAGGTGAATGATAAAGATCTAAAATTTCACCTTTTTCTGTTTTTGACCTCGTAAATCCGACAGGTTGTATAATAGGTTTTCTGTCTGCCTTCCTTTAGGATATTGATGATGTTCAGCTGATAATGATATTTTTACCTACTCAGACGATAACGGTTACACCCTGTAACTACAGCTAATTTTCTGCCCCAATACACAGATAAATTGTGATCTGCTTACATGAATTTACATCAGCAAAAAATATACCCTTGTAGCCTCAGCTATCGTCAATTTGTGTTGAAATATCAACATTCAGGCTTTGTCAACATTTTTTTCAGAACGTTCAGGGGGCTTGAAAATTATCCAATTTATGGAGTTCTTATTGCTATAACTTCCGACTTTTTATGTACGACCTTTGTCTTCAACGCAGGGTCTGCAAACTGATATATGAGTTGATAGTAATACAAACCTAGTTGATACACAACCTTAACGGTATTATTTTATTTTGCAGGAGATGCAGGGTACAATAGAGTTAGACCGTTGTCGTATAGTGATGCAGATTTAGTCATAATATGTTTTTCTGTTGGAGACCCAGAATCCATGGCCAACGTTGTCTCAAAGGTAGATAGATAAACAATGTTCAACTTTATGATTTAAGAATAAATAGAATTTGCACTTAAAGATGAACCGGAAAGGAATACACAAATCTTTTTTGCCGTCATGATAGATATATAAAGTTTACTTTGGACTCTCCCAGACATAAAAAGTTTACTTTGGACTCTCCCAGACACATTCTGCTAGAGTTTGGTTAGTCTAGGTATGGGAAATTAAGATGTGGCATATTTAAAATTTAACCCAAAAAAATCAAAAATAAAATTTTAATTTTAAGCCTGTACTTATTGAAGTGTTTTCTCATTACAGTGGATAATCGAGGTACGAGAACATTGTCCCAAACAACCTGTTATATTAGTGGGTTGCAAAACAGATGTCCGTCCAGACATACCAAAACAAGAGGAAGGATCAAAAATAGTTAATTATGATCAGGTAATTCATTTATCTAGTTGTTAATAAACTCAATGTTTTTTGGCAATTTATCACATTTCACTTGTAAAGTTTTGCTGTCTGTTTTATTTAAGATATGATTTTTCATTGTTCTTTATAAGGATGCCTGTATACCTTTACATCTTGTTTATATATTTTGGTTATAAATCACCAAACTTTATAATTAACAAATAATATGTATGTTTTTGTTGTTGTAGGGTCTGAAAACAGCAAAGCATATAGGAGCATTAGTGTATTCTGAAATTTCTTCAAAGACTTCTCAGCGAAGTGTAAGTGACGTTATAGAAGTAGCAGCATTATCGTCTGCTGGAAATAAAACATCAGCAGAAAGTCCTAGTTTACGTCGCCAGAGATCTTTTATCAGACGTAAAAGATTCAGTGGAATTGGAGAGGCCAAAATGCATCTGCGGAAAGAAGCAGCGAAAAGTTGTGTTGTGATGTAAACTGGTGTATGAGGCCATTCATACACTAATTCCTAGTCATACCAAAGAGACAACATGCTCATTCATTATTTATTTTTCTTGATTTCATATTATTTATTTAAATCACACAAAGAGTACCGAAAATGTAACCGGAAGTTTTTAAGTGGAAGATATTATAGGTGCTGTCATGAAAATCATTGTTCATTATTTGTGCTTTTATATGATTATATCTTAAGTAGATGTAATATAAAAACAAAATAGTATGTTGTATTACAAAATATTTGATGTCTGTGATACACGACTGAACATTAATGATCTCAGTAAATGGGTGGATGGACTTTCCATGTGCAATGAATGAACATTTTCTATGTTAAAATAGGAATGCCTTACGATTTTTAGAGAGAATGTTATTGATATGATCTGCTATAGTTTGTTCTAAAAGATAAATATATATGATTAGTAGTATTAGAAGACAAGTTTGACAAAACAACACCCATCCATTGTTGCAGATTCGCCTTGCCAAAATGTTTTATTTATTATTGCACGCTTTAATGCATATATATATGTACAAGTTTTATCTCCTATCTATATTACAATTGACCAGGAAGGTTTAATGTTAACAAATAATAGATCATTAAAGCAAATTTTGCACTGTTGAATGGTGGAGGGGGAGACACCCTGTTTTAGATATTTATATTTTACACACTTTTTTAAGAGCGACTGCATGATGGAAGTGGATTGTTATTTTTTCTTTGCTAAATAGCTGACAAGAAGGATTTGTTGCCTTCCTTTTCGTAGGAGTTTAAGAATCTTATCCATTAAAAGTGCAATCATATGTCTGAACGTTTATTAATTGTTTGTGCGAGATTAATGTGAGTGTAAAACACAATTATGTATTGGTGAGAGTAGTAGATTGGTGAAAGTCAAATATTGAATCAATGTTCGTATCTGTCTCATGTTCAACGGGTATGTTGGTGATGTTGTTAAAAATGCAAAATTCTGATTATTTAGAGAAACAACTTATTCTTTAAGTGATCAGAATTTTGCAAAACAACACAAATATATTTTGAAGCAAAGTCTTTCATACAGTTCAATTGACATGAGTGTCTGAGTGATATATTTATGAGTGATCTGTGAAGAGTTCATTGTTATTTTTTGCAATAAAAATTGCGAACCTATTTAGTTGTTTCTTGTTAATATACACGGGATGCTCCGAGAGGATAGAACCTGGGAACATCTGACACACCTTTTTGACGATCAATGCTTATGGTTGGAAACCCTTTTAAAAATGGCCTGATCTACCTTTAGAACATAATTTTACACGGTTTCGTTACCAATACAATATTTCAAAGACAATCGAGTGCAAAAATGAATAGAAAATATTTGAGAGATCGGCATTCAAATGAAAAAGTAAGATGCGTTTGAAAACGTTCAGTTAGTTTTCATCTCGACAGGACTCTTGGTACATCTGCGAACGCATACACTAAAGGAGATCACTCGTCTTCCTTTTGACGAGATGATAATATCACACCGAATTACTACTAGCAAAACATATACAGCTGCCACTACACATATATAAATATATACAACAAATTATACTTATGTATTCAGAAACAGCTGTTAGGTACAAAATCATGCCAAATATTTTGTAGAAGTGTATATATAACAAATTATTCAATTTTATTGATCAATAAACCGAAGTAGGAATAAAGGATACTTGGCAAAATGTTCATTATATCAGAATAAGAATTGGAAGAATGTGTTTACCTATATTAAACATTTACGAGTTCAATAATGTCTAAGAGAACATTTAACTATAAAACCGAACCTTATATGTCTTCAATAAATGAGGCGAGCGAATAAGAAGGAACACTGAAGACCGTTTTACATTTACTACCCACAATATACATGAGCTTGATGATGGACAAATAGTTCACCTCTCGCTATAACACTGGGCATATATATTGTAATACTCGCTTATAGGTTCTGCGGATCTTTAAGTGTGCATCTGACAAAACTGTCAATATTGACATTATTTATTGGTTGTTATCAAAGGTACCAGCCTTATATTTTAATACGTTTCGTCTTCATAAGACTCATCAGTGACGCTCAGGTCAAAATAGTTAAAAGCCAAACACGTTCAAAGTTGAAGAGCATTGATGACCCAAAATTCAACAGTAAATTTATACAAATGACCATATAATTGATACTCATGTCAACACCAAGTTCTGACTACTGGGGTGGTGATACCTGCGGGGACAAAACGTCCACCAGCAGTGGTATCGAGCCAGTGGTGTAAATATTTATCAAAGGTACCAGGCTTACATTTTAATACGCAAGACGCGCGTTAAATCTATATACATAAGACTCATCAGTGGTGCTCAGATAAAAAAAGTTGGATAGCCAAACAAATACAAAGTTTTAAGAGCATTGATGACATAAAATTCCAAAAAATTGTGCCAAATACGGCTAAGGTATGCCTGGGATAAGAAAATCCTTGCTATTTCGAATAACTCATAGTTTGCAAGTAAATATATAAAAATTACCATATACATTGATATTCATGTCAACACCGAAGTACTGGGGTGGTGATACCATCAGGGACGAAACGTCCACCAGCAGTGGCATCGACCCAGTGGTGTAAATAGTTATCAAAGGCACCAGGCTTGAAATTTAATACGCCAGACGTGTTAAACTTTTTTGGCTATCAAGATTTTATTTTCGATTTCGGAAACGTTATTTTTATAATAATATGTACAAAGTTTCCGAATGAAAACAAAACCAATGAATTATATATTTTTTTCAGCGCAAATATCAATTTTTTTATCTTTATCTTTTAACAGTGAAAAATGAAAAACATAATTTGCAAAATCGTCCCCGCGTTACTCCTTAAACTTGATTTAAGTTGCAATAATAATTGCAATAAAAGAGGGACGAAAGATACCAAAGAGACAGTCAAACTCATAAATCTAAAACAAACTGACCACGCCATGGCTAAAAATGAAAAAGACAAACAGAAAAACAATAGTAAACATGACACAACATATAAAACTAAAGAATAAACAACACGAACCCCACAAAAAACTAGGGATGATCTCAGGTGCTCCGGAAGGGTAAGCAGATCCTGCTCCACATGTGACACCCGTCGTGTTGCTTATGTGATTACAAATCCGGTAAATAGTCTAATTCGGTAGGTCACATTCATGAAAGGGAAGGGGGTTGTAGTTACGACGTAAGGAACATATCCGATATTATTTGTGAAACGGTTATTCCATAACGGTCAACCAACTCGTGATGGCGTCCGTAAAATTTACGAAAGGATGGTTTCAACTGCACCATTTGGAACTCTTGGTTTAATAGCTTCCTTGTGAGCAGTAACCCTCTATCAAGAAAATCATGATAGGAAATGCAAGCACGGGAATATCGTATCAATTGGGAGATATATACCCCGTATGCAGGTGCTGCTGGAATGTTGCTACTTAGAAATGGAAAGTTCACAATTGGAAAGCTGAAATCATCTCTTTTGTCGTAAAGTTTTGTTTTCAACCGACCCTCATTGTCAATTTCTAGATGTAAGTCAAGATATGAAGCCGACTTAACTGTATCTGTAGTATCCTTTATCTCCAATTCGATGGGATAGATGCGTTCCACATAGTCACCAAATTTTGAATTGTTTAGTGAAAGAACGTCATCTATATAGCGGAAAGTAGAGTTAAAGGATATTGCTAACTTCTTATCTTTCTTTCTAAGAAGTTCCTGCATGAAGTCAGCCTCATAATAATAAAGAAACAAGTCGGCAAGTAGAGGGGCACAGTTTGTTCCCATTGGGATACCGACAGTCTGTTGAAAAACACGTCCTCCGAACGTTACAAATATGTTGTCAATCAAGAAATCAAGCATCTTGATAATATCGGTTTCAGAGAATTTTTTTGTTTGAATCAGAGTGATTCTTTACAAAGTATGATTTATCCCTCCCTAAGACAAGATACTTGTATCTACGTTGGCCATTCTTTTTTATGTAAAGTAATACCAACTCTTTCAATTTGTCTTTTAGTTTGGAATGTGGAATACTTGTGTAAAGAGTAGAAAAGTCAAATGTTTTAATACTGTTACAAGATGAAAGAGAGTTAGATTGTATGTACTCTAAAAGATCTTTGGAATTTTTAAGTATCCACATCTGATTCACGCCACCTCTAGAATAGGCAGTTTCACAATAACTTTGAAGCCCGTCTTTGATTGCTGATAAAATAGCGCTGAAATTTAGAAAGATGTTTCGTGGAGCACTTGGAAGACCCAGCAATATACCGTTGTTTGTAAGGACACTTATGTAGTTTAGGTATCCAATAGTGATGGAAGATCCAGTTCTTCATCTTTGGTTGCAATACCAAAGGAACAAAGAACAGACCTATGATTATCCAGGATTTCCTCTTTGGTAAGTGTCGTGAGGGTATATGTTGAGTTTCCAAGTGAATTGTCTATACCTAATTCGTTTATCAAGCAGTTAATGTAGTGACTTTTACAGACAAAAACGATGTTATTTGGGGCTTTGTCTGCGGGGACAACAACATATTTATCATGGAGGTCGGATAAGTGTTTAGCAACATTTGGGTCTTTAAAGATTGACATAGCATGGGCATTGATGGACCCATTCAGTTTCTTAATTCTGATTTGTATTAACGACCTCACTGCCTCAATCCATTCGGATAGAGCGTCTACGTCTTCCTTTTCACGTTTAGCCCATTGCCTGGCATAATCCTCGACTGAATCCATCAAAATTTTAAAGTTGTATTTCCAATTGATGGATTTAGGCTCACGATATTTCGTACCTTTCGATAACACATTTCGTAGAGAAGTGTTATTACAATGTTAAGGTCACCGGTAATAACGTGGCCAGCAGGATTATATGTGAATTGGGAACTAGCACAAGTGCAATCAGGAGGTTTAGACTTGAAGTCGTCAATATCGAGATTCTGCAAAACGCGATTGTAATTGAAAATTTTAGTTGCAATAGGTTTGGTATAGGTATAAGAAATTATTGGTACAGACTGGTCTTTGAAATAAGGAGGTATTTTCGATTGAACTAATTTATGATGAAGGATATTGCCTAGGTTGACGCCATCGAGACCTTTGTTGGCAAAGGAAAGATTTAGAAAAGATCTTTTCTCTTTTTCATCTTTTCCAATGCGAACTGGCTTGAAAAGTCTGTGACTTGCAGTATCCGAAATTATAGCTTGAAGTTTGTATTGGTTTGAATGAGGGTTTGTAAGAGTGGATTCCAAACATAAATTGAACAGATAATGAAGTTTTGAAAGGGGTAATGAACAAAGTTTCGTGCGAATGTGATGAATACCTAACGGCTTTTGTATGAATGGCAGCAAGTCATTAATAGAGACATCATGCAGAGAAGGTGATGTATAATGACGATGACCATGACTGCGTCTACGTCGAGGAGTCGAGTTGAAAATATTCATCACATTCACCGAGTTACACGAAGGACTAGATAGAATACCTATACCTGTTTTAATACTTGTTTTCTTATATATTTCTATCTGCATCAGCCACAAGGACTAGATTATAATTTTTACTTTAAAAATTTGTAGAGTACTTATAATAAAATTAATTAGTATATATGTGTATTTGGTTGACTCCTATATTTGAATAAGAATAGTATTTGTTCTCTCATCGGCCACGATGACAACTCGTAAAAGAAAGATTCTATTACATAATCAACAAACACTGAACATATATTGGTTGATGGTCTTATTATTAACTTGTGCTATATTCCATATTTGAACTGTTTCATTTAATATTACTACACAGCTACTTTTGCATAGGTACCAAAAAGCTGTAGTACTGTAAATCTACTTTTAATCTTCAGTACTATTTTGTTACTTTAAAATTATTGTATTAATTAGGTACCTGTATTTTACAGTACTTAATTTGTACTTGAAATTTAAGTACTGCAGACTTTTGGTTGCACGGTTACATTTTCGGCATTTTGAAAGTTTGTCTTTTTCAAATCTCATAAAGTTAGGATGTTCAAACATGGAATATTGTGATCATTGTTGGTATTATTTTTGTACCAATATTTTAAGTACAAATCAAGTGCTGGAAAATACAAGTACCTAAATTTTACAATAATTCTAAAGTAAAGAAATAGTACTAAACAGTAAAAGTAAATTTCCAGTTCTACAGATTTAAGTACAGAAATAGTACCTATGCAAAAGTAGCTGTGTAATATTATATTTACAGTGCATCATAAATACTTCAGGTTCTAAACATTGTACTGATTTTGCCCATAATAGGTCCTCTATTGGAAATATCTACTATATATCTTATTACATCACCGACTCTTCATGTTGTCTCTTATTAATTACCTGCTATCATTAATACAAAAGACTCGTGTATTCACATTCGCACGAATCTTAATCTATTAACCCTTTCCAAAACCTCATTCTCTGTACAATTTTTGTTTTGAAACCACTGTTACAAACTCCTCAGACCAATACAAACTTTCAGCTATCATTTCGGATATTGTACGTCACAGATTTTTCAAACCAGTTTACATTGAAAAATGAAAAGGAGAAAATATTCTTCCATTGTCAACAGAGATCTCGATGCCATCAACATGGGCAACATCCTCATCAAAAATCAGTTCACTCGAAAATACCTCCCTATTTTGAATATCAGTCCGCTGATTGCACCTGTGCTAGGTTTCCCATTCATATACAATTTTACTTTTGCCATTTACTTTGCTCTTCATGGGCCCTTTAATTGGAATAACAATATCTTATCTTATTACAATCATAACTGGTGACTTTAAAACATTATCAATAACTCTACTCTGTGAACTGTGTTATCAAAAGGCCTGATATATCATGAGCCTAAATCAATCCAACAGTTGTGGAAATCTTGTTCTCCATCTTTGGTTGGAATTCCAAAGGAACATAGAACAGACTTATGATTATCCAGGATTATCCAGGAACGTTATAATCCTGGTATCTATGATGAATGATGAATTTATTGGAAACACAACTTCAAAATACCGACGGATTCAGTCGATGATTATGACAGGCAATTGGTTAATCGCAAGAAAAAAACAGAATGGATTGAGGCTATGACGTCGTTGATACAAATCAGAATTAAGAAACTGAATGGGTCTGTGAATACCCATGTTTCGTCAATCTTTAAAGACCCAAATTTTGTTAAACACTTGTCCTTCCTCCATAACAAATATGTTGTGTTAAACAACGTTTTTGTGTTATTGTGTGTAAATTACAACACAAACTGCTTGATAAATGAATTAAGTATAAACATTTCACTTTGAAACTCAGCATAAACCCGACGACAATTACCAAAGAGGAAATCCTGGATAATCATAGGTCTGTTCTATGTTCCTTTGGAATTTCAACCAAAGATGAAGAACTAGATCTCCCACCACTGTTTTGAATACATTAACTACATAAGTGTCCTTACTCCGTGCAAACAACGTTATATTGATGGATCTTCTAAGTGCTACACTACCTCTTTCTAAATTATTAACATCAAAATCATCAGCAATCAAAGACGGAATTAAAAAGATATTGTGAAACTATCTATTCTAAAGGTTGGCGTGAATCCTCTGAGCGTGAATCAGATGTGGATACTAACAGATTACAAAGATCAATTAGAGTACATACAATATAAGACGCTTTTATATTTCAATATCATTAAACATTTGACTTTTGTACACTTTACAAGTATTCCCCATTCCTAACTAAAAGAGTTGCTCATGCTTTGTTTCATAAATAGAATGGCAAACGTAGATAAAAGCAAACACAACATTATCCGAAATTGACATTATCAAGATACTTGGTTTCTTGATAGGCAACATATTTGTTACTTTAATCATATAGGAACTTCTTAGAAAGAAAGTAAAGAAGCTAGCAGTATCCTTTAACTTCACTTTCCACTATGTAGATGCAGATTTTCTCTCACTAAACAATTCAAATTTGACTAAGTTGAACGCATCTATCCCATCGAACTTGAGATGAAGGATACAACCGATATTGTAAGGTCTGTCTCATATCTTGACTTACATATACAAACTAACAATGAGGGTCTGTTGAAAACAAAACTTAAGGCAAAAAAGAGTGATTACTTCAGCTCCCCAATTGAGAACTTTCCATTTCTATGCAGCAACATTCCAGCAGAGCCTGCCAGTTGATACGATATTCCAGGCTTGTTTCTCCTTGAAAGTTGGTTGCTGTTCACAAGGAATCTATTAAACTAAGAATTGCAAGGGTGAAGTTGAAATTATCCCTTCATACATTTTACGGACGCCACTATGAGTTGGTCGGCCGTTATGGAACATCCATTTCACAGATGATAGCGGATTTGTATCAAATTTCGTAGCTACAACCCCGTCCTTTTCCCCGAATGTGCCCCTACCGAATTCAACTTTTTACCGGGTCGTATCAACATGAGCAACATAACGGGTACCAAATGTTGAGCAGGATCTGATTACCATTCAGGGGCACCTGAGAAGAACTCCAGGTGTTTGGTTCGTGTTGCTCAGTCGTTAGGTCCTATGTAGTTTATTGTGTACTGTTGTTTGTCCGTCTGACTTTTTTTTCAGTTAGCCACGAGTTGTCAGTTCAGTTTCACTTTATGAGTTTGAAGGTCCCTTTGATATCTTTCACCTCTCTCTTATCCTTTTAAATATGAAATGGCCATTCACTCAGATGACCAGGTAAGACACAGTCATGTCATTCGTGCCTTTTCTGAAGATGTCTTTTTTGTAATAACTTAATAATATTACAGTTTGTCTAAGTAAGGTAGCAGCGTGCAACAAAAGAAAATTAAATGGAATTAGAACGTTAAAGAAAAGAAATTTTCGATAACCCCACCATAGTTCCGTGTTTTATTCATCAACTAAGGTTCATTAACAAATGTATACGAGTTAAAAACTAGGCTTCCGTACTATCATCTTGTTGATAAGCGACTATTCTGTATGTATCAATATACTTTCCTCCTGTAAAGTACACGAGTTCTTCGTTGCCATCTAACCAAATATCAGTAGGATTGCTTACATTTTCAAACTTTTCTAGTAATCTTCGGTGTTTTAATCCATCTTGCGAAATAAGATGTAATGATCCGTCATTTGCTCTGTCAACTACTAAAGTCAACCCGGAAGACAAAACAGCAATACATTCAGGACTTTCCAGTTCATCGTTTTTATAGCAAAATTTTCTCTTTCCCTGTAATGTTGAACATTTGATCTCGTTGTTTGCTGTTGTGAAGACAATGTATTTCCCTATCACGTTCATTCCGTTTAGACCACGACAACCTGTGTTAGTGTTGAAGCATTTACTCATTTGGTTCGAATCATCATTTATGCTGAATTTCTTGATTGCTCTGTTGACAACCACGTACACTTCGTTATTTGAACTACACAATGCACCAAAAAAATTAATATGATCTTCATTAAAAGGAATTTTTGTAACTTTAATTATGTCTTCAGCTTTAACTTCTGCTTTATATAATTCTTCACTATAACATGATATAAACAGCTGCTTCGACTTTTTATCATAGCATAAACGTTTGACATCACTATGGATATCTGTGGTGCTGACAATATAACCTGAATGTTTTTCAATGATGTACAGTTTATTCTGAGGTCCAGCATCTCCAACGACTATATATTTTTCATCTATACATACCCCACAGGTAAATGTTGAACCTACAACACAAATACTTTCAACGAACTGCACGGACGCATTTTTAAATTTGGGATAACAATTCAAACCTAATCCTGCACAGTGCTTGTAAATATCAGTCATCTGACCAAATATCGGTCTCTCAAATGTTTCAAATGTTCCAATTTCTACCATTGTTTCAAGCTGGCTGAAAATGTCTTTCTTTTGAAAGCTTAGCTCAACTAATGTGTTGCTCTGGGTAACTTGGGCTATTGCACTTACATTCGATGCAATATGATGTTTTATTTTCTCAACAAGAATGAACAACTGTGTCTTGGTTCCAAATTTTTCAACAACATCAATTGAACGAATCCAATGATCTAAATTCTTTCCAAATTGTTCCAACAGCCGCGTTCGTACATTAAAGCTCGTATATTTTTCATCGCGGAACATGTGTAGTTGTTTAACAAATGTATCAAACAAATTATCAAGCTTACATTTAATCTGTTCCAGCATTTTTTTCGCTTCTTCTTCTGTGTCCTCTGTTGCGAGTTTGGTATCAGCTTTTTCTTGGTTCTTTTCTTTTAAAAGATTTTCAACCGCTTGCTTAATTTCATTTATCTTCACAGGGAGAGACTGGTATTTACCACTTGTCATAAGGCTGGCAATAGTCATTACTTTTTTGCATCTTCTGTGTCCCGTAGATACGCATGAACCGCAACAAATAATCTGATGATCACAACAAAAAACATCTACTAAATTTGAAGGATGAACATAACAATGATTAGATATCGCATGAACAACCATTCCGTAGGTAAAGGAAGCAACTTCTTCAACAGGAATTACATTATGCGAAGCAGAAAGTTTCATACGACTATGCATATCATTGCATTTTTCACAGAGAGCTTCTAGACATATTTCGCACCAGAACTTTGGTTCAGATATTTCATCATGTCGTGTGCAAGCACTGCACTTTCTCTTTTCTCCGTTAGACATAGCAATCATTTCCTGAATGCTTACATTATGAGGCAGGTTAGCAGCCCATTTATCAATATCCGACTTTGCATCTGTTGGCCTGACGAGGGTTTTGCAGGTAGGACAACTAAACTCTTTTCTTGAATGTGGTTCTTTTTTGCGTCCAGTTGATATTATGAACTCGTGTATGCATTGTTCACAGAAGGTATGTAAGCATGGTAATATTTTTGGTATCTTGAAAGTTTCATAGCAGATTTGACAAGTCAATAATTCTGTCTGACCATCAAATGGCTTGGAGGTCGCCATGATGGAAGCTATACTTCTAATTTACTTCCGTTACCACGACATATTCGAATTGCTATAAATAAACTGGATATAGAAATTATAAAAGCACTGACGTACTGCTCTTCTTGAAATTGTATTTTTACAATGACAGTGACAAAATCGATGAATGAGGGAAAAAGATAATAATTCACTCGTCTAGTGAAAAGGTCCAGAAAAATAAATAGTAAAACAATGCCGATGACGATACTGAACAAAAATTATTTCAAACAACAATCATACAGCTTTCAGAAAGTATGTGTTAAACTGTCTTATAAGAAACACATATGCCAATATATAATGTTTAATTTTTTCTATTATTTAAAGATATAATTGCATTAGAATCTAGTGAAACTGAAATATAAAAAAATGTTAATCTCTGCTGCATATTGTTAAAAAAAAAATTCCCGAGTTTCACATAGTTTTAATCTCCAAAATATACCTATTTTTCACGTCTTTAGTTTTCAAGTACATCGGTCTGCGTTTGTCACGTCAACTTTCCATATAGAAATAACATTGTCTTTTCGTGAATAAAACAATTTAAAAGTCATGTCTGTGCAGTTTAAAAAAGTAAAACGAGAAAAACATTGAAAAAAATCAAGATTTCTATGTCTATGGAGGAGTAATTTAAATAATGAAATTACCCCTGATTTCACACCATTTGAACTCATGATATGTAAAATTAAGGATTTAGTGCTCACATCAACATTATTATCAACCTAATTTTTCCTGCTATAACCTATCTTGTAAATAAACTCCTGGGAAATATTGTGTAGTAATGCCATTGGTATCCATGTTTGAATTAAACATAAATCATAGTATAATTGAAACTTTTATTTTATATATACATATATATGTCGTGTACAAGTTGCGATTTTGTACAGGTTATAACATGTACAAAAATATTGTACATGTTATAACTTGTAGAATGCAAAAATACAAGTTATAACCTGTACAAAAGTACCTCATACATGTTATAACCTGTACAAAATATTGCTTAAAAATGATTTTAACTTGTACAAAATTTAAAATCAATCTTAATGAAGTAAAATATACATTTAAATTCACCAATGCATAAGGAATAACAATAAATAGGCCAGAACGTGCCTTTTTCTGTAGAGGACAATGATCACAAAGTTTCAGAAATATATGTTTCATGACTTATGTTGGCAAAATGTGTTTTCATGTAATTGTATGTTTTATGTATTCCATCATGGCTTAAATAAGTGTGAAACTATTTACTAAAAGCTTGCATTCCTCAATGACAATTGCATAAGATACAAGTAACTAAATTCCTCCAAAAAAAATTAAGAACAATTCCTAATAAGTTTGGGAAATACTCCTCCCTCTCGTTTCATAGCATGTTAAGACTAAAACAATGTCTTATATGCTTACTCTGTAAAAGCAAGAGAGAGCTGAAATAGTTTTCATTGGACCACGCTTCATTATCAATATCTTTGGATCTACTCTTCAACATTTTTGGCCTTCTGTATGACTTATGTAAATTTATAACTCAATTTTTGTTTATAAACTATAAAATCATTGCATGAGGCGAATGTCATTTTGATGTTTTAAATATATATCCTCTACTTTGAAAGCATGTATTTGTGGCCTTTGGATGTTGTCTGCTCCATGGGCGGGTTGTTGTCTTTTAGACACTATAAAGTCATACCCCATTTCAATTCCCAATTTTATTTGTAGACACATCTATCCTGGCTATCCTCTTATGTCTTTTAGTGTCAACTAGAAATAAAGTATTTTACTATTGCCTTCAAAGTGGGCACTCACAATTATAATTCATCAAATAAAGATATGTCCATAGATAGTCATAAGAGGATCATAAGACATGTCCTAAGATATATTTTATGACAGGTCTTAGGAATGCTTCGTTACCGACCGCTGGACATTAATTGTATCAAAAAAGGACAAAACACACTAACATGAAGGAATAATACAAAAGTTATGAAAATGTTATTGAGGTCAATATCATCTGATGCGATATTAGAAAAATATCCTGATTTTTCAATTTTGTACAAGTCAAACTCATTTTTAAGCAACATTTTGTACAGGTTATAACATGTATGAGGTACTTTTGTACATGTTATAACTCGTATTTTTGCATTATACAAGTTATAACATGTACAATATTTTTGTACATGTTATAACCTGTACAAAATCGCAACTTGTACACGACATATACATCACTTATAAATTTGGCCCTTGGGGAACCTACTCAGCTAAAAAAAATATTTTTTTGCTACATGCCTAAACCAAGAGCCTAGCTATGGGCATACTGAAAAATAGCAAAGTATAGACCCCTGGCTTGACATCACACCAATCCAATTGAAACGATGGTTCAAAATAAATGCATGAGGCTATCAGGAAGCCTATAAGGCTATCATGCCTTTGAGGCTACGAGGAAGCCTATAATGAGACAATGAGCAAACCTATAAGGAGGCTATGAGGAAGACTAGTAGTGTTGATGTTGAATTGGTGTTGGAATGAATTTGTATGAAATTTGACAGTTTATCCCCAGAAATTCTGTAGGATGAGTGAAATTTTTGAAACAACATGTGATAAAATTTCATAAATGTCAATAACACAGATGGTAACAGCTGAATGTCCCCAAGCTATCTTTTTACTACATCGCCCACTGATAGGAATAGAACAATCAACACATATTTTTTCTTAAAAAATGGCCATTGTTGTATTATAGTTCGTTTCTGTGTGTTTTACATTTTAATGTTGTGTTTCTCCTCTTATATTTGATGCGTTCCCCTCAGTTTTAGTTTGCAACCCGGATTTGTTTTGTTTTTTTCTCAAACGATTGATGCGACTACTGTTGCCTTTATTTATAGGTCGATAAACTATTCAATAGTATACAGATCCATTTGTTTCCAAAGCTATAATTTTTCGAAATGCTAAAGATTTTCTACCCTAGGAATAGATGACTTTAGCTGTATTTGGCAAAACTCTTGAACTTTGTACCTTATTTGGACTTACTATTTTAATTCGACCTTCTCTGGTAAGTCCTTTGTAGATGAAACGCTAGTCTTACGTACAAAGTATTAAGCCTAATTATGAGTTTATTAGATAACTTCCGTCGGTTGGTACAGATCTAGGACCACCAGATTGTGGCGTTGTTTGTAAAGTGCAAAGTTTGTATCACATTCCAAAGACCTGTGCATGCATACAATATAAGTTTATTTCCTCTCGCAATAATATAAAACAATTGACGTTCTGCCCTTCACACAAGTATTCACCATTTCAAATCAAAGACAAACTGAAATAATTGGCTTACTTCGCTTCATGAAATATAATGGGCAACGTTGATACAAATATCCTTATTTTAGGGAATTTTTGTGATTTTACTTTGTACATATCTTATATATTCACGAAATATTTCGTTAAACAAATTAACATCATCAGGCGCTTGTAGCCATCAAGGTAACATGTTTGGTACTATGTTTGTTTTTCATCGAACTTGAAATAAATAGTTTAATAGCTACAGTTATGTCGGTCTCATTTCTTAAAGTGAACCTAGATTGTTGGACAAAAAAACTTTATGACAGACAAAAGGGTTGAATTAGACTTTCCAATTGGGAACCTTCCATTTCTTTGTAGCAACATTCCAACAGCAACAGCGCCTGCATATGGAATATATACTAGTATATCCATGTTGGTACGATATTATAGCATTTTGTGTTCTAACATGATATGATTTATATATGATTGTTGCTTACAAGAAAGCTATTAAATAAAGGCAATAGTAGTATACCGCTGTTCAAAACTCATAAATCCATGGACAAAAAACAAAATCGGGGTAACAAACTAAAACTGAAGGAAAGCATTAAATATAAGAGGAGAACAACGACACAACATTAAAATGTAACACACACAGAAACGGACTAAGCATTAGACAAAATCCTAGAAGAATAACAAATATAACATCAAAACCAAATACATGAATTTGGGATAGATAAGTACCGTGACACGTCTTATAGTAATGTGAATTCACACTAAAAAATAAGAGAAAACAAACGACACAACGGAAACACAACGTTAAAATGTAACACACACAGAAACGAACTATAATATAACAATGGCCATATTCCTGACTTGGTACAGAACATTTTTAAAGGAAAAAATGTTGGGTTGAACCTGGTTTTGGAGGCCCCTCATGGGGGGGGGGGGGTCCTAGTAATCACATAATCACCATTTTTTTGCCAATATAATCACATAATCATTACATATTTGCTTATCTTTAGTAATCAAATAATCATAAACTAAAAATACAGTCCTAGGTAATCAAATAATCATGAAATATTTGGCTTAATAATCAAATAATCATTAAAAAAACGGCCAAGTAATCACATAATCAAAAACCCCATGAGGGCCCTCGTTTTGTGGCATGCCAAACCTCCCTCTTTTATGGCCATGTGAAATATAACATTAAAATGACAACACAACATTACAGGACTACAATATAAATAAATAGAATATAATTGACAAAGAAACACACGAATAATAGCTAACAAAAGGCAACAAGTTTAACATTTTAATACGCCAGAAGTGCATTTTGTCCACACAAGACTTACTAGTGACGCCCAGATACAAAAGTTTGAAAGCCGAAACAAGTACAAAGTTGAACAGCATCGAGGACCAAAAGTTCAAAAAAGTTGTGCCAAAAACAGCCAGGGTTTTCTGTTAGGTACCAGAACATCCCTATTATTTAGAATAATTTATACTTTTGCAAACAGTAAATTTTATAAAATGACTAAACAAAAGATATATGATAAAACTGAAGTATTAACTAATTACAGGAAACAACCGAAATACACTATATAATCCGACGAAATGCAGCACATCCGAATAAGTTTAAACTTCAACGCCAAGTGACGTCATATTTGAAATTGTAAAAAATGACAAAAAATTACGTCACATTTGAATTTGTAAAACAGATCATCAAAAAATGAAAATTAACGTCACATTTGAATGATTAAGATAGAATAAGGATTGATTTAAGATTATATTAGAACTAATACTGATATTGCATTTAATAACAATGCACATTTCAATACGTATTAATAGCAAACTAAGGTAGCAATTAACTATAAAGACAGGAATCATATTGATGAAGTTTAGTTGATCCCTTCGAAAGTTTTGAGGACGCCATCACGAGTTGGTTCAGCGTTATTGGATATCTGTTCAGTCATAATCGAATTGTTTAGACCAAAAGCCCGTCCTCAGGTCATCGAATTGACATCTCTGAATTAGATTATCTTCAAGTTGTTCTTACAATAGCAACGCGACGGCTGCCACGTGTAAAATCTGCTCGCCCTTACAGAACTCCGAGGAACACCCCAGCCCAACTTTTGATTTGATGTGTGTTGGTCAGTCTTTAGTTTTCAAAGTTGTGTCTTGTATACTGTTGCAACCGTGCAAGGGCTGTAAAACTAGTCAATGTCGTTAAAAACGTTCATCATCGTCAACCATAGACCCTCATGATATAAAGCTAATTCACAAGAACAACATAAAATCTCTTCGAACAGACACTCACTTTTGTATTTGTTGTAAGTTGAAGGAGCACATTGTGAACGAAACAATAATCGAAACAATTTTGCCGCATTATTTCGGACACAGTAACATTATGAAAAATAATCAAGCCAGGTAGACCAATTCAATAGGCATATATTTGAATTCAGAGAGAAGATGGAAAGCAACTAATCATAAAAATTCTAAAAAATTGAAAGTAGCTGAAGGCAACTTTAAAAACATGAAGAGCAGTACTAAATAAATCGGTAAAAATACCAGGAGCAGACTGGATCAGCTCAGAAAATATTAGCCTTAAGCAAATCCAAAAATGTTGAGAGTAGGTTGGTAGCTCACTGAAAGAAAATGATAATTGGTAGAAAAATTAAGTCTATTTATGAGTAAAAAACGGATTAACAGGATATTGCTTTACAAAACTTACTTCTGCAGACTGTCTTCTGTATTTGGATTTCTTGTTATATTTGTTTTTCTCGTGGTGTTTTGTCTGATGCTTGGTCCGTTTCTGTGTGTGTTACGTTACGGTGTTATGTCGTTGTTCTCCTCTTATATTTAATGCGTTTCCCTCGGTTTTAGTTTGTTACCCCGATTTTGTTTTTTGTCCCTGGATTTATGAGTTTTGAACAGCGGTATACTACTGTTGCCTTTATTTCTGATCATAAACAAGCTTCTGTCCAGGTTTGGTAGAAATAAAGGATATTGTAAGTAAATAAAGCGGCTTTGTTGATTCTTATTTTTGTCTCCGTGCTAATTTAAACTTCACTTTATTTAGATTTCTAATTATATTTCCGAACATAGCTAAGGTACATCTATATGCTTCAGTTTATCTGTTGCAGGGGAGGTAACTCCACCTTGTCGTACCCCTTGATATTCAGAGAAGAATTTTGATAGCTCACTTTCACTTTTATTTTCTGGATGTTAAATCTTTATACCATTCCTTTAACATAAGCCATAGGTCGCTTTCAGTACCACTTTGATGAAGCTTTCGTAAATTACTAATAGTGAGCTGTGTCGAACTGAGTCAAATACTTCTGTACGAAGGCTGCATATTGACCAGATATATACCTCGAGTGAAACCCCTGTTTAGTGTACGTTTTTGGAATGTTTCTATCTTTCTTATCAAAATAAGATTTTTCTAAGGTTTTATTTAGAATACTGGTTACGATACTTTTTCGATAAAACACTCATATTGATACGATTAGTTACTGCTGATATCATTTTTATTGGTCCTCCATTCTTTTAATGTTATCTGGTCAAGTTTCCACAATCGTCTGATTTATCATTCGTTAATGTCTTATAACTTCTTCGAACTGTCTTTTCACATATTTTTTCTCTAGTTTGCAACTTTGAGATATCTTCAAATGAGAGACATCGAAGCCCCACTTTGTTGTTGTATGGTATAACTTTACTATTGGAGCATAAGCAAGGCAGATCTTCAAAATAACCAGCCCTTAAGGCTAGTCGTAGGTACTGTTCTTAAACTTCAAATATGAGGTGTTTTTCATACCAGTTCTTCGTTGATTCTTTAACTGTTTAACAGCTTGAAGAAGAGTTTTTGGTCGCCTTCCCTAGCTGTTATAATGTTGACAAATAATTGTTTTCTGGCTACCGCTACTTCTTGTCTCTGGGTTGACCTAATTTTGTATACTTTTCAAATATACGTTTTCCTGTTCTCGTGGTCGTCCAACCTTATCAATTTCAGAAATGGCATTCATTTTTTATTTGACCATGCAATTATCTCTTTCATGAGTGGATTTTATGCTTTTTCGTTTTTTTACGTGTTTATGATGATACAGAGCATTTCCGTGAAGATATTTTCGTTGCTTATGTTAATATCAAGATTGTCAATATCAAGGGTTTTAGTTTTTTTTAGATGATATAGCTATGGCGAAAATGTGTGTCACATTCATAACCTTCTGGTTTGTGCATAAGAGCTCAAAACAACTTGTCTCTCCTGTTTTTATTTTCCTTCATTATAAGGCATTTATGTCCCCTGCCTCAATGGAACACACAATATTTTTCTTATAACGGATAGCAGTGTCTCTTTCCCTCTTGGGCACTGTGAGGTTATATAATTCTGAATTATTATAATAGAATGTAGGACAGAAAGTCACAGGACAAAAAGTCACGGACAAAAAGTCACAATTCATTTTTTCTATTTATTTTCTTTGAATAAAACACTTATTTCTAAAAAATAGTTTTGTATTTTTCTTGAACTATTGTATATAAACCAACTTTATAAACAAAATTTATTAAAAAAATAACAAAGATGATCAAATAATTGTTAAATAAACAAAATATCAAAACGGCTTGACACTTAATTGGCTTCATGGTGCAGAGATGCAACTAATCGTCGGACCCGTCGGACCTAAGGGGCAGAATTTATGCAGGTCCGGCAAAACTCGTAGCTGTGCAAGACCTGATGGCCGGCAATATTTAAGTCCGCTTGGGTCCGCCAAAACTGAAATCCCCGTCGGCCCCGACAGAGTATTTTGTTTATAAAATTGCGATCATCTTTAATAAAAGTTAATGTCCTGTTCCCCCGCATTTTCTAACTCCGGGAACCAGTATTTCCGCTCAGTAATAGTCTTTTGTACCTTTTCCATCTCGCCCCAAACAATTCTCCGTATTTCCGTCATGTTTTTTGTTTTAGAAATTCGCTCTCTAGGAAGGAGGTCTATTAAGCATAGTTGATAAGTTCAGGAAATATGTCATGGCCGATAAAACTACAATTGTTATGAATCACAGGTTATTTTAAAATAATAATAATATCAACAAAATCAAAATTAACGTTTGTTCAATAGCATAATTTCATTTGATTTTTGAGTGAAAATATGGGTCTGGCAGAAATTTGATTGGTCTGGCAAAACTTGGTACCCTGTAGGCCCCATTGCCTGACAGGAAAAAAAAACTGTTTGCATCTCTGATGGTGCAGAGAAATCTTTCTTTTGCATGATTAAAATTAAATAAATCTTAATTTTTCAAGTATAATGACACATTTCCTAAACTTTAATATGAATATATGTATTAAAAGGTAAATATTTCAAGATATTTCTCTTATATATTCAAACAATTGTCAACAGATTATTTGTGTCTTTTTGTCCTGTGACTTTTTGTCCTACCAAATTTGTGACTTTGTGTCCGTTTACCTTATAATATCCCCATATTTGACAGTTTTAAGATAGTTTACTGCTACGGTAGCATCCAATGTTGAATGATATAATCCCGAGCATACAACCGGGGTTTGTATTGGATATGATTTTCTTTGCGAAGTCAGTTGATGCATTAGTGGAATTGATATGGGGGTGCTCTAAGGAGTTGGTGGTGGTATCCAAGGTTGTTTCATTTGAGTAATCTCTGTCGCTAAACAATGATGATGTGTGTGTATTGCTGTATTTCTGTTGGGTGTGCCATGGTTGACTGATATGAACCCTGCGATAAGTTGGCTGCTGAAATGTTGCTGAGCTGAACTGGCTGAAGATTTGATCCACCATTGTATCAGATAGAAAGTAAGCGTCCTAGCTTCTAAGAATCTCAGTGTTTAAAATGAGTTCTTTTGACTTCTTTTTATCATATTATTTCATCTTCTTGTTGATACGCTCCTTTGTGTGTGGCAGGTTCAGTAAAGTTAATGTTTCTAGTTTCTCCACCAATACACTAATCTTTGATTGAATTCTCGAGTTGTCTTATTCGCTGTTTATGTAGCAGTAATTAAATGTCATTTTAGCTATCTACGTGTTGGAATGATGTATGTTGTTGACCCGATTTTACTTTTGGAATGATATCCTGCATCGAAAGGAGCTTTGTTTGAAGATTTCTATTGAGTATTCCATTTGTTTTAATTTTAATTATAGACTAGCAATGTACGATTTTGTAGTTGATATCTGACTTTTAATTTTAGTTAGTACTGTTTCCATTTTTCGTAGTTAGGCTACATGTTCACGGTCTCTTTCATTTTGTTATCAATATCCATTTTAAAGTAATCATTGGACAAAGCTGGAAGAAGAGAAGAACAAGTTCGTTTTCATTGATGATTGTGTAATGATGATGCTATATAAACCAGATTGTCCTTGTGTGTTTATACTAGGCTGTTTTGTATGGTTTTCCAGATGGGTACCAGTGTGTCTTTGACAGACAATCTTGGGCTGATATATGTTGTTTTTTTGTTATTGTGTGCCCCTTATTTCCACACTGATACTGTTTTCAGGAATAAATATTGTGTTCTGGTTTGCTTGCTTATCAGCATTTGTGTTTTGGCTGCCTTGCTAGTCAAAATGTTCTGTGGTATGGCTATTTTGTTTATAAGATCCACTTTTCTGAATTTTTATACAGGGTTTTCAATTCAGTAACATCTTCATCATCAGAGAAGATATTGTCTCCATCCCTACGTGGTTTAGGATCCACAAAATCTTGTAGTTGTGTGCAGCTATTGGATTTTTACAATTCTGCAGTGCTTGTTTGTATAGTACAATTTCAGTCTATTAATTTTTAGCAAACATAGTTGATACCAGTTAAGACATCTTGCCAAAGCAACTGCTCTTTTGTTACAGTAAATAATGCAAACTGGCCTAAAGCATAGCAGTCCTCTCGTTTGTTACTAGTTTGAAGTATACATTTACCAAGGTCCTTTTTTTCGTTTTCTACAGTATTAATATGTTCCACTTGAGCCAGCCCCACAATCCCCAAATGCAAATGAACTTCAGTTGATCCTTCATTTAACCTGATAATAACTATTCAACTTTCTGAAATAAAAAAAACTTATTGAAATGGCAATAAAATCCATACCTGTAGATCTTATTTTGCTGATTTTTTTTTTATGGATTTTAAACTAGTTTCCCTCAACTCCTACAGTTTTTGACAAAAAAGAATGCAAAAATGAAAAGCAAGATGCATTCTACCAGGTAATTCTATGGTTTCAAAAGTGAAGATTTAAAAAAATGGTAATGGCAGATGACAGTGATGGCAAAAGTTATCAAGGCCAAACAATTATCAATTGGTAAAGAATCTAACAATTACTGAATTTTCAATCTAATTTTATGCAGGCACTAAAACTATAATACATCAATAGTTATAAATTAGAAATATTTGTAAACTATTTAATATGATATAAAACCCATAAACAAATAAAAATAATCAATATTTTGTGTACATTTTGTTATGTTATTAATTATTATAACAACTCAATTTTTTATTATTATTAATAATAAAATGATAATCAGTAATATTACCAATATTAATTGAAAACAAGAGCCTGTGTTGCTCTCCTGGATTGTTTCAAAGGAAAAGATTTTTGTATGAGTTACAAAACCATTACAGAGGACACCAAGTGATGAAAATAGCTCAGATGACCCTTAGTTCAGAAAAGATAACATGTGTGTGTATATATATATATACTAAAACACAACCCCAATCGCGTGTCTGTGGCTGAATTAAGGCATCAAGTTATATATAAGCTTTATTTTTTACCTGGAATGTTTTGTACTCGTATTATAATCTGATATCGTCTATTTATATATATGTGTCTATAAGATGCATGATTTTCTCTGCATTAAAAAATCGTAGGGTTTGAACCCAATGACCTGGAACTTATTCATTATTGCTTTGCTTATAATAGTTTAAATATTTAGTATTCTTAAAGTCATCTTATAAAGTCATGCTGATTAAATACTACAATAGGAAACAACATGACAATGATTGAATTTAGTATATCAAGTTAAGGTGTGATTATGACCCATTTAATAGCAAATCCCAAATACACCCTTTGATGGTGCCCCGACACATGAGGAATATACAATTTAGGTAATAGGTACATATACTGTTGGAATAGGTTTCTGCAAGGATTTGTATCTTACTATAAATCCTTGGTTTCAGGTTTGAAATGGAATTTGTTAATTATTTTTTTTATTAATTATGTGGAAACCAAAAGGGACTGGAATGGCATCATTTTTAATCAACACCATTGTCCTATATTAGTTATACAGAAAGTGAAATTCTTTTATTCACCATCTTTTACCCATGCCTGCTAACACATTTTACCACATTATTTTAGTATAATAGAAAAAGTTAACAAGACATCTGATACTAGAAATCTTTACTTTCTTCCAGTTCATGCAGATTAAAATAAAGACATACATAAACAGACATAAACAATAGTAAGTGACATATCTACTAATCTCCTCGCCCCTCTACTGTATAGTTTATTAAAAAGGTATATAAGTTCACATAATTAAGTTTAGTAGTAAGTTTCAACCTTACAATTATATAACAGAACATGACAGCTGAATAATTGAAATATTTAAAGTACATAAAACATAACAAACTTGATGATTATGACTATATAGCACATAAACACTCTTGAAATATATAAGTGTTTTCTGACAGGAATTTGGTCTTAAAAGACTTTTTACATTCGTAACATACCAATTAGCAAATTTACATTTAGCTTCTTCAAAGATCCCCAGGTTTTTAATAAGTGATAATAAATAGTTGTAATTCCTGTCAATAAATTACTTTTATGGTTTTGAGATCTTCTCATATAGCCATATGGTCATGCAGTGTGTGTGTATATTTAATTAACATGTGCCTACTATTGCATTTGATATGGTAAAAATTAATAAATTTCACCTCATATGTAATCTGTAACCTACAGCACTTTAACAATATTGTCCATTACAGGTAAAAATATAACATGACAGTTTATGGATACAGATGAAGCATAACCTCCATATAATAGGTTTAACATTTAAAATAACATCAGGCTTTAGTTTGTTCAAATATATACCGGTATTTCAATTTCAAAGATAGCACTGAGTATATAATCTGATACAAATTATGTATTGCTACATTGTAAAACACCAATCATGAAAGTATAAGTTATTCACTAACAAAGTTTGGTATAGCATTTTTACTTATTTTACCAGGAGTCAATATATAGTCGGTTAGTGGCTGCAGGTTATACACAGTAAGACTGTCCAAGGCCCACTCTCTAGAAACAGACACTAAACCATGGTGAACATACAAATCTGAAATAAATAATTAACTAAATTAAATAAAATATGGAAAAGAAACTTTAAATCCAAAAAATACAATAGAGCACATCAAGAATCTTGTCATTTGCTGTTCATAAATAAAGAATCTGAACATTAAATTTTTTATTCAACTCATCTATCTTCTTTTATTGTTGCTAAAGACTGTCCTTTAGTGTCGTAATATTTAAGGATCTCCTATATTATACATACCTTTAAAAAGTTTGAGTTCATCTGGAGAAGGACTGTCATCATCGTCAGAATCATTATCATAATCTGAACATGTGATTATAACAGAGTGTTGGCGATCTGTTGTATCTTCTATGTTAGACTTTACCTGACCTCCACATGATATCAATAAACTCTTCAAATCATCTGAAAATAGTTTTATATTTAGAAGAAGATGACATGAATATGGTCGCTTACACTTATTAAAAATTTTGCTCGAGAGACTTCAGACATATGTAATCAAGATTACAAATTCACTAACAAATGTTTTTAAAAATGTCATAAAGAATATAGGTCATAGTGACCATATTTTCAATTGGCTGAATCTCTACACTCTTTAAGGTGGTCTACTACTTTAAGGTAACTAAACATGTGTAAGGTCAATGTGTTGATGCTGATGGTGTTGGGAAGTCTTCCTCAGCTTTAAGGTAACTAAACATGTGTAAGGTCAATGTGTTGATGCTGATGGTGTTGGGAAGTCTTCCTCAGCTTTAAGGTAACTAAACATGTGTAAGGTCAATGATGTGTTGATGCTGATGGTGTTGGGAAGTCTTCCTCAGCTTTAAGGTAACTAAACATGTGTAAGGTCAATGTGTTGATGCTGATGGTGTTGGGAAGTCTTCCTCAGCTTTAAGGTAACTAAACATGTGTAAGGTCAATGTGTTGATGCTGATGGTGTTGGGAAGTCTTCCTCAGCTTTAAGGTAACTAAACATGTGTAAGGTCAATGTGTTGATGCTGATGGTGTTGGGAAGTCTTCCTCATGTATAAGGTCAATGTGTTGATGCTGATGGTGTTGGGAAGTCTTCCTCAGCTTTAAGGTGGTCTCCTACTTTAAGGTAACTAAACATGTGTAAGGTGAATGTGTTGATGCTGATGGTGTTGGGAAGTCTTCCTCAGCTTTAAGGTAACTGTACATGTGTAAGGTCAATGTGTTGATGCTGATGGTGTTGGGAAGTCTTCCTCAGCTTTAAGGTAACTAAACATGTGTAAGGTCAATGTGTTGATGCTGATGGTGTTGGGAAGTCTTCCTCAGCTTAAAGGTAACTAAACATGTGTAAGGTCAATGTGTTGATGCTGATGGTGTTGGGAAGTCTTCCTCAGCTTTAAGGTAACTAAACATGTGTAAGGTCAATGTGTTGATGCTGATGGTGTTGGGAAGTCTTCCTCAGCTTTAAGGTAACTAAACATGTGTAAGGTCAATGCGTTGATGCTGATGGTGTTGGAAGTCTTCCTTAGCTTTAAGGTAACTAAACATGTGTAAGGTCAATGTGTTGATGCTGATGGTGTTGGAAGTCTTCCTCAGCTTTAAGGTAACTAAACATGTGTAAGGTCAATGTGTTGATGCTGATGGTGTTGGGAAGTCTTCCTCAGCTTTAAGGTAACTAAACATGTGTAAGGTCAATGTGTTGATGCTGATGGTGTTGGGAAGTCTTCCTCATGTGTAAGGTCAATGTGTTGATGCTGATGGTGTTGGGAAGTCTTCCTCATGTGTAAGGTCAATGTGTTGATGCTGATGGTGTTGGGAAGTCTTTCTCAGCTTTAATGTATCAAACTAATATACAGGTCAGTAAGACTTGGTATAGAAAAATACCACCAATAAGGATGTATAACCAGATAAATTTATAGAAATGTAAGTAAATCTTGAAAATTTAACTTCTGATGATATTCAGTGAAAATTAGTGCAGTTACAGTAGACACCTTATCAATCCTTTTTTTTTAAATGAAGGGAGCACAATATGGATCAATATTGCCCCTTAAATATTTTTTTTTAAATTTCAACACATTAATGTTGAATTTTGGTATTTCAATAAAACATGGACATTCTTATTTAAAACAATTCTTTTGAACTGGTTTTGCTGCTGTGAAGTTATAGTTAATGAAAAAGTGGCAACAGTACACACAAAATATTCAGTTTTAGTATAACACATAGTAAGAAAAAATAAGGCACAACAACTCCAGTATAATATACTTTCATTAACAGAGAATTCAAAATCTTCTTCTTTTATCACTTCATTCTAAAAGCTTCACTTCAAAATTTCAGAGAATATTTACCTAACTTGGATTTCTTATTGATTTACATTTTCAGTAAAAAACACACAACACTTTCTAATAAGGTGGTAAACTTAGTGTTTTTTCCTTGATATGGATTCAACAATCCTGTTGAGTTTAATAGGTCATCAGCAAAATATGAATACATTTTGATAGTTCATCCCTTTGCATGATATATAAGTTTCTTGATATTCTAATTTTTTTGCCAAATGCTCTAGTGTAAAAATATATCCAAGCCATTCATAACATGACAGTTTATAACAATCACCTTTTTGTAAACCTTTACTATCTCCTAGAACCAAAAACTGTATGTTATCAAACAAGGGACCAGTTGCACTCTGTCTTGATTTCATTGGTCCATAGTGAAAGTCATCTGTCACAGAAATCACCTTTGATTTCATAATCGACCTGAAAGGTAAAGGGTATCATCAAAATAATAAGGGGTTTGTTGTCCGAAGGGGCTTTGCATAAATGACTTTTTAAATGAAGATCCATTTAGTGGTTAAAAAGATGTCCTTAGTTTCACAAACCACCCTGTACATGATGTAATTTTGAAATACCATAATAGCATAAAATTCTCAGATACTAGTAGCATCACATTCAAGCAATATAGTATCACATTACCATGAAGGTTTGGGGAAAACAGTGTGTTCTGAAACCAAGATGTACACATTGACAGATACAAGTTATCATATATTCACCAAAAACAGTCATCAATCTCATATGAAATACATTTAAAAACATTTTATGTAAACGCTGGTCAGCACAATTCCATTTTTTACTGTTCATTACCAAATTTGGTATTTCATTTTCAATGATTTTATTAATTCCTGAACCAAATTACAGATACTTCTAGTGATAAAGGTATGAAGAATGTAAATGTATCAAAAAGAAAACCATTTAAATTTGAGAATAATTCATAGCAATTTGTAATGATAGCAAATACAGATAACATAAAACAGACAAAAAGTGATTTAAATAACAGTAAATCAAAGTATAACAAAATTGTGTCTCCTGTGTCTGTTTTACAGTTATATGGAAATATTTAAATTGAATTGGTTAAACTGAGTTAAAACTAAAACTGACCAAATAAAAAATTATAAAATGTTGTTGCAGACACCAGAAACAAAACATCTTAGTTTCTTTTTCAAAAGTATTTCACTAATGAAACAGAACATTTCAAAACATTTTTTTCCCTAGGATTGGCTTGAAGCAGGTTGTAATTTTGCAAGCAAGAATATATCATACATAATAGTGCATTTGTATTTGGAAGTATTTAATTATTTGGTTGAAAGTATTCAAATGTTTAAAAAGCTACTAAGTTTTTCTCAATGATATGCATCATACAAGTTGTTATAAATTGATACAAATTTACATATGATTAACATTAATTAAATATACCTCTGGCAACAGATTACCAGCAGCTCTGGAATCAACAACCCATTCATAATCTAAAATCCAACAACCCTGAGATATCCCTTTAAAAAACTTTAATGTTCTGTCACATACACGGCTGCCAATAGGTTCTGTGAAAGAAGAAATGAAATAAAATAATCCATCATTCATGATTTCTAAAGTACATTGTTCATTAGTAAATATTTTCAATATTGTTTTATATTCTTGACTTGTTTCTTAAAGTTTGGTACATTTTATAATATGCATCTTAAACAATCTGTTTTGATGTAAAATAATAAAATAAAATAATCTAAAAAACATTTATCTTAAAGTTGATATGAGCAAAGTGAGGTTGATAGGGAGTAATTACATTCAATTGAGAATAAATAAGCATAACTTTATGTTATTTAGAGTGGCAGCTTAGGCGAAGGTCAAATGCCACAATTCATTAACTAGAGGAATTGCTTGCCTAGCAAATGTACCCTGTTATTGCTCAAAGAATATTCAATTACATTTTTAGCTACAAATTATGTTTATTTTCATCAATTCCTTTAAATTTCAAAACATTTTGCGTAGTATTTTCAGATTAGATTTTTTTTAAATGGCCAAACTGAATGAAATATTGCCTCTGATTGCCATGATTTCCACAGAAGAAAGCTTCCATGAATCATTTTGGAAAGAATTTTCACAAAATTGAAAAATAAAAATTTGATTTTCCCATAGGATTTAAATAAGAACTATTTGAAAACAATGAAACCATGTTTGCATCATTTCTAAAAACATTTATCTGTAGTTGTATGATTACTTGTTCAGGGTTCAAACTAATTTTTTTATGATAAATTCAAGGATTTTTAGGCAATTTTTTTTTTTCGCTCTCAAAATAACTTGTTAGATTCTAAATGCATTTGAATTACTTACCAGTCTTAACTATGACATGTGTTACATCTTTACTAAACTTTGTACAAAACTGACACTGATTTAAAACTGCTAGCTTTTGTAGTTCTTTCTGAAATACAATGTTCAATTCTATCAAATCTTTCTGTTCGTATGAGGATTATATTTATATCTTTACAAAGAAGGCATAGGATGTTTTACATCATATAATTTTGACTGATAGCCAACTAAACAGATACAGACTTGATCTCATATGTCTAAGATGGAGACCCTCCTATCTTACATTATAACAATGTCAATTATCACCAGCAATTGAAATTTATACATGATAATTGTAGATTATTGTTTATCATCTCAATGAGATTGTTTTTTTCAGTTGAGCCAGTACAACAAAAGTGAGAGAAGCAATCAAGTTGAGATGACCAATGATAATCTGTTTAACGCTATTTTACCTATGACGACCTTGTCAATGTAATTGACAACGTCCTGTGTATCCTTAATTTCTATTATTAATTTTTATATCACTCGACTCCCCTGAGAAAGGAAATTATCAGTCGGCAATATCAAAGGAAAATTTCATAAAATAGTGATAATTAAAGATTATCGTTGATCATCTCAACTAGATTGATTTTCTCGCTTGAGCCGGGACAGCAAAAGCAAGAAATGCAATCGAGTTGAGATGATCATAATAATCTGTTTATTGCTATTTTACCTATGACGACGTTGTCAATTTCGTTAGAAACGCCACGTGCCTCCTTAGTTTCTAGCGATAATTTTCCATCTCAAGCGAGTAGCATGATATGAAAAATTATCACAACAAAAGATCCAAGGAAAAATGCACAAAATAGCGATAATGTAATATAATGTGTATATCAATTGTTCATTATAAATACTTTTCATAATTAACTGTTATCACAGAGACATGTCTTGCCCTTTTTTTAATTTTGATTTTGCAAATGTTGAAATTAAAATAGCAATACTTTAACATGTTTCATAAGTTAAGCAAATATTCAAAGTCAATGAACCACAACTGAGGTACATGGCTAAGCAATTTTCATGTAAATGAGATGGGCCAAAGCAAATACAACTGCATACCAAATACCATTGACTAATTATAAGTCGTTCCCTTTAAACAAACTTAAACACAAACTTAAACTTGTAAATTATGTAAAAGTTTCAAAGTCAATGAACCATGATGAGGGGTGGGACTATATAATCTGCATGGAAACGATACTTGCAAATGCCAATAAATTTGCATACCAAATATCATTGACTTAACATAAGAAGTTCATCTTAAACTGATCTTAAAGACAAACTAATACTGTACATGTAAACTAAGCAATTGTTTCTAAGTGGATAGACCATGACTGAAAGGCAGGGCCAAATATTCTCCATGGTAATAAGATGTGCTAATGCTTATACCACTGAATAGCAATCAACATTTGCCTACCCTTAATGGTTCCCTTTGAACTGACCTAATCACAAACTAATACATGTCAACTAAGCAAAATTTTCAAAGTGATAAACCATGACTAAGGGACCAAATAATCTGCATGGAAATGAGATATGCCCATGCATACCAAATATCATTGCCCTACCACTTGTGGATCACCATAAACTAGACCTAATCACAAACCGATACATTGTTGATGACGCCGCAGACGCCGGACACAGCATACCTATGTCTCGCTTTTTAACTCCATCAAGGCGAGACAAAAACTTCTAATTAAAAAAACAAACCTTTTTAAGTCACTTAAGCATGACTGACAAAGTTGACCCTATATACTGTACACAACAGAGAATGCATGTGTATACTCAAATGACTGTATAACAAGTTTTGTGTCAAACAGGACTTATTCTTAAATTAACTGTATAAAAAAATCAGTATTAAAAGGAATGCATATAATCTTAAGTATTTGTTCAGCCCAACCTGATATGGGACACATGAATGGACAGGAGAGGGACTGGAAAACATAATGGCTCCTCATCTATTGATGTAAGCAAATCATGAAAAATTCTCATTTTTTTATTAGGTAACAGTTGACACATACCACGGTATTTTTTTTGGTTCCTTCATTTATAGTAAATTCTACCTACCATCTGAGGTAAAATTAATCCAGTTGAAACAAAGCATCTCTGCACTTTTTTTGTTTCAGCTGTATTTGAAACCAATGGAGATAAAATCTTCTGCCTTTTTCTTTCCATGGCAGGTGATAGTTGTGGAGATCTCTGATCTAAGGGGGAATATAATAGTTTAGATGGCTTTGACGTAATATTATCTGTCAACTGATTTCTCCATGGTGATGACTTCATTTGAGAAGGTATGTTCTCATTATTAACTTGGTCTATTACAGATAAATGCTTCTGGTCAATATCTGATCTTGTACTTTGTCTTTGTGATATTAACTCTTTGTCTTCTATACCATCTATTTCCACTGTAGATCTTTCTTTTTCTTGGCTTGATTCTTCAGGTAAAAGTTCAAGGCCATGTTTCCTAAATTCTGTTGTAAAGTCAGTTTCTTCTGTCATTTCAATTTGTTGGGGTGACAAAGGAGGGGGAGATGGTGGGTTTGGACTAAGGAATAGTTCATCGCCTGATTGGTATTCCTGAATTACATCACTGTTCCGAGAAATAGGTCGTTCATTTGGCTCATCAATATCATTGAAATTCAACTTATTTGTATTCTCTGAAAATAAAACAAGCACATTTGGAATGAAACTATACTCTTTTGCTGATTAAATTTCTCTGCCTATAAATTATAAATTTGTTGGATAAAAAACAAACAGTAAAAAGCAATATTTTATTTTTGTTCCAAAGCTTACTCGAGAGCATGCAGTTATCTGTGATTTTTCAATGATGATTTAAAAAAAAATGAAATAAGAATTTAAAGTATAAGCTGAAGAGGATCTACAAAAACTGTTCCTCTATTTTATACAAACCTGTGCTTCCATCTTCTTCACCTGCTCTTTGTATTCTTGAGCTAAAATGAAAAGTGAATTTGTTAAGTTTTTGAATAATGTAAAACTTAAATGAATTTTGCTTTTCCTACTGAAGAAACCATTGATGAGAGTTGATGTCACATTGTAAAGTAGTTTCCATCAATATCAAGTTTTCTTTGATTCTATTGTATGTTATAAATTGAAGACTACAAGAAACTTTTATTCTAACCTGTTAGTAGCAGTATCAGCAGCCAGCTGTGCTTCTATTTCTTGCATTTCTCTCCGCATTCTTTCTAAATCACTCTCCAATTTGTATCTTTGCTATAAAGATAACACATTCAAAGATATATAAATTCAGCCAAAACTACTCTGTACTCTGTATATCTGTTTAACTTATCTTTCAATATATTAGTTTTGCACATGTTCATATTTTTCTGATGGTTCTTTATACTTTAATCCATTGGATATTGAATGTTTAAAAATAGCTAATATGCTTGTCCTATGTAAGGATGTCTTTGTTTATCGCTTAGGATTTTTCCCTTTAAAGACTTCGTGTTGATTGCATATCTTGATGTCAGAGACATATATGAGTTATATATATTTGACATATATTATGAGACACTCTGTCCTGAAAATGCAAAGGAGCTGTTCATTTATCCAATAGCTAATATGCTTGTCCTATGTAAGGATGTCTTTGTTTATCGCTTAGGATTTTTTCCCTTTAAAGACTTCGGTGTTGATTGCATATCTTTGATGTCAGAGACATATATGAGTTATATATATTTGACATATATTATGAGACACTCTGTCCTGAAAATGCAAAGGAGCTGTTCATTTATCCTATTTTTATATTGATAGGTGGATGTTGGAGAGTTGTTATGCAGATGACCTACCTGTGTATTGATAGGTTCACTTTGACTTAAGAATGTAGATGAGGAGGTGTTATTGAGATGACCTACCTGTGTATTGATAGGTTCACTTTGACTTGAAAATGCAGATGAGGAGGTGTTATTGAGATAACCTACCTGTGTATTGATAGGTTCACTTTGACTTGAAAATGCAGATGAGGTGTTATTGAGATGACCTACCTGTGTATTGATAGGTTCACTTTGACTTGAAAATGCAGATGAGGAGGTGTTATTGAGATAACCTACCTGTGTATTGATAGGTTCACTTTGACTTGAAAATGCAGATGAGGTGTTACTGAGATGACCTACCTGTGTATTGATAGGTTCACTTTGACTTGAGAATGCAGATGAGGAGGTATTATTGAGATGACCTACCTGTGTATTGATAGGTTCACTTTGACTTGAAAATGCAGATGAGGAGGTGTTATTGAGATAACCTACCTGTGTATTGATAGGTTCACTTTGACTTGAAAATGCAGATGAGGTGTTATTGAGATGACCTACCTGTGTATTGATAGGTTCACTTTGACTTGAAAATGCAGATGAGGAGGTGTTATTGAGATAACCTACCTGTGTATTGATAGGTTCACTTTGACTTGAAAATGCAGATGAGGTGTTATTGAGATGACCTACCTGTGTATTGATAGGTTCACTTTGACTTGAGAATGCAGATGAGGAGGTGTTATTGAGATGACCTACCTGTGTATTGATAGGTTCACTTTGACTTGAGAATGCAGATGAGGAGGTGTTATTGAGATGGCGACTTGTGACACTATCTTCTGAAGCTGTAAATAAAATTTTAGACCATTTTATATTCTATAAAGTAATAATTTCTGTCCATGGCATCAATGGTTTTTAACTTATCAGAAGACAGAGCGAAAAATTGTTCAACATTTTTCCAAAAGATATCTACCACATGACATTTTGTCTAAATTTAATGCTACTTTCTTTTGGGTGAAGTTCAAATTGCTAAAGACAGCAAATTTTAGATGCCAAACGATGACAGATTCAACATAATTAAAATTATGCAACAAATCTAAACATGGGACAATACTTTTTATTCAGAACTATAAACCAGAAACTTAAGGACAAGTATGTACACAACTATTGGTCACTGTAGGGCTTTCAACAATGAGAAAACCCATATTGTATAATAAACGATAAAACTCCAGTGCATGACAAAATGTGAAGCAATTCACAGCCTGATTCGAACTCCAAAGAATAAGTGATAAATCATATCAGGCAGACATCATACAACAATGTCAATAACCAATCATATCAGGCAGACATCATGCAACAATGTCAATAACCAATCATATCAGGCAGACATCATGCAACAATGTCAATAACCAATCATATCAGGCAGACATCATGCAACAATGTCAATAACCAATCATATCAGGCAGACATCATGCAACAATGTCAATAACCAATATATCAGGCAGACATCATGCAACAATGTCAATAACCAATCATATCAGGCAGACATCATGCAACAATGTCAATAACCAATGACCAATTGTTGTTTCCAATTCTATTTCCTGCTTATTTTTATATATTTGATATCAATATGTTTACTGTTTTCATTCAATATATATACCATTAGATGAGTCACTATCATCCTCCACTATTCTTCTTCTTTTCTTCTTAACTCTAACAACTTCATCATCATCATCAGACATCTGTTCTTCATTAGGCGGTTCAACTGTGTCAACTTCCACGACATCATTAAGGTCCTGTCTATCCTCCGCACTGAAAGGCTTTGATTGTTTAAATTCACCATCAATATGGTGCACTGTATGACAAGATTTTATCAACACTACATCTTCATCTTCAGTGTCACTTGACAGCTAAAAGTAAAGAGATGTTTGTTAATAAGTATGTTTATTAGATTTTTGAACTGTGGCAATATTTGAATTACTTTATAGATCATCAAACTCGGCAAAAAATTCAAAGAAAGACAATATGATGGATAGCAACATTGCTAATCAATTCAAAGTAACAGAACCATAACCTAGGGGGCAGAACCTTGAAATGGTTGGCAAACTGATATGTACTGATAGTGATGCAACCTTATAGACATTGATGTATTACAAGTAGTTCCTATCAAAATGACTTAAGCAGAAAACTTTTAAACAACTGTTGACCTTTGTTGCAGGCGTGACAAAAGTGTCAAATATATTGTATATACTTCTTTTTATATTTATAAGTACGTCTGAGTCAGTGACAACTCTACAACAGATGTATCCATCGGATCGCCATCAATGATGGTGATACATGGCTGTGTACATAATGTATATACAACTCGTCTAAACATCAACCCAACAATGTTAGATCTGTAAATTTGCTTTCGCAAATTTTTGGTTCTTCCCTCGCCGGGATTCGAACCCATGCTACTGTGATATCGTGACACCAAATCGCCTGCACTGCAGCCATCCCGCTAGACCACACGACCACCTGGGCTTTTTATATTTTATATACAGAATTTTGATAACCTATCATGTACATTATATATATGTATATGGATCTTAATAAAAACAGGACTACTAAAGAGTAAAACTCACTTTTTTTATTAAATGAAGGCAAAATAACATATATAGAGGATGGAGGGTTGGTAAATTCAAGATTGAAACTTTAAAATGAGGTTAATGTCAAATGAGTTAGACACTCCTAGTAATGAATACAAATTTCAAATATTATTGATTGATCTATATAGTTACTGAGAAACAGCCTAATCCATTCACTTAAACAGGATCAACAATGGAAGGCCTGCTGATACACCACAGTAAACTGTATATCTAAATCATTCAAGTTATTTCTATTGAAACTTATCCAAAATCCTAATGTTGGCAACACTGGTAAAGTAACAACCTACATGTATTCAAATTAAGACAGATACCATACAAAAACTTACATCTTGATGGTTATCATTGTACTGGTCTCCTCCAATTAGATCAGGTAATGGTGAACTGGGTTCTATATCCACATACTCAACATCATTACTATCTGGTACACTTTTCCTCTCCTCATATTTCTTTATTTTCATATTTTGACCTGATCTGTTAAGCTTCACTTGATTAGACATTGTTTTTCTTGACAATGGGGTCGAAGAATCTGGGATATTATCAACCTCTGGCAACGAAATAGCAGTTTCTTGATCTTCAAATGGTTTAGATTTTCTAGATTTGTATTCTTGGTTTTTCAAATCCAAATGATTTTTACTTTTGTCACCAATATCATCTTCCATTAAAGTCAAATCATCTGAGAAATTCAATTTATCCTGACGTATTATTTCATCTTCCTCCTCTGCAATTTCAGTGTCAGCAATGTTGTCTCTCAATAATCGTTCAAAATTGTTTTGTTTTACTTGTACTATGACATCTGTATCACTATCCTCAAGGTTCTCTTTATTTTGACATTGTAACTCTGGTTTTTGGCTTAATCTTTGTTTCCCGTCATTTAGTTTCACATCTTTGGCTTTCTTAGGTTTTTTAGGGGAAAATGTAAAGGTAGGAGAAATCTTCTGAGCTTTAGGAATGTTTTCTTGTGCTTTCTGTGTATTACTTTTGGTAGGTGTTAATTCTGTATTTTTCTGGTCTGTTTGAGGACTGTGAGGACTCTTAATTATATTTTTATAAGGACTCTTGATAACATTTCTATAAGGACTGGTATTTTCTGACTTTTTTGGTGAACTGTAGGTTGTATGCACTTGATTACTATTCTCTGATGTAAGAGTTTGATCTTTGATTCCTTCACTTATTTCATTATTACTTTCATACAGGTCTTTTTGTTTATCTAATTCTTCTGAGGCTGACTCACTGCAGGTGTTATTCTGTTGGTTTAAGCTTTTCCTCTTTCTAGCAAGTCCTCTTACAGTTCTTTTTCCTTTGACAGTTTTCACTTTTTCAGGACTTAAGATATCTTTATCTGGGTCTGACAAATGTTTCTGTGACTTATTTTCTTGATCTATCAGTTCCTTGTCAATAGAACTTATATTCTGCAAAGATTCAGGTTTCAGTGTGAAAGGGTCATTTTCCTTTTTATCAATGTTTTCTACTGGTTTAGCAACAATTATGTCTTTAAAATGACCAGTTTTGTTAACATTTTCTATTTCTTGGGTACATTGATTCTTTTTTAAAAGTGATGTCTGACTTGATCGCTCAACAATCAAGGTTAGCACTTCTGATGGTTCCAAGTCCAAACAAATAATTCCCTCTTGGTTCTGAGGTAAGGATTGAGAATAATTGCTCTGTTTCTCAGAATCCATCATAAAGATGTCCTCAGGAGAACAACTTTCTGTGGTCTCCAACTTATCTTTAGCTGTTCTGTCTCCTTCTGTATTTTGACATGCCAACTGTCTCTCTTCAGATCTCCTCTTCTTTTCAGCAGAATTTCTTATATTGAGAGATTTCTGTGACACTAGGGTTGGTGGCAATGTATCATCTGTATCTAGGTTTAAGTATCCTGGTTGACTTTCTCTTTCATTAACTTTGTCCTCACTTTTATTTTTATGTTCGACATGTTCACATTCAGGAGGAGTGCTGTCTTGTTCTAAATCTGTAGTCATCAGGACTTTCTCAACATTACTACTGTTACTCTTTTCTGCAAACTGTTTCTCAAGGCCAACTTTACCTTCCAAAGTTTCATCTTTACAAGTCTGTGTTCCTGATAAGACTATAGGTGTTCCCATCAAATGGTCAGGGATATGTGGTTGGCTTATTATTTCAACATCAGAATCAGGAAACATTTCTTGTGTCTTCCCCATTTTTACTTGACTATTTCTGGTGGAAGTCCTTCTTTTCTGAATTGCTGAGCTACTTGATTGTGATTGATGTTTTCCTGATTTGATGGAATGGTTAGATAAACTGATCATTGAATCGGATTCTGTTGCAGGAATCATTTCAACACTGCTATCAATTTCTATATCAACTGAATTTGAGTTAATCTTAGGTTTTTTTATAATATGTCTTTTTATATTTGCTTGGTCTACAGTTTCATCACTTTCAACAATTCTTGTTGCAGAGCTTCCTAAAGGATTGAAATGATCTCCCTTTTCTGGAGGAAGAAGTATTGAAACACTTTCTTGTGATGTTGTGTCACTTAAAACATCCATATTTTTCAATTGTGATTGGCAATTATTTGAAACAGGTGTGTCCTCCACAACAGATTGAATTTCTATACGATAGTTAGGACTATCTTGACTTTTTACTTTCCTGGATCGTAACTTACTCCTGCTTTTCCTCACAGGAACATCAGAGTCTTGGATTTCATTTACAGTTGATACAGTTGACTGACTGCTTATTTCTACTGATTCATTACTTTCTGTAACGTTGAGATTTTGGATCATATTTTTTTTCTGCTTTTGCTTTGTTAATACTTTTTCGTTAATCTGTTTCTGATCTTCACTGTGCATTCTATTATTTTGTGAGCTTTGATTTTGAAGTGGTGGTAACCTTTCAGCAGATTCAGGATCAATTTGAGCTTCCATTATATAATCATCAACACTTTCTGGTACAACCTGGATATCCATTGTTTCTATCTCATTTTCAACCTGTATGTCAATGTTTTCTTGTGTATTCTCCACATAAATATTACTATCATTTGTTCGAACACTTTCATCTGCATTTTCTGATAAATTTTCCACAAGCTGTAACAGATTTGGTGACAAATCTTTATTTTTTCTAACCTTTCTATCCTTTGAAAGATTCTGACTTTTAATCTGTTCATGTCTATTTTCATCTACTATTACATTTTTCTGAGGTTCAAGATTCTGCTGTGTTGATCTTCCTGAGGTTTGGGATTTCCTAGTGTTGGATCTTTCTGAGGTTTGGGAATCCCCTGTGTTAGATCCATCTGAGGTTTAGGTATCTCCTGTGTTGGATCCATCTGAGGTTTGGGAATCTTCCCCTTTAAATCTTTTTTATTTTCTATGATACTACTATTTGTTTCCTGTGACATAACATCTGGAAAAGACAAACAATTTATACCTGATTCCTATACATAGATAGAATTGAATACAATAATAATGAAAAAAATCAACAACTCTTATGCTGTCTTCACAAGAACATGTGTGTGCTTGTGTGCAGGTGTGAATTTAATTATGCATCCTAATTCTTTAAAAATGTCAAAAATATCATTGATACCTTTATCTTAAGCTACTTTCAGGTATTTCATTGAAACAATAAAGTGGGAATAACTACTTGAACTCAATATTGTGCTTGATAAATGCAAAGGGATACAGAAGGGTTTCTTTCCTAAAGGGAATAGTCAAGCATCTTCGCTTGCACACAAGTTTTTATTCTAGTTAAAAAAAATTTTGAATTGTACCAGTATATTAAAAAGTATCCAATTTATTTAAAACATTACAGGTTACCCCCCCCCCCCCCCCCCTAAAGCCCCTTTAAACAAGAATAAAGGAAAGTAAAAATCCAATACCTTGAGATGGCAGTTCAAACTCCTCTTGACTTGGATGAATGTCAAGGTCATCAGTACTGGTGCTGCCATCAGAGTCGTGACCTGAAACACAAAAAAATGAATTTCAATTTAACACCTGCTGATTTTGCTCCGTCTTATCTGTATATGCACAATATAAAAATTATTTTTATTTAATCTAAACATGCGCAATATATATATATAAATTATTTTAATAACGAATGTACATGTACATTGTATTACATTTATTTAATTCAAATGATCAAAGTATGGTATATCAAAATATCAAATTCTTCAGTTCAAACAATTGTAAATAAGGCATTATGGCCGCATTATCTACTAAGTTTGGTAGCAGTTGGACATACAGGTAAAAAAAATAACATCTGGAAAAACATTGGTCAAAACTTCAGGCAATGAACAGGCTGTAACAGCTGATGTGAAATTGATCTTTAACCTGTTAACCCCAAAATTTATAAGGGGTTCCACAATCCCATGAGGTGTTATTAAATCATATTTGGTAAAAGTTTGGAATATAGTTTTAAAGATAACAAAATTTATAATATTTCCAATACTTTAGTCTTATCAACAGCTGACATTTGATTTATTGACAAAACAGTTCTTGACCAAAAATTCAGTTTATTATTAAAAGTCTTCCACTTTCAACCAGGCATAATCATGCAAAGTTTGGAAAATATATTCCTAATAAAGATTTTGTCCAGAAATAAAAAAGTTGATGTCTGGATACAAGGACATCATTCATCATATTATAAGTTGAGTATACTATTAATTTTGTTAATAAAATGAAAAGACTGGTTCCATACATACCTACATAAATGCATTCAGCTTAAGTCCTTGGTCAAGTAAAATTTATTATAGCTTTTTTACATTGTTTTTTTTAATTCAACTTTTTTTGATTGGTATCATGGTAATTAATCTATATATAAATTGACAATAGTTTTAGCTTTAGATTGACATAAACCATGTCACACTATTTTCTTTTAAAAGGATTATTTTTTTTACAGGCTAATGCTCTAAGACTCTGAAACCAACACAGAAAATAAAAAACCTAAAACACTACAGAAAAAGCTGCCTTAACAGTAACATTAAAAACTCTAGTTTATAAATGTTACAAGTCTTTGTGAATCTTATCCTTATATGCTGGTCAGCCACAAAGTTTTTCCTCACAATTATTATCTCTGAAACAGATGTATTTTTCGTTTTTGTAGCTTACTATAAGGTATTGTAATAGCTCATTGTTCAAGGATGTACTTATACCTGTAATTGTTCACAGCTTTGTCCTCTAGTCTTAATGAATAGTTGTCTCATTTGCAATCTTACCACATCACCTCATTTTTATAATGTTTATAGATAACATATAAACAATATTTATATAATAAGTCGTTCCATACCTTTTTCCTCCCATTCAAAAGGAATCTTAGTTTTCTTAGCCATGATTTGCTGTTTCTTTTGCTTTATCATTTGAACCTGACTTGATGCAGACGAATTCTGGTTGCCATTCTGAACATTTTTCACTCTGGTCTCCTTTGGAAGCAGTCTACCTTTGTTCTTATCCACTACCATAGGCACAGACCTTCTTGTCTGACGAGGGGTTCCACTTATTTCTATATTATTGGATGCAAATGATACAGATTTCCTTCCTTTCAATGAAATCTGAACGTTAAAAGTATCTGGAATTATATCTTCTGACAATGTTTTGTTGGAATCCTCCTTCCAGCTCTTTTGCTGTAAAACTTCTTGAGTGCATGTCAACAAATCTTCATCTTCAGCTGAATTTATTGTCTCAATTAATTTTTTCATGTTCTTTTTATTAGTCTCTTCCTCCTGTTTTTCCTTCTTTAATTTGTTTGATAATCTTCTTCCTTTCTTGCTTTTTCCTGAAAGTGTAGAATCCTCAAAACTACCTGGAATTATGCTCAACTGACTATCAGTGTTATCTGAGATCAGGCTGTTAACTACCTGTGGATTTTGTACAAGTGTTGTATTTTCTATCATACTATAACTCTTTTTCCTTCCATTTTGATTTTCAGTGTCTTGTATTAAGCTGACTTGATCAGATGAATTAGTTTGTATTTTATCTGTTGTATGTTTTTGCTGGTCATCACTTTTTTCACCCGATTCTTTCTGTTTTATATTTGTAGTATTCCCACTCATAAAATCTAGTTTGCTTTTCATTTTATCTTTTTGTTGTTTCTTGACATGTTTACTTTTCTTGGATTCTGGAATAACATGTGTTTTCTGACTGGATTTGAATTCAAATGGATCAATGTTAGGTTCTTTCTCAAAAGAAACAATGTTTTGGTGTGTTGATTTAGAGGAAGTGTTGCCTGATGGGGACACTTTCTTTATTACAAGCACACCCTTTTTCTGACAAACTGAGGTTGATTGGGCTGTTGGCTTAGATTTGAAAATTCTTCTCTTTTGTGAAGCTAAAGGTCTCATTCCTAAATTGTTAAAATCTGCAGCATCTGTCTCAATTGTGTCAATTCTATTATTTCCTTCTCCAGATTCGATCACAGAGGTTCCATTAACTTCTGCTCTATTTTCCTTTGAGAAATTTTCCTTATTCCCTTTCATACTATTTTTCTTATCAATCTCTTTCTCATTCAATGCAATAACATCTTCTAATAAAGGATTTTGTTCATCTACATCCCCCTCAATTTCAATAGGAACATCAATGGCTATTCCATGAACTAAATTCTCCTCTCCATTGCCACTATTTTGGCTAACAGGATTATCTGTTAGCCATGAATTAACCTTAGACTTTATTTGGATATCACTTGCCTTATCTCTCTGCCTTTTATATGTTTTATCTGCATTTGAATTATTTTTCTGCCTTTTATATGTTTTATCTGCAAACAGTTGTCTTTCCTTTGGTTGGAAATCTGGAGATGCCTGATCTTGACTTGCAACAATCAGATTATTTTTTTTAACTGTTAAAGCCGAATCAATTGCCTTGTTTCCAAATGTAAATTCTTTTTCTTTTCTTGTCTCAAATCTTTCATGACTAATTTGAGTGTCATTTAAGCTATTGTTAGTACTTTTAATATTTTTAAAGCCAGTATCCTCCATTTTCAATTGAGAACCTTGTTTTACCTGTAAATTGTCCCTTTGATGTCTTAATAAATGCACAGGTGTTATAGGTGAATCATTAAAATTATAAAGATCACTTTTGCTTGTTGGACTAAAGCTGTCTTTGTCTTGACTATCAACATTATAATTTACTTTTTTTGGACTTCTTAAACCGTAACCCCTTGGTACTTTCTGTTTTTCATCATTTTTCAATTCAGTTATATCTTTTGGTAGGATATTCTGTTTGACTATTTTCACATTATGTTTTCGCAATTCATGTTTTAACTGTTTCGCTGATGTTTCCAGGTTTTTTGTTTTTTCTTCAGAATGACTACTTTCAGCACCACAAGATCCCTGGTCAAGATACTTTAATAAATCACACTGATCTTCAATGGCCAAACTCTTGCTGCTTGATTCTGGAATTGTCTTTTCATTTTCAGGAATATTGAGAGACTTTCGTCTTTTGCTTTGCCTACAATTCTGTTTAATCTCTATTCTCTGCAAAAGATCAAACACATAAGAATTTATCAGTATGCTATGTTGTGTAAAAATGGTATTAATATTCAACCTTGAGCACTGCTAATTTTAAATATGACATGAGGATAGAGCAAATCAACTGTAAGAAGTTGCCAATTTTTGTTGAACTCTCAAACTTTTTTGAAATGTTTCAAGTACTGATGATACATGACAGATGGAAACTTCATAACAAAACATTTGTTTAAACAAAAGTATGAAGCATCAAGATTTTTGGCGTCCTGAAATATGAAGCTTTATAGAAATGGTTTACACTGTCAGAGACACTGACAGATTGTTATTCTTATGTCTCATTCTGTGATTTGCATTGCAGGCCAGAAAAGAATAAGACCCCATATACGGTAAAGTTTCATAACATTTGGTAGAGGCAACCTTAAGTTAGAGAACATAATTTCCTTTTGTAAAGGGGGTAAAACTCTAGAACAGACTCAGTTAAAGTGACACCACCAAAATTCAATCTTTATCTGTGTTTTGTGGATATAAGCATTGTGTTTAAGTTTCATAATATTTGGTTGAGGCTATTTTAAGTAAGAGAACGGAAACAATTTTTCCATTTGTAAAGGGGCATAACTCTAGAATGGTTAAAAAAAAAAGTGACGCCACCAAAATTCTTAACTGATCTGTGTTTTGTGGTAATATGGTCCGAGACCACAATTGTCATCCCTTGATTTTCGTTGTTCACGAATATAGTCCCTAGTGTTGACAGTGGGTTACTTGCCATTAATTTTTATACCCCTTCCAAATTTATTTCTCCATGTTTAATGCCTAAAATTGCAAGAAGAGGGGGGGGGGGGGGGGGGGGGGGGGGGGGGGGGGGGAAATTACACTGTAAAAAAATTGTGGGTCCAGAATTTTAAAGGAAAGTAGTGATTTGGTCCAGCTGAAAAAGGTTTAAAATTAGCACTTCGGAAGCTTGTTAAAAGATTTCAAGACGCCCTAAACATAAAATTTTCCATATTTTGAGTTAGAGCCGATGAAGTTTTCTATAATTTTGATATAATTTGTCCCAAAAGTAGTACAACACACTGTAAAAGTTTCTTTGAGAAAGCGCAGGTGGGATTTTTTTTATTTTCATTTATGTTCTAAAAGAAATGCACTACGAAATAATTGTGTTCTCGGACCATATGCATTGTGTACATGGTGTATAAGTTTCATAACATTTGACAGAGGCAAACTAAAGTCAGAGAACGGAAACCAATTTTGGGACTGATAAGGGTAAAACTTAATGCCCATTCTCCAAAGGCATAGGTATAAAAATAGTTGATCACTGATTTTGGAAAATTATCCGACACATTGCAGATATAAACCTTTGATATAGATTATTATAGGTGAGAGAACTAACAAAACAGGACTGACATACACATGATATACTCACATGGATGGAATAACGGACAATAACCTGGTATTTCAATGTCCTCTACACTGTCATACAAAGAGAACAAAATTCAAATCTAGGTCATAATATACTTTTTCTTTAACTTATTATCCAGAAAAGTGACATAATGGAAATGGAAAATATTCTGTGATAAAGTTAAATGTTCCAATATATACCTTAGGTGATTCTACAATTATTTTCCTCTTAGTGCCCCTTACTGCTTTGCATGGTAATGGTTCTGGTGTACATGGAGTTAAGTTCATGGATGGAAGACCTCTTGGAGGAGAAACTACAAAAGGATAAACAACACTTAGAGAAATGCATAAACAGATCTATTCAGTTGGTCCTTAGTATAAAAAATATTTGCAAACACAAAATTTTAACACAGAATATTTCAAATAAAATTGAGAATGGAAATGGGGAATGTGTCAAAGAGACAACAACCCGACCATAGAAAAAACAACAGCAGAAGGTCACAATATCTGTATCATTTTCAACTGAAATATAAAGTATTTTTTGTGTGAAATTTGATATAACTAATGGATTTTAATGAAATTTAATTCTAGGAAACATAATATAGCAAAGTGTTAGTCAAATTATTATTAAGTTAAAATGTTAAGATTATTTTTTGTTCAAACATGGGCTAATTAGTTGTTTCTGGCATGGAAAAATAATCAAATTGCCCTGTTTTCATTGAATATTGTGGAAAAGTGAAATTGATACTTATCAGGATTATGACATCATAAAGAGAAAATGTATCCTTAAACTTTGAAATATAGACATGGTTTCTATCTAGTCATCGTTTTAAGATTCATTGTGATAACAGCTATTGAAAAATTATTTCAAATTTTAGCCTGTGTCTTGCCTGAAAAATACAGAACTTTAAATAAATCCAAAATTTATCTTCAGATTCTAATTCTTGACCTTGAAAAGACTTTTGTCAAAGTTTCATAACATTTCATGAAATTTTATGTTCAAAAATTCAGCCCAGACTGTAATGTTAACTGCAATAAGAGTTATAAAAAACCACTGACCAAGTTTCATGTAATTTGTTTGACAAATTTATTGATTGTAGTAATAAACCAATAATGTAATATATGTTCCATATTGAATTTTTGAAACAAAAATTTATTGATGTTAAGAAAACTCCCACTACAGACAGAACCTAAATGTTGAGGTCCCTGACAATGCTTAGACGTAATGTAGGATCAATATGCCTGGCTTTTGCAAAACATGTTGCAGGCTAGACAACAACAAAAACAACATACAGATAGCCCCTGTGTCTTCTTGAAAAGCTTGGATCAAGCTTCTCACACCCTCCACCATACTGTTTAACTGTGGTCTTTCATTTAAGCTCCTGAAAAAAATCAACTTTTTTATTATTAAAAAATGGAATTTCTTGACATTAAAACAAAATTGAAATCTTATTTTGAAAATAAGTCTACTGATAGGGAGATCAAATCTCAAACAAAAAATATCTTCAATTATATTGTCTTCAACAGTTTGTTTCTGATATCTTTTGTTGACTCCATCTCACCACTGAAATCTAAGTGGTAGCCAATCTCTGTAAAGGCTTCAACACCAATGCATTCTGGTCAATATGAAATTCTAGTGAGAAGAAAAATATTTGTCTGTAATAGATGATTAAAAATTTCAATTTATTCAATAAAATACCATCATTTAACTTCAGTTTTCTAACGATACAATACATGTTATTCTAAATCTGATTGATTATAACAGATACATCTTTTATTTTTTGTTCTATTTCTTAATTACCTTTTAGTGATAGGAGCTTTACATAGTGGACAAGGTACTGATCTCTTCTTTTCTAAAAACTCTAAAATACAGAATCTGCAAAACAATAGAATAATTATGTTAAAGAAAGAACAAATTCTTTCATTAAATTCAACATGCTTTCCCTTTGAAATTTTCTGCCAGTTTTTTCCTCTCAATATTATATTCCAAGATTTAGTTCCAATATTTATGTTTCTTGTATTTCATAACCTCACCATACTATATTTAGTGTTTGTCGTTGGTTCATGTATGTCATACATGTATTTGTTTTTGGCAAACTGTTTAGTTTGTTTTCTTTTAATTGAATTGTTTTACATTGTTCAGTATGAGGCCTTTTATAGCAGACTATACAGTATGGTATTAAGAAGAAATGAGTCCATGTGTAATTTTGTATAATTTCTGAGATACATGTTAAGACTTAATAAATGCTTAATAGCACTGAGGTGGGTAAAGATTGTTTTATTTGTACATTGTCAATTTTTAAATTAAACATTGCTTATTGATTGACTGGTGTTCTCTTTATGTCTAAAGGAAATGTTAGACACTCACAAGTGCAGAAATTTACACATACAACAACCTACAGATCCCTGAAAAATATGTTGCAAGGGTTTCTAGTGTGCAGAGAGCCTAATAATCTCTCTCCACAGCGCATTCTTTATTCTGACAAGACATGGCTCTATAATTTTACAGCCCATGACTATTTCTGCCCCCAAAACAAAATGTACATCCTACTTTAGCTATAGAGACTCTAAGAGAGCATGCATCAACAGTAATTATTTTTACTTGCAGAATCTACTTCCCCACTTTAGCTATAGAGACTCTAATGCCAGGTTCACACATTGCCGATTATTGCTCCAGTTTGAGATCAGACAGTGATAAGACACAAAAGGTGAAAAAGTCAGATTACTATCCTCAATTATCTGGAATATCATATCATTGTCTGAATGCAGTCGTTTATATTCTTAACATATTCCTACAGATCAGGAATGGTCCTGATAGTTCCACGAAGCACCCGGACAGTTAGGGGAAACTCAGCCGATTTTGTCTAGTCGGATTACAAGCGTGACTATATCGTGACAGATTCTGCTGTATTGGATCAAAATCCTTACAATGTTCTGTATATTCTGGACGGTGTCCTGTGGAACGGGAAATGATCTGGAGAAATGTTTCATTGCTGTTTTTTTTGCAGATTGAGTCCAGATTGCATTCAGATCTTGTCAATTGCAAACCGTTTTTGCTGAAACTGTTCCGGAACACTCCCGTTATAAATACAAAATGTGTCAATGATACCAACGTCAGAGTCCCAACAATTGCAGAATACAATACGACTGAGACCAGACAAAGCTGTTGCAATGCGATAGAGCGGAACTGCATAGGATTGCGTTCCGACAGTACCTGATCATCCTGAATATGCGGACAGTTTTTAAACTGATAACTTCTGTCAGCAGCGGTACACTGTCTGGTCACTGTCTGATCTCTGTCGGATTACATTCGGTAGAATCAGGATGCAGTCGTGACTGACTTGGACGAATTTTACCATGCGAAAGATACAAATCGGATTGAGAACGGGATTATCGGGACAAATTCGCTTGGAAACGGTTGAATATCGACGCTTTCTGAACAATATCTGATTGTTGTCCTGATTAAATAATTTTTTGTACAAATTTTAATTAAAGTTTTAATTTCCATCCACGATGCACAGAATCTTGATCAGACTTTTGACAAATTTTAATCGGGAATGGTCCTGTCAAGGACAGCAGTAAAAATCGTGAATGTGTGACCCCAGCTTAAGAAGGCATGCATCATCAGTAATTACTTTTACTTGCAGAATATACTTCCCCACTTTGCCAAGACTATAGCTATAGAGAGGGCAGACACCTTTAAATGGATATTGTATTATTTAGAGGCATGTACATGAACATGGACACCTACCTGCAGAATGGATGGTCACAATTTGTTGACACTGGATTATTCAAGAGTTCAAGACTGAAAAAGAAAAAAAATACATGTATAATGGCATACTTCCAAAACAAATATAAGAGCAATAGATATGCCATGAAAACAAAACTTGCATGATTATACAATTGCCCACATGTCCATTGTAAACATAATTCCTTGGATAATATATCACACTTTTTTTCTTATTCTGCAGTAAAAAGCATTTAACAAAAAATCACATTCTCCATCATTGTCCATACATTGTTCTAAATTATCTCTAATAAATTCATTAGATGATGAAAATGTTGAAGAAAGCCATTCAAACTTCAAATTTAGAGTTTAAAGTTTCAGTTTGAGACTACATGTACAAATGTAAATTCAAAATATGATTTGGTGTCTTCTCATCAAATAAAACAATATTTATGTCACTAATGGATATGACAACAACCCAACATCCAAATCAAGGCATTATCTGGGATATGAGTCTGCCAATCTTACTTGAACATCAATAGAAGTAAATTTTAACATTAAGCAATTTCTATTTTTTGGGGTTCCAAATGTTCTTGAGCATGTTGGGATATTCTTCCACATGTACAAAATGTATGTGATAACACAATGTTTCCGTATTCTTGATTTGTTATTAATATTCATATTTCTCACGACAAACATTTTCATAATATCTGTGTCAATCAAAGAGCAGATTGCTTTGAGGAATATGATTGCCATTGTTTTCATTGACACATGTATACATGTAGCTGGATAATATTATTTTCAAAACTAATACACCTTATTGCTAATCCCGGCTGACCGGCAGCTTGGACTTTTGACGCAAACAACAATCACTTTTCCATTGTGGCATCAGATATTTTGCTTTATGATGTCAAAATTTTACGGGAACCTGAATGATATCCAGTAATGCATTGTAATGGCGGGTAAAAAATGCCTGTGGCATGACTGTCATGGGAGTCTCATTTGGGGGTTCTGGTCCCGGATCCCGCTTACTATTTTGTCAGTTTCCCGTATCCTGCATACACTATAGCTATGTACTTTAGCAATTCTCATTTTTTTTTGTAATTTCCTGTACACGGTCATGAGTAATCAATTTTTTTTTCACTAATTGCAATAATTTCCTGGTTAATAAATGTAACATTTTGTTCTGGATCCAATGACATTACATTATAAAAGCAGAGGTGGGTACCCCTATTCTACAAAGGCACATTTGGCTATGCATCCCAGGCCATCCCGCATGCGGGTACGTACAGACACTGACCAGGTGCCGATTTGACTTGTACCCCAAAGAAGTACCTGTTTGAGGTACATCTTCCAAACCTGTGTAACAGTTATTACCATATTGAACATTCCAGATTTTTTGTTATTGAACCTAGCAGCTCTTGAACCTGGATCTTTTTCTCCATATTTAGTGTCTAGTCTGTACGTTTTCAACTAATAGTCAATGTTCTGCTGTGAAAACTGTATGCCATGTATGTGCCAAATATTTTGTACATCGCAAACTTAATAATGGTTTTTGTCTTCAAATCTTCAAAGGTCTGTTTTTATCACAGTTCAAAATGAAGAAATTTCACTTCTTGAATAACTTTTTAGTTTACAAACAAACTAAAATTTACGTAATATTCTCTTCCCGCTATATTAAGATTGTTTTGGAAAACCCGCTTGCATACTATTTGAACCTTCAACATTAAAGATTTACATTATTTTCATTTTTAGGAATAATTGTTGTGAAACGAACATTCCAAGATTTTTTTTACATTGAGAGCTAGTATCTTCTTCTCCTTTAGTTATCTATCTATCTTCATATTTCCGCACTCAGTCACAACTTTGACTATTACGTGCCGTTGCATGCGTTGCTTATTTACAATTCAAAATAAATAAATTTACAGTAATATTACGTACGTTACATTGCATTGATGCATAGAAAAATAAAGTAAAATATAACAGTAATTTAAGGATGTACACCTCTAAGGAGCCAAACATTTTTAGAATTAAACTTTTTTTCTAAACCTGATTTTTGGGTAAAATATAACAGTAATTTAAGGATGTACACCTCTAAGGAGCCAAACATTTTTAGAATTAAACTTTTTTTCTAAACCTGAATTTTAACATTAAGCAATTTCTATTTTTTGGGGTTCCAAATGTTCTTGAGCATGTTGGGATATTCTTCCACATGTACAAAATGTATGTGATAACACAATGTTTCCGTATTCTTGATTTGTTATTGATATTCATATTTCTCACGACAAACATTTTCATAATATCTGTGTCAATCAAAGAGCAGATTGCTTTGAGGAATATGATTGCCATTGTTTTCATTGACACATGTATACATGTAGCTGGATAATATTATTTTCAAAACTAATACACCTTATTGCTAATCCCGGCTGACCGGCAGCTTGGACTTTTGACGCAAACAACAATCACTTTTCCATTGTGGCATCAGATATTTTGCTTTATGATGTCAAAATTTTACGGGAACCTGAATGATATCCAGTAATGCATTGTAATGGCGGGTAAAAAATGCCTGTGGCATGACTGTCATGGGGGTCTCATTTGGGGGTTCTGGTCCCGGATCCCGCTTACTATTTTGTCAGTTTCCCGTATCCTGCATACACTATAGCTATGTACTTTAGCAATTCTCATTTTTTTTTGTAATTTCCTGTACACGGTCATGAGTAATCAATTTTTTTTTCACTAATTGCAATAATTTCCTGGTTAATAAATGTAACATTTTGTTCTGGATCCAATGACATTACATTATAAAAGCAGAGGTGGGTACCCCTATTCTACAAAGGCACATTTGGCTATGCATCCCAGGCCATCCCCGCATGCGGGTACGTACAGACACTGACCAGGTGCCGATTTGACTTGTACCCCAAAGAAGTACCTGTTTGAGGTACATCTTCCAAACCTGTGTAACAGTAATTACCATATTGAACATTCCAGATTTTTTGTTATTGAACCTAGCAGCTCTTGAACCTGGATCTTTTTCTCCATATTTAGTGTCTAGTCTGTACGTTTTCAACTAATAGTCAATGTTCTGCTGTGAAAACTGTTTTGCCATGTATGTGCCAAATATTTTGTACATCGCAAACTTAATAATGGTTTTTGTCTTCAAATCTTCAAAGGTCTGTTTTTATCACAGTTCAAAATGAAGAAATTTCACTCCTTGAATAACTTTTTAGTTTACAAACAAACTAAAATTTACGTAATATTCTCTTCCCGCTATATTAAGATTGTTTTGGAAAACCCGCTTGCATACTATTTGAACCTTCAACATTAAAGATTTACATTATTTTCATTTTTAGGAATAATTGTTGTGAAACGAACATTCCAAGATTTTTTTTACATTGAGAGCTAGTATCTTCTTCTCCTTTAGTTATCTATCTATCTTCATATTTCCGCACTCAGTCACAACTTTGACTATTACGTGCCGTTGCATGCGTTGCTTATTTACAATTCAAAATAAATAAATTTACAGTAATATTACGTACGTTACATTGCATTGATGCATAGAAAAATAAAGTAAAATATAACAGTAATTTAAGGATGTACACCTCTAAGGAGCCAAACATTTTTAGAATTAAACTTTTTTTCTAAACCTGATTTTTGGGTAAAATATAACAGTAATTTAAGGATGTACACCTCTAAGGAGCCAAACATTTTTAGAATTAAACTTTTTTTCTAAACCTGATTTTTGGGTTTATATGACTGTAAAAAATAATTGGTGAAGAAAAAAATCATATGGTGGTGCACTACTTTTTTTGCTACGGCCCTTTGAAAGTACCCAATTTTGATGATTTTCCCATTTTTCATCAATTTTTATCCTATTTTTGGACTATTATCATGAAAAATCACAATTCCACAATTAAACTTTTTGTCATACTTTCAATAAAGATGAAGGGTGCCAATCTGAATATCTCAGTTCTGAATAAATTTGAATTGAAAAAACTATAGGTAGGTGTTAATATAAGAAAGGTTTATCATATTTTGATGCTTTTTTGTGTCAAATTTACCATTTTGTCAATTTTGTAAATTTGTGATTTTTCTCAGTTTTAATTACAAATTGCATATTTTTCCAACTTCTTTAATTGTTATATATGATTGAATTGAAAATACATATCTAAAAAAAATGAAAAGAAAAAAGGAATGTGGGATGTACATATTTCTTGTTAAATCATTTTTTGTATCCCTCACCCATTTTCTCCAGATTTTGGCAAAAAAGACTTACTTGATTGGTATTAAAATTTGAAAATTTTGATTACTCAAAAACTAAACATTGAAAGTACCCATTTCTTTCACAGAGTCAAGTTTGATTATGCTATTTATCGAATTCATTGCTATTTTTCACTTGTGATCCATGTTTTGGAAATAATTACAGAACGAGATTCCAATGAGACTGACTGAGACTGAAACGTCAGAAGAATACATCCTTAAACAGTAAAAAAAAAATTGTGGATTGTTATCCTTATGTATATTTCTTGGTAAAACTATGTACATGTTATGCAGTTTTTATGCAGAATATTTGCGAAAGAGCAGATACAGAAATCTGTTCTTTGAAGCCGTCGACTGTTGTACAAAGGATTGCTGATGTAGGTAGTAGGTTCCATTGATAAAATGAGAACTTGTAAGAATCTTTATTTGTTAGAATTTGTTTAAAGTGGTTGGTATGTTTATGTCTTGTTCTACTGTCTGATTGAACGAGAAGATCTTTAGGGTAAATTGCTATGTGTTGGTGTATAATCTTATAGGATACCACTAGTCTGTTTGTCATGATAAGTCTCAATTCTAATGTTGGTCACAGTACGTGATCAAGCATATTTGAGACAGAGCTGGTATTGTGGTATCTATTACATGTATTTACATGAGTTGGTTTTTGTTGTGAAGGTCCCAGACGCACTGAGAGCTGTACTCAAGATTAGGTCTATAAACTCATGATATGCATGCCCTTTCTTTAATTTGTTTGGATGAAACTTTAAGGTTACGTTTTAGGAAATTAAGTTGACGATTTGCATTAGCTGTTATAATATTATATGTGTTTATTCCATTTAAGATCAGATTGGATGGTTATACCTAAATATTTTGTAGCTGTTTCACGGTTTGTAGAATGTGACCATGAAGGATGTTGTCATGGTTGACTGGTTGTTTTTTTTTGTGTAAAGTAACCTTTTGTGAGGGACTTTGTCAAAAGCTTTGGCAAAGTCCATCACAACAACATCAGTTTGTTATTGTTGTCTCTTGCAAGGTCCTGTATGAAAGATAGTAATTGTGTCTCACAAGAGCGTTTTGATCTGAAACCATGTTGTAAATCATATAAAATATTGTTTTTTTTTTCTCGAGATGTTTCATTATTTGACTAGCTATGATATGCTCCATAATTTTGCAAAGTATACATGTTAGTGAAATTGGTCTGTAATTTATGGCATTGTTTTTGTCGCCTTTTTTTAATGCCGGACAGACATTTGCATGTTTTCAGTCTGTGCATGGGTATTTTATTAGTATTAATTGGCTTTTGAAAGATGAGTGTGATGATAGGACCAAGATGATCTTTCATTTCCTTTAAGACCTTTCCACATAGTTCATCAGGGCCTGTGGCTTTATTCGGGTTGATGTTATGAAGAAGTTTGTTGATGCCCTTTTCTAATATTTTAATTTCGTTCATTGGTGGATGTGATGATAAGTTTTTCACTGGTATTGGATCTGAAGATGATTCAGTAGTGAATGCTTTTTGAAATGCTTATGGTAATGATTTGTTTAGTGATCAGTTTCTTAATAAACTTTTAGATTCTCATTTGGTTATACTAATGATTTGTATAGCAAGGAGTATCAGAATCTAACTTTGAATGAATGAATGAATGAATGAATGAATGAATAGACGAACGAACGAACGAGACGAACGAACGAACGAACGAACGAACGAACGAATGAATGAATAACTGAATGAATGAATGAATGCATGAATGAATGAATGATTTTTTTTAATCTCTTTTCGTTAAATCTGTCTTTTTATCGGTAAGGGGATGACAATTCGGGGGGGGGGGGGGGGGGGGGGGTCAGAAGGATTTTGAAAATAATTAACTCAGCCTTGATAATCACATAAATAAATGGTTTGTTCTGTGGTAGTTTGAAAATAAATTACCTGACTTGCAATGTATTGAAAATAAATAACCCAGAAGGTCTAATCGAAAGTATGAGATGGCACCAGATTCTTCATAAATTCATCTTCCCAAATCTTTTAATAATAAAAGTATAAATGTTATTTAAATATACTTGTAACTGAAATTGGTTTCATTAAACGAACGAACGAACGAACGAACGAACGAACGAACGAACGAACGAACGAACGAACGAACGAACGAACGAACGAACGAACGAACGAACGAACGAATGAATGAATGAATGAATGAATGAATGAATGAATGAATGAATGAATGAATGAATGAATGAATGAAGGATTTTATTTTATTTTCGTTAAATCTGTCTTTTTATCGCTAAGGGGACGACAATTCGGGGGGGGGGGGGCAGAAGGATTTTGAAAATAATTAACTCAGCCTTGATAATCACATAAATAAATGGTTTGTTCTGTGGTAGTTTTAAAATAAATTACCTGACTTGCAATGTATTGAAAATAAATAACCCAGAAGGTCTAATCGAAAGTATGAGATGGCACCAGATTCTTCATAAATTCATCTTCCCAAATCTTTTTTGCCCTGCAAGAAGCAAGTTCTGTTCTCCCTTAGATGTAGCCCCTGATTGTTCGGGATCAATGTTTCTTATTTATTTGTCTTTTGTTCATTGATTGCCCTTCTGTATTCTGTTAGCATTGCATTCCTTTTGTAATTTAGTAATTTTGTTCTAAACTTGATCATCTGTTAAAAAAAACCAGAAGCCACAGACTTTTAAGTATGTGAATTACATTTTTGCTTTATGATGCATATTGGTCCTTTGTCGTTGTCCCTAGAAACTTACACTGAATCTATACATTTTGCTTCTAGACCAAAATATTGTCAAAAAATTATTTAAACAGAACTTGCATTTTCAGATAAAGAAAGGGTCTGGGGAACAAAAAGCATGATTTTGCATCATTTGTTCTATAGATTCTTGGGCCTTCAGTGGCTCCAAAACCCTTCATTTTTTTTGACTCGTTCCGCTCGACCAATTTAATAATAATGATTGCCAATGTTTTAAAAAGGCTAGATACAACCAAACTTTAATACTGTGTATGCAATACATGTATATGCAGTTGGGAATATAGAAGATTCATTTTTGCAAAGGATAATGATTAATTCTGATTAAATGATACATAATGAATTGACTATACATGTATTATTTATAATAAACAAATAATTTAAAATTGTATGTTTTCGAATATTATAAATAGACAATAGACAATATTTATTAACAAATCAAATCAAATCAAATCAAATATTTTATTGTCATATAAACTTTACAGTTTGTGACCAACATATATTAATACAATAAACACAATAAACATATATACATACATATTAAACATACAAAATATCAACAGCATTAAAATTTATAACAACAAACAAGTTGTTAAGAGTCCCCTGCCCTCAGTTCTAATGACTTTTTCAAGAAGGATCCTAACTTATTTGTTTGTAAAGGCGATGATGGATTTAGTAAATAATGAATTTTTTCTTCTTCATTTAAATTATTAAAGTTATTATTTTCTGTACATATGTGATGAAAAAATTCATTTCTTAGAGTTTTATTATACTCACAATATAGTAAAAAATGTTTCTCATCCTCTAGTATTTTACATTTATGGCAAAGACGTTCCTCTCTTGGGATTTTAAAATATCTCCCCTTTTCAATCAAGAGGGAGTGATCACTTATTCTAAATTTAGTGATTAATCTCCTTATCTGAAAATTAGATGTATTTAGATAATATTCTAGTTTGTAATCTTTTTTAAGTTTTTTATAGAGAAAAAATTTACTTTTATCATCGATGTTTTGAAATTTATTTTGAATTAAATCTTCATATCTATTTTTCATTTTTAACTTTATATCGTTTTTTATTTTATTTACATCTTTTATGTCCTTACAAGTAGAAAGAATATTAAGGTCAACGTTAGTCTCTTTAACAATATTTTTAGCATATGTATACCATGAGTAAGTTCCTGTCAAATCTAGAGACTGTGCTAGAGAAAAAGCTTCCTTTAACAATGGATTAATATTATTATTATATAGTCTAGCTAAATATAAAAGGGTTTGTGTTTTAATAAAACATTCTATACGCAATCTTCCTAATTCAACTCTTGCTCCTAAATTGGATGCATTTTTTCTTATCCCTAGAGTAGATTTACAAAATTTAAGATGCATATTTTCTATGGGGGTTTTGTCTATAAAATCAAGTTGATTAATTTCTTTTCCTGAAGTTAAGGCTCTGCTTTTGGCTCGATGAAAAGAAATATATGTATCCAAATATGTTACTTCTGAATTATAGGTCATAATACAAACACATTTACATTAAATGGTTATCATGGTTATGGCATACACAATTAAGACAATAAACTGACAATAGTTAAATTGATTATAATTATATAAGAGTGACAGTGGTATTCACAGCGAAGCAAAAATAGACTATAAATATCAACAGTTAACTTCATCAACAATTAAAAAAAGAACACAAACAAAAATTATTATTATTATTATTGCATACATGGCATATATTACGCAGATGTTCTCAATAAAAAACAATCATCAATATTATACTTTATGGTGATTTTTATAATTAATGGTAGACTGCTGTTTAAAAGTGCAGTCAAAAGCTTCAGTGTTATAGCGGACTGCATTTTAATAAAGTTGAAATTAATATTTTGATTAAATATTTTTATTAATATTTTGTATATAGATATCACTCAATAATGTATAACATGGACAGATTGAGAAGAATTGTATTCATCCTCAATTCTTGTCTGTTACAGGATAAGCAAATGCGTTTACTTCTTTCAATGTTGGAATAACGCCCTCTTTCAATTGCTAGGGCCGGAATGGGCACTAATTAGTTTAAATTTACTGAAAACTGATCGGTAAAGCCTGGTCAAAGATTCTTTGTTGGATAGTATTTATGTGATATTTTAAATTAATAGTATCAAAAGTGAGATGACCAAAACCTAATTTATTTAACCATTCTTTTACAATGTTAACCCATTTACTTGTTTTCTCTACATTTTATATATTTTATGGACTAAAGTGTTAGGCGAGTTCAAAATGAGGTTATACATATAGTAGTGAAAATAAATAATCAGTCCCTTGCTTTAATGAAAATGAAAAATTTATTTCAAAAGTGCAGGAAATAAATCCAAAACAAATCCTGCCCCCCCCCCCCCCCCCCCCGAATATCAAATGGTAGTCCCCGAATATTCTTCTGATCGCTATTTATAAGACTGTAAATTCGTTTTTTACCATATTCCGTAATTTGGGTACCTGTCAATGTCTTTACTTATCGTCAGAAATCTGTGTTAACAAAAGCCAAACAATACCTTTATACCTATGTAAACCCTTATATTATGATGCTACTTAAGGCATTTAATGATGGCATCTAACCTTTAAATGTTCTAACGTCTAAGTCAACATTTCTACTGCAAAATAGTCTCTGAAACATTTAAGTCTGTCATGGAAACATCAAAATGGCAGCTCCAGAAGTGAATGCATTGTTAAAAAGGGGGAAGAGGACTGTTGCCACTCACTTCAAGTCGGAGTGTTTCAGGAAGAGTGGAAATAAAAGTCTTCATGAGTTTATGAACTATTTGTTTGATCCCAGAAATAAGTCGATTGATGATGTTGATGTTTTAGATTGGTGCAGATGGCTGATAGCTGGTGGAGTTACTTTCGATGAATTTTCCAAAAATGGTAATACAGAATAATACCCTATATTCTCAATATTTCAAAACTTGATCATCAAGCAAAGTATCAATCAAACCGAGTCCATAACAACTGGCCCCAAACGGTACACCTAATTATCGCCCCACTTTTTCACCGGTAAACGGACTGAAACTGATAAAGTCACAAATTTGGTAGGACAAAAAGACACAAATTTGGTAGGACAAAAAGTCACAAATAATCTGTTGACAATTGTATGAATATATAAGCGAAATATCTTGAAATATTTACTTTTTAATACATATTCATATTAAAGTTTAGGAAATGTGTCATATACTTGAAAAATGGAGAGTTATTTAATTTTAGTCATGCATAAGAAAGATTCCTGGGCACCATGAAGCCATTTAAGTGCCAAGCCACTTTGACATTTTGTTTTTTTTAATTATTTAATCATCTTTGATATTTTTTTGATAAATTTTGTTTACAAAGGTGGTTTATATACAATAGTTCAAGAAAAATTCAAAAATATTTTTGTAGAAGTAAGCGTTTTTTATTCAAAGAAAATAATCAGAAAAAAAGAATTGTGACTTTTTGTCCTGTGACTTTTTGTCCTGTGACTTTTTGTCCGTGACTTTTTGTCTGTGACTGTTTGTCCTGTGACTTTCTGTCCTACATTCTTTTTCACCAACTCTCACAATTTGCTTAAAAATCTCCCCACTCTTTTTCATACATTTTGTAATACCAACTCTTGTTTACCAAGTCACTCCCACTTATAAAAAGGGGGTAAAATCCCATTGAACACAGGTATGAGAACTCTTCCCACCTTTGAAAAGGTTCAAATCCTGTTTAATAAAGGTCTGCTAACTCACGCTACTTACATGTACAATGTATGTCGAAAAATAGAAAAACCATGATGAATTTAGTCATTACAACTTATATTTATTGAGAATAGAAATATGGGAATATGTCAAAGAGACAACAACCCAACCAAACAATCTCACTTATCAGAGACATCCAATATTTAATAAGTATAGACTTAAGAAAAAGGATGCAATCCAGTTGAATGTAGGTCTGCCAACTCACCCCACTTGTGAATAGTAGTGTTATCCCATTCATTAATAGTCTGCCAACTTGCTCCACTATTGAATAAAAGTATTTAACTGTACTGAATTAAAGCTACACCAACTAGCGGCACTTACATGTATGAATTTTAAAAGTGCTAGTCTACCTAAGAATCAGGCAGTGGTGAAAACATGACAAACAAAAACCCACTCAAGTTGACATTAATTTATGTTCAAAATGTATAATGATGCAAAAGTATACCATTCGTTTCCTTGTCCTGTTCTGGTAATTGGAGATAAAATTTGGTTACAATGCAATAGAAAATAACAATTAAGGGGAGCTAACTCTGTAATTTGCTATCATTCTAACCAAAGTTTATCTAAAGATTTCTCAAGTTACCAGACACGCAGACACTAAAGACTTACCATTTCTAACTCAGGATGAGTGTTACTTCAAAATAGGATGGCTGGGTAAGTGGGTTTTTTCAGCCATGTTTTGATTTTTTTCAAAATTGCCTGATTCTTACAAAGACTGGCACTTAAGTGTCAGAATACTTAGTATGAAAACTGTAGAAATGCATCTTGATTTTTTTTAACTCTTTTCTTTTGCTTGAAAGAAAGCAGACATAAAGTTTGTTTTCTGGTACAAATAAAATCACTGTTGTACAAGATAAGTCTGTCAAGAATCATGGGTGTTTTCATAATTTTTTTCTTAGATGATAGGTTTGCACAATAAGTCAATTATTACAAACACTGGCATGATTACACAAAAGCAAGTACATTGTACTAGAGGAAATGTCAATACTAAAAACAAGAACATAAATAAACCAATATGGTAAACAATAGATAAGTTTTCATAAATAGGGCAAGTTGGAAGAAATTTTTTATATATGTCAGGATTTTATCCATTTCATAATTGGGACGAGTTGTAAACAAGAGTGGGGCGCTTTTTCAAAAAGCGGGGCAAGTTAGTGATAAAGTGGGGCGAGTTGTCTTGCTTTCAATCGAACTATTTAACTTTGCCTATCTCAAACTTGTGCTATGATGTTGTAGCACCAAAAAAGGATACACCTTGTCGCTATTTTGGTGGCCATTACTGGACTTCACAAAGGTTCCTGTGAAATTTTGATGTCACAATATAATTTGTCTGACTCAAGAATGGAAAAGTGATTGTTGTATGACTCTTAATTAGTTCAAGTGTTACAGATTCTCAGGTCAAGTGTTGCAGATTCCCAAATACTGATAAGGTCTATTCTTCACATGAGTTTAACAAGCTTTTGACACGTTTAATATATTGTCTTCTATTTATTTATTTTTTAATTCTATAAAACTATGACTGTTACATGTATTGTATATTCCTAACTACATTTTGTAGGGTTCTGATAAATGTTCTAAATACATGTACATTGTATATCATTGTATATTATGTTATTCTCTCACACCAAAAAATCTTGCTGGTATTCTACACGAACAAGGACGAAAAAATACACTTTAATAGAAGAATGCTCATAAACTCATCATCATTGTAATTTTAGTACATTTATTATTAAATTATTTAAATGGATAAGTCACATATGATAAACATGGTATTGTGTTATCCAGGTGTACACTATACGTAACATATACAATATGACACATTATAATGTAAATAAAACATAATGATATACATGATATGTAAATATGTTGTTTTCAATTTAGACTTGTTTAAATATACAACTACATACAACAAAGGATCTGCAGAGACGGATTTAGAGGGTTTTTCAGGGGGCCGGGCCCCCCTTTTTTGGGAAAAAATTGGTTAATTATATAGGGAATCACTGAAGCATGACTAGAACGGGGCCCCTCTTAGGCAGTCAGTGGGCCCCCACTTATGAAAATTTTTGAATCCGCCACTGATTTGTATGACTATACAAATCCTTGATATAACTAAAATATAAAAGATTTACAAAATGGATATGTTATTGAAAATCAAAACATGCAAACCCCCCCCCCAAAGAAAATCTCAGTCATTGCCAGTTATTTGAAAGGAATCAAAAATTAAACTGCAACAACTTTATATAATTAGCTCATTCGAATATTTTATTGTGATATTAAAAGATATTATTTATTATTATTACAATTTTTCTATAGCGCTAAATCTAAAACAATATTACTCAAAGCGCTTTACATCACATGTTAAACGAAATATACACACAGACAGTGATAAAAATATAAAACATGAACACACAAAATAAATATTTAAGTGTTAAAACTTTTCTAGATAAAAGGATTAATAATGTGGAAATTTTTACAAAAAAAGTGGAATATATATATCAATGAATCAAAATAAAATTATACTGAACAAAGTTGGTAAAATTAAATAGCCAAAAAAGTCTAAAATAAGATTGCTATTAAAAATTATCAAATATAAGTTAAAAATTTGAAAACGTATTCAAAAGATGAAAAAGGAATATTACCACGTAAAAATATAATTACTGAAATGAAAACATATGTGTGCTACTAAAACATACAATGTACATATTATAAATGAAACATATCTCCAGTTAAAAGAAAGGTTCGATAAATCAAAAGCAGGCTAACGTCTATGGCACAATGTATCACAGAAACGAATTTAAGGGATTAAAAATGCTTGTCGAAAAAAGTGAGTTTTTAAGTTCTTTTTGAATACAGGCACCGACTTTGCATTTTGAAGTTCTTTTGGTAATGCATTCCAAAGGATGGCCGCAGCTTGATCAAATCTTCTATTGCCGTAGGTTTTGGTTCGCACAATAGGAGTGTTAAGTTGTTTTCAGACCTTAATGATCTTGATGGCCTGTATAAATTTACAAGTTCACTAAGATATAATGGCGCTTCATGTTTCACGGACTTGAATACATATAATAATATTTTGTATTGCACCCTGTATTGCACAGGCAGCCAGTGAAGAGACTCAAGTGTCGAAGTAATGTGTTCGTGTTTCTTTTTTCTTGTAACCACTCGCGCAGCAGTGTTCTGAACCCTTTGTAGTCTCTGAATCATGTAAGCTGGTAGTCCATAAAGTAAAGCGTTGCCATAATCCAATCTAGAAATAATTAACGAATTGACCAGAGTTTTACATGCATCCTCGTTGATGTACGGACGTATGCGGCCTATATTTCGTATTTGATAAAAACATGATCTCGAAACTGAACTGACTTGTTGGTGCATTGACAGAGTCTTATCAAAATGAACACCCAGATTTTTAATACACTCAGAACTAGTAATGATGTTTCCTTTAAAGGTGAGATTGCAATCCTTCAAATCTTTCACTCGGTTTTTCGGAGCAAATAGCATCAGTTCTGTTTTGTCCTCGTTCAGTTTAAGCATGTTTTCACACATCCAGGAACTTATATCGGCCAAACAGTCCTCAATTCGATTCGATGTGTTTTTCCAGTTATCAAGAGGTTCGAAAACTAAATAGATCTGCGTATCATCGGCGTAGCATTGATAAGACATGTTGTGACGTCTACAGATTTCGCCGATCGGCTTCGAAAATATAGTATATAGCTTTGGGCCAAGCACGGAGCCCTGCGGCACACCGCAATTAAGACGAAATTGGTTGGAGTGGGCCGAGCCTACTGCTATACGCTGTGTCCTATCTCGGAGGTAAGAGAGTAACCATTTCAGAGCAGAACCTGAGATTCCAAAAGCATATTCTAATCTAGCTTCGATAATGTTATGGTCAATCACATCAAACGCCGCTGAAAGGTCGAGCATCAATAAAACGGCACAACAGTTTTTGTCTAGCGCACTTGCAATGTCATGGTGAACTCGAAGTAACGTTGTTTCGGTTGAGTGTCCCGCACGATAGGCAGATTGAGCAGGGTCATGATAACCAAAAAAAAGATACATTAACCACGTTAACAGACAGGGTGTTAAATAATTTTATTAATATAAACTTTGTAAGCATTTTATCTTTTAAAACTATTAAAGGTAATGACAAAAATGTTTTTGTATTATGAAATCTGATAAAAAGATATATATTACCATGTACAAATGTATACTCAAAAGAAGAAGGTAAAACAATTTCATTTCATCATTCTTGGTTAAAATTGAAAATTGCTAATGACGCAAGTGACTGAAAGTGAGTATCAGGAACTACAATACTTGGCGACCAGATATCACTTTTTATGGTCCGTCGAAGTGACAGACGGGGTAAGCAACTATTGCCCCAGTTGCAAGCTAGTGTGAGCCCTGTTTTTTTTAAGCCTTTTCTTTGTTTACATTTAATTAAAACAAATTTACTTTCAGTTAGAAAATATGACAATGCTGTGATATGTGGACTGGTGTGGACAGCTAATTTTGTGGCCTATAGATGTAGGACATGTGGTATATCACCATGTATGTCGTTATGTGCAGACTGTTTCCAGGCAGGGAATCATGAAGGGCATGACTTCAACATGTTCCGTAGCCAAGCTGGTGGTGCCTGTGACTGTGGGGATGTTAGTGTCATGAAAAAAGAAGGGTAAGAAATGCAGTATTTATGGTTTTAATATACACTGAATATGTGTTCCTTTGTTGACATTATTATCATGTTAGGCTTTGTTAAAACATATTTATTTATAGTGGATTAGGAAACAAGTTATTGCAACTTATATTAATCTCTTTCCACTTTGGGGGTGCTAGTGCTGCCTTGTAGCAGCATTAGCCTGCTCTTTTTCTAAATCTACAATGATGTCTTTATGCTTTGTTACATTTGTACCTGCATTGTCAACAGCAAATGCAGATCTAGTAACCTCTTCATATTGACCTTCCTTCTGTCTGTCAAAGAGTCTCGGATGTCAAAATTATGTCAAAATTTTCATGGCTTCTATTGAAGGAAATGATTTTATGTTGAGTCTTGAATTTATTTATAGTGAGTTGTAGTGTGTAAGCAATTTTTATATCAGCCATGCAGCTACTTCCTGTTTGCAGATTGTTTGGAATTTTACAACACTCCTGACACAAGGAACATTTTCGTCAAATTTTCTTGGTTTTTAATGGAAATGATAATCAGTTATGCTCTGACAGTATACATGTTACCTCAATCAATTGCATGCAGCAATAGAGGTCTTGTTTAGTTAAGCCATTTATTTTAAAATGTTATCATCCAGCACTTTATATGAAAGGAACATGATCTAGTTTGTTATGTTTACCCTTTTGTTTCAGGTTTTGTACTCGTCATGGTCCTGATAGACAGACACAGAATTTTACCCCGCCACAGGATTTGTTAGTTGTAGCAGAGATAATGATGCCCAGGATAATTTTAAGATTACTTCATCATTTGAGGGACAATTCTAGTGAAGGTTGGTATCTTCCATCCTGTTAAAGTCATATGTATTGTTATCTTATATTTATGATATAACATACATGTATCAGAATCATTTTTATACGACCCCAAACATTTTTGCGGTCGTATATTGGTATCAAGTCGTCGTCATTGTCAGCGTCGTCCGAAGACGGATGGTTCCCGGATAATAACTTTAGTATATATAAGTAAATAGAAATCAATAAAATTTTAAAACAATGTTTATAACCACAAAAGGAAGCTTGGGATTGATTTTGGGGGTTAAGAAATTAGAGGTCCAAAGGGGCCCAAAACAAGCATTTATTTAGTGTCAGTACAAAAAGATGTGTATGAGTATTTCAATTGTTCTGAAATTGTACCACAATGTTTAATACCATAAGTAGAAGGTTGGGATATATTTTGTGGGTTATGGGGCAAACAGTCTGGGAATAAAAGGCCTAAAAGGGACCAAAAACAAGCAATTTTGTAGTTTCAAGACAATAAATTGGAGTTATCTTTCTTTGTCCAAAATGCTTGTTGAATCACCTAAAACCAATGCTTTATAGAATCTTCTTTGAAAATTGGAGTTATCTTTCTTCGTCCAGAATAGTAGTTGAATCAACTTAAATCAATGCTATATACAATATACAATGTAATATTCACTTTACTACCAACTGATAAATTAAAGCAGTCTTTACCATTCAGTGATTACAAGCACTTTGATTACCATTCTAGAATTTTCTCATTTCAGATTTCAGAAATTAAAGAAAATATCTTCAAATATTTTTTTGTTGAGAGGATTAATATTCAAAAGCATAGTGAATTGCTCAAAAGCAAAAAAAAATTTAAGTTTATTAGACCACATTCATCCTGTGTCAGAAACCTATGCTGTGTCAACTATTTAATCACAATTCAAATTCAGAGCTGTATCCAGCTTGAATGTTGTGTCCATACTAGCCCCAACCGTTCAGGGTTCGACCTCTGCGGTCGTATAAAGCTGCACCCTGCGGAGCATCTGGTTGACTCCAATCTTGAAAATTATATATAATAAGTACAGAAAATTTTTTAGAATAGAAAAAAATTTCATCAAGACTAGCTCAAATAAGTCAACATTGCTATAAAGGGACCAGAGTAACAGACAATTGATCATATTTTATTATATATTTTTATTATTACAAATTGCCTACTACATTTGCTTTAATATTTTATATCAATCAATTAAATCAAAATCAATCATATTATGTACTTTGTTTAACTATTTTTAATTTACTTTACATTATGCCTGAAATTATATTGTAATTATTCTGCTCATTTTGGGCACCGTGATTGGCAATTAAAATATTTGTTTGTTGTTTGTTTGTTTGTTTGCTATAATTGTCACTTGACTCCTTATTGAAGTTATAACCCTTTGATAACATTTTTTACCATTTCTTTCAATCTTGATATATGTTGAAAGCTACAAAAGATAAAAACCTAAATAAGTCAAAATTCAGCAAGACACAATCTACTAAGAATGACTATTTTTCTGAAATAGTTATTGACTTTTTAAAGGAGTGATTGCTATCATGGCTATTGTGCATACCAGGGTTTTTGTGTGTGATTTTGTCTATACCGAAAGTGATAGTCTAGAGAGAAACTGTATAAACAGATAAAATGATTAGCAATACAGATCAACAAAAAAGAGTTTTGTTTTTATGCCACACCTACGATAGTAGAGGGACATTATGTTTTCTGGTTATGTCCCACCTACGATAGTAGAGGGACATTATGTTTTCTGGTTATGTCCCACCTACGATAGTAGAGGGACATTATGTTTTCTGGTTATGTCCACCTACGATAGTAGAGGGCATAATGTTTTCTGGTTATGTCCCACCTACGATAGTAGAGGGGCATAATGTTTTCTGGTTATGTCCCACCTACGATAGTAGAAGGGCATAATGTTTTCTGGTTATGTCCCACCTACGATAGTAGAGGGGCATTATGTTTTCTGGTTATGTCCCACCTACGATAGTAGAGGGGCATTATGTTTTTCTGGTTATGTCCCACCTACGATAGTAGAGGGGCATTATGTTTTCTGGTTATGTCCCACCTATGATAGTAGAGGGACATTATGTTTTCTGGTTATGTCCCACCTATGATAGTAGAAGGGCATTATGTTTTCTGGTTATGTCCCACCTACGATAGTAGAGGGGCATATGTTTTCTGGTTATGTCCCACCTACGATAGTAGAAGGGCATTATGTTTTCTGGTCTGTGCGTCCCTTCTTACGTTCGTTTGTCCATCCGTTCATCCATTCATTGTTCATTGGTCTGTCCCGCATTTAAGTTAAAGTTTTTGGTCAAGGTAGTTTTTGATGAAGTTGAATTCCAATCAACTTAAAACTCAGTACACATATTCCCTCTGATATGATCTTTCTAATTTTAATGCAATATAGATTTCCCCAATTTAATGGTCCACTGAACATAGAAAATGATAGGACAAGTGGGGCATCCGTGTACTGGGGACACATTCTTGTTTGTCATGTTTTATCCTAGTCCACAATATTGTTTCTAGGTCTGGGAACTACAAATAAGATTTATCTGAAATCTGATATCAGTCTTCATATGTATATGCTATATCCTGTAATGAAGTTTTAGATTCATTGTCATTTTCCTGCTAATTAATTACAATATCAGGTTAACATATAATGGCCTTTGTAGCACTTTTCTAGGAAACTATAAATATTAAGATCTTCCTGAAATTGGTAATTGTTATAAATGTGAACTTCTCTGACCTAGTGATGCATTTTTAGGTTTATTACTCATTAACTTCCTGTTCACCTAATACTTATTTTATTCATTAAAACATAATGGTCATGTAGAAATATTTGTCACATTTTTCTAGGGAACTTCCTTACCTTTTGTTGTCATTCTTAATGTAATTGTTGTTAATTTCTGTGTTATTCGACTCTTGTGGAGAATTGTCTCATTGGCAATCATACCACATCTTCTTATTCTTTATATTTAATGTTATCTTGCTTTTCTATATTAAATATGATCAGATTCCTTGCTTATCTACTTCCTGTTTACAAAATTCTCATATTTGATTCTTGAAGAAATATTCAATATATTAAAATACCGAAATGTGTTTGGTGTTGTACAAAGGTCTATATAACATCAAGCACATAAAAGTATATTCATATATTGAATATTTCTTTGAGAATCAAATATGAGGTTTCTGCTTTTAAAAAAATTTCAATTCAATACAAATATTATGATTATTGATCGAAAATTAGGAAAACATTAATTTGAATGTATGGTAGTATTGCATCATATACTTAAACTTTCTATACTCAAGATTCATGAAGATGTCCATTAATTATCCAAAGAGAGTTTTAATTGTTAAAAATGCATGAATGAATTAAAAAAACATGTAAATTCTAATAATTTCATCAAACCAAGTGACCCCTTTGGTCAAATAAATATCCTTTTTAGAAACACTTGGAAATAATGCCTGTTGATTGAGAGGAATACAGAGACAAAAGTTTATCTTGTTTTATTATCTGTTTGAATACAGACAATACTCTTTAGTTAGGTTGCTGTCTCTATGACATATTCCTTGTTTCCATTTTCAATTTTATCTTCTTACCAAATATATTGTATATTTATAACAAGGTTATAATTAATGGAAAAAATGATACACAGTTCAAAAATATTCATGCTGACAAATTCAGCTGTGGAGAAACTTCCAAAAGTTTTAAATACCCATGAGTTATCATTTATACAGTACATGTATATGTATATCACAGCAATAATAATTTACAAGTAAAAATGAGGAGTAAAATTGATTTATGGTGCTTCACCATCAACCTATTTCATAAAATTAAAAAGACCAGAAACCATTCAATAACTGTACTCAAATCAATCTGTCAGTGGATACATTAGATGAATATATTTTCAGAGATGAAAGATACATATCAGTTAGACATGCAGGATGCTGACCAGTTCTTAACCTTTCTACACACACTAAGTGATATGGGGGCAGCCATGAGAAAGGTCATTGGGCAGGCACTTAACTCTAATGCCTTGTACAAGGAGTTAACAGAAGGTTTGTATATATCAGAGTTATACATTAAATAAACAATTGACACATATTTTTTCATTACATCTTCAAAGAATTTTAGAGGGCTGTAATTTATTGTTCATACAGTATTTCCAAAGTTTAATACATAATTTCAAATATATTTCAATTTTTTTTTTTCCATACCATAGAAAATAGTCATATCAGCAAAGCTTTCAAAATACAATATTAATTTTGTGTAATGAATGTCTCCTGAGGGTTTTTAACCAAGATCCAGGAATCTTCACTAAATGTTTGCAAACCTATATATAGGCTATACAAATATTATTATGATTTTGATTAGATATCCCTACCCTTATTTTTTTTTTTTATATTTCCATACAATTAAAAGTTCATTGAAGACCATTCCTCATTGTTTAATAAACATTCTTTGCAACCTAATCATCTGAGTCTTTGGTTAATTTTCTCATTAATTTTGGTCATATGAATGACAGTGATTCATATTAAGTTGTAATAACTATGTTGCCTTACACACATATTGTTACATTATCTAGCACAAGAAGAGAAATAAAATATATGGCATTTGAATAAGCTATACAACTGCTTTGAGCTTAAAAGAAAAACAAACAAATGAACCTCAATTTTTAAGTTCCCTTGGGGAGCATACAGAAAACACTTTTTCTGTTGTTTTTTTTTTGGTGAAAATTTGAAAAAAGATACAAAATCAGTTTGAAAACCTTGAAAAAAAGAGTTATGATTACATGTACATGTTTTGACTGCAAATATTACTAGAGTATGTATCAACAGTGACTTTGAGTCCCTTTTACAAGAAAAAGTCAACAAAAGATTCAGAAACCCCTTAAAAACATTAACATATTCAGTCATACTCACTTAAACAAATGAGAAATATAGCATGTTGACTCTTTTATTTTTATATTTTTATCATATTTCAGTAAACTTATTACCAGATGGGTCGAATAGTTATTTTGTTGACAGCCAGAAAAGATATAACGCTGCATTAGATAACATGACTACACCAAAAGGGTTTGATGAATATGAAAGTAAGTACAAATCCTGTGGTAACGTGGATTAAAATAGAATATAAAGAACATGTCGAAATGAAACATCCTAGGCATCACTTTTAAAATACAGTATATGTTCTTACTATACATATATGTCCAAAAAACAGCTGAAGAATATGGCAGCTGATTTGAAGAAACACCCAAGTGAAAAATATTCTAGTTCAAACAAGACACTTGTCATAAATAGTACATTTCAGGATACATTTATCAGCTGTATCATGACAGTTTTATACCAAATATTTCTTCTCCTAAGTTTTACAGAAAGAAGAATTTGTCTTAGCATATTTAATCAATTTATTCATTGCAGCTCCTGTCTCAAGTTGATAAAATAAGTGCTGACTCTTAAATTAAGAAATTTCATGGTGGCTTGAATATATCATGGTTTTACCTTGGGTGGTCCCTTTATGCAAAATATTTTACCCTGAGCGATAGCGAGGGGTAACATATCAGCATAAAGGGACAATCCGTGGTAAAATCACGATATATTCAAGATAGCGAGGGGTAAAATATCGACATAAAGGGACAACCCGTTGTAAAATCACAATATATTCAAGCTCCTAACAATTATTTTGATTCTAATAGGACAAATATGAAAGTTCTTTTGGATCAAAGTGCTCTAGGTGAAGGCAAATATTTGATGTTCCCATATATAAACACACTATTAAATTGGCATTAAAAAACAGAGCAAACTGATTTAGTGATATGCTTAAACTATTAACAGTAACATATTTAGAAAGCTTTTGATGAATTTAAATGTATAAAAAAAATTTGGCTTATACCACATTTTAGCATCGTTTGTTTACATTTCCTTGTTGCAATCATTTTCAGTTTCAATAGTGTGAATTTTCTTGTAAATACCTATATTCTTACGTCATTGTACTATGACGCTGGGAAGCTTATTCATAAAAAAGCATATGACGTGGCGAAGTATGATCGGAACAGCCCTCGAAATATATTCATTTTTTACCACGGGTGTGTACTCAAAACGTTTGAAGGATGTCATGTTAGAATTGAATTTCATAAATATGTCAAAGGTTTAGAGTAAGACCAATGTAGATTATCTAAATGATTTCAACTTTTTCAGCTTTTCGATTTGGTGGTAAATATTTGCATGAGTTTGATTCCCTTCATTAGAACATACCGTTATTGTAATATCACACTATTGCTATGTTACCCTCCATTAAAACATAATGTTATTTCACTATTGATATGTTACCATTATCCAGTACTTTCAGTGTGAAAAACTCTGTATGACTTTTGTAAAACCTTAGTTTTAATTCATTAAAATGAAATTGAAATAAAAAAGTTAAAAACATGTTCTGCTAGAAAAGTTTGAACAACATTCCTTAGAATTCCTGAATTCCTGATATGGTTTTAATTGTGTTTTTTTAATGAATGCATGATCTAAAGAACATCACATTTCGGCACATAAATGCAAGAATTAAAACAACGAAAATCCCAAAATTGATACTGATGTCTGACACATGGATGTCTTCAGAACATCAAAGGAATATTAGATAAAGCTTTATGATAGTTTTAGATTGTCCAAATTAGGGGGACCCAAAAGTAACTGTCTCCTTTAAACTAAATTACAGATTTCTGATTTTTAGATTTTGATACACATGCACAAGAGTGCATATGGTGACATATTTGATGAACCAGTGAAAAGAATATTAAGAGAATACATAAAGAAACACATTTACCAATTTAAAAAGAAAAAGGCATTTCTATTTTAATTTAGGCTAAAATATCTTCTATTCATCTTGTATCTTGTATTTATCAATTTATAATTTTGTAGCGATGCCAGGTCTTTCTCAGGAAATGGTACATAAGACATTACTTGATGAACTTACATTCTGGATGGTGAAGTATGAATTCCCACAGAAAATGGTCACATTACTTCTCAGTCTACTGCCTGATGACAATTATAAAGTAAGGATAGTTCTCTAATATTTTTTTCTGTAATAAAAAATGGATATCTATTTCATATAATAAATTTTTATGTACATTGAATTACATATACTTCACAAAATAGGGTAAATAGGTCGAAGATTAAGATAATAGCAGCTATAGATAGTGCAAAAATTATGACCAACTTCTAACATCATTTGATAATGCCAATAATTGTGATGACCCCTTGTCATCTTTCAGTTGATAGGTTAAAGGTCAAGGTTACAGCAGTTATTGATAGAATAACAATTTTGGTTTCTGCATGTTGTCTTTTGAAACTGATGTTCATCTCTTACCAAATATGTTTTTGGTAATTTCCCATGAGATGGGAAACATACCTTTAGATTTTTAGGTAACTTGGTGAAAGTTCAAGTTTACATCAGGAATTGATAGACTGAAATTTAGGCAAACATTTTGTTTTTAGTGGTTGTCCATAAAACCACTTGTCCATTTTCACCAAACTTACATGTATCTGGATATTAATACTGCTAGTAAGTGGTACAATTTCATCAGTTTAAGTCACACATTGATATTATTGTTAAAGCTACAATTTTCACAACTTATTTCAGGAAGCATTTACCAGAGCATTTATCAGACATTATAGTAGAATGACCCTGGTTCTAATTAATGGTCTAAACAGACCTGCTATATCTAATAGAGTAGTCCACATTAGTGTCCAGTTGTTCAGCAACGAGGTGCTGGCTGTAAAGATGGTGGAGGAATATAACTTGCTATACATACTGATTGTTAGTCTGACTAACATGTTAGAGAGTATTTTGACAGAGAGTTCTCTACAAGGTTAGTAGGTGAAGTATATATGTTAGTTACAGGTTTTATATCTCTAGAATTGAGAATAGAAAAAGGATATGTGTCAAAGAGTTATTTTCACGACTTTAGCGAGTAGAAAAATAAAGCGAATTTAAATCATGGCACATATGTAAAACTTGTATCTATTCTTATTTAAATACCTCAAGTAAATATGAATATCACGAAATTAAGTCGCAGCTAAGTGGACTAGAAAGTGCTAAATGTGAAATAAAGTATCTGCGAAAATAAGTTTGTTTACAGTAACAACCTGACCAAAGAGCGCAAAACAGCCAAAGGCCACCACAGCTTTAATTTATGGTCATTGGTTACATGTTTAGGAACGTTCAATTTGTTGAACCTTTGATGTGTAATTTACATTGGAAAGTCAAATAATTTCACCTATTATTTTGACATTTATTGAAATAAGACTCTGATTTCTAACTAGATATAAACTCTCTGGTCTAAGAATTTATAGTAGAGTATGTAGCAATATTAAATTCTATGTGGTGAGTCAAATGGTCTGATGACTCTGTCATGAAATAGAAGATCCTTCATATTATAATTTCCAAGTGGAAGACATATTCTATATTATTATTATTATCATTTCTACTGAAGGTCAGTAGTTATCTCCTACACAAAATCATCCTCCACCTTTAAATATTGACGACCATGAAATAGCACAATGGTGTCCAAAGTGGTGTGAAACACAAATCAATCAATCAATCAAATATTAGAGAATGAAGAGTAAAGAATATATATTCCAAAAGGAACATTTATAATGGCATTGTTTATTTAAAAAAAAATGTCCAAGGGAACTTCTGTTAGGCAAAATACATATACGTTGACAGAGTTTAGGTAACATTTTATTGATTTTTTTCATTTCAGATACCCAATCTAATTTTCACATGGTTGTCGACTGTGCAAACATAGCGATGAAGGAACATTGCTACTGGCCAATTGTTAGTGATCTGATTAATCTGTTTTCTCATAAGGCAATTACAATAAAGTTCTTATCAGATACTAGACTGGTTACCATGTGGTTAGATCTACTGAGCTACCTTCAAGGGATGAACCTGAACAATAGAGAACTCAGTCAGCATGTGGAATTTGAATCAGAAACATATTATGCAGCTTTTTCCGCTGAGTTGGAAATGGCGTCCTCACCAATGTGGTCACTGATCTCACACTGTAAATTAAAGGATTCTCCAGAGCTGACAAAATCTATGATAAAGACATGTCTAAATGCACTACAGGATTGGTATGATGCTATCAACTGTAAAGATTCTATAAAGGTTGGTTCACAAAACGTATAGTAAAAACACATATGAACATACTACAGAGTTTGTATAATGCTATCAACTGTAAAGATTCTATAAAGGTTGGTTCACAAAACGTATAGTAAAAACACATATGAACATACTACAGAGTTTGTATAATGCTATCAACTGTAAAGATTCTATAAAGGTTGGTTCACAAAAAAGTATAGTAAAAACACATATGAACATACTACAGAGTTTGTATAATGCTATCAACTGTAAAGATTCTATAAAGGTTGGTTCACAAAAAAGTATAGTAAAAACACATATGAACATACTACAGAGTTTGTATAATGCTATCAACTGTAAAGATTCTATAAAGGTTGGTTCACAAAACGTATAGTAAAAACACATATGAACATACTACAGAGTTTGTATAATGCTATCAACTGTAAAGATTCTATAAAGGTTGGTTCACAAAACGTATAGTAAAAACACATATGAACATACTACAGAGTTTGTATAATGCTATCAACTGTAAAGATTCTATAAAGGTTGGTTCACAAAACGTATAGTAAAAACACATATGAACATACTACAGAGTTTGTATAATGCTATCAACTGTAAAGATTCTATAAAGGTTGGTTCACAAAACGTATAGTAAAAACACATATGAACATACTACAGAGTTTGTATAATGCTATCAACTGTAAAGATTCTATAAAGGTTGGTTCACAAAAAAGTATAGTAAAAACACTTATGAACATACTACAGAGTTTGTATAATGCTATCAACTGTAAAGATTCTATAAAGGTTGGTTCACAAAACGTATAGTAAAAACACATATGAACATACTACAGAGTTTGTATAATGCTATCAACTGTAAAGATTCTATAAAGGTTGGTTCACAAAAAAGTATAGTAAAAACACTTATGAACATACTACAGAGTTTGTATAATGCTATCAACTGTAAAGATTCTATAAAGGTTGGTTCACAAAACGTATAGTAAAAACACATATGAACATACTACAGAGTTTGTATAATGCTATCAACTGTAAAGATTCTATAAAGGTTGGTTCACAAAACGTATAGTAAAAACACATATGAACATACTACAGAGTTTGTATAATGCTATCAACTGTAAAGATTCTATAAAGGTTGGTTCACAAAACGTATAGTAAAAACACATATGAACATACTACAGAGTTTGTATAATGCTATCAACTGTAAAGATTCTATAAAGGTTGGTTCACAAAAAAGTATAGTAAAAACACTTATGAACATACTACAGAGTTTGTATAATGCTATCAACTGTAAAGATTCTATAAAGGTTGGTTCACAAAACGTATAGTAAAAACACATATGAACATACTACAGAGTTTGTATAATGCTATCAACTGTAAAGATTCTATAAAGGTTGGTTCACAAAAAAGTATAGTAAAAACACTTATGAACATACTACAGAGTTTGTATAATGCTATCAACTGTAAAGATTCTATAAAGGTTGGTTCACAAAACGTATAGTAAAAACACATATGAACATACTACAGAGTTTGTATGATGCTATCAACTGTAAAGATTCTATAAAGGTTGGTTCACAAAAAAGTATAGTAAAAACACATATGAACATACTACAGAGTTTGTATAATGCTATCAACTGTAAAGATTCTATAAAGGTTGGTTCACAAAACGTATAGTAAAAACACATATGAACATACTACAGAGTTTGTATAATGCTATCAACTGTAAAGATTCTATAAAGGTTGGTTCACAAAACGTATAGTAAAAACACATATGAACATACTACAGAGTTTGTATGATGCTATCGACTGTAAAGATTCTATAAAGGTTGGTTCACAAAACGTATAGTAAAAACACTTATGAACATACTACAGAGTTTGTATAATGCTATCAACTGTAAAGATTCTATAAAGGTTGGTTCACAAAAAAGTATAGTAAAAACACATATGAACATACTACAGAGTTTGTATAATGCTATCAACTGTAAAGATTCTATAAAGGTTGGTTCACAAAAAAGTATAGTAAAAACACTTATGAACATACTACAGAGTTTGTATAATGCTATCAACTGTAAAGATTCTATAAAGGTTGGTTCACAAAACGTATAGTAAAAACACTTATGAACATACTACAGAGTTTGTATAATGCTATCAACTGTAAAGATTCTATAAAGGTTGGTTCACAAAACGTATAGTAAAAACACATATGAACATACTACAGAGTTTGTATAATGCTATCAACTGTAAAGATTCTATAAAGGTTGGTTCACAAAACGTATAGTAAAAACACATATGAACATACTACAGAGTTTGTATGATGCTATCAACTGTAAAGATTCTATAAAGGTTGGTTCACAAAAAAGTATAGTAAAAACACATATGAACATACTACAGAGTTTGTATAATGCTATCAACTGTAAAGATTCTATAAAGGTTGGTTCACAAAACGTATAGTAAAAACACTTATGAACATACTACAGAGTTTGTATAATGCTATCAACTGTAAAGATTCTATAAAGGTTGGTTCACAAAACGTATAGTAAAAACACATATGAACATACTACAGAGTTTGTATAATGCTATCAACTGTAAAGATTCTATAAAGGTTGGTTCACAAAACGTATAGTAAAAAACACATATGAACATACTACAGAGTTTGTATATGCTATCAACTGTAAAGATTCTATAAAGGTTGGTTCACAAAACGTATAGTAAAAACATATGAACATACTACAGAGTTTGTATAATGCTATCAACTGTAAAGATTCTATAAAGGTTGGTTCACAAAACGTATAGTAAAAACACATATGAACATACTACAGAGTTTGTATAATGCTATCAACTGTAAAGATTCTATAAAGGTTGGTTCACAAAACGTATAGTAAAAACACATATGAACATACTACAGAGTTTGTATAATGCTATCAACTGTAAAGATTCTATAAAGGTTGGTTCACAAAACGTATAGTAAAAACACATATGAACATACTACAGAGTTTGTATAATGCTATCAACTGTAAAGATTCTATAAAGGTTGGTTCACAAAACGTATAGTAAAAACACATATGAACATACTACAGAGTTTGTATGATGCTATCAACTGTAAAGATTCTATAAAGGTTGGTTCACAAAACGTATAGTAAAAACACTATGAACATACTACAGAGTTTGTATAATGCTATCAACTGTAAAGATTCTATAAAGGTTGGTTCACAAAACGTATAGTAAAAACACATATGAACATACTACAGAGTTTGTATAATGCTATCAACTGTAAAGATTCTATAAAGGTTGGTTCACAAAACGTATAGTAAAAACACATATGACATACTACAGAGTTTGTATGATGCTATCAGACTGTAAAGATTCTATAAAGGTTGGTTCACAAAACGTATAGTAAAAACACTTATGAACATACTACAGAGTTTGTATAATGCTATCAACTGAAAGATTCTATAAAGGTTGGTTCACAAAACGTATAGTAAAAACACATATGAACATACTACAGAGTTTGTATAATGCTATCAACTGTAAAGATTCTATAAAGGTTGGTTCACAAAACGTATAGTAAAAACACATATGAACATACTACAGAGTTTGTATATGCTATCAACTGTAAAGATTCTATAAAGGTTGGTTCACAAAACGTATAGTAAAAACACATATGAACATACTACAGAGTTTGTATAATGCTATCAACTGTAAAGATTCTATAAAGGTTGGTTCACAAAACGTATAGTAAAAACACATATGAACATACTACAGATTTGTATAATGCTATCAACTGTAAAGATTCTATAAAGGTTGGTTCACAAAACGTATAGTAAAAACACATATGACCATACTACAGAGTTTGTATGATGCTATCGACTGTAAAGATTCTATAAAGGTTGGTTCACAAAACGTATAGTAAAAACACTTATGAACATACTACAGAGTTTGTATAATGCTATCAACTGCAAAGATTCTATAAAGGTTGGTTCACAAAACGTATAGTAAAAACACATATGAACATACTACAGAGTTTGTATAATGCTATCAACTGTAAAGATTCTATAAAGGTTGGTTCACAAAACGTATAGTAAAAACACATATGAACATACTACAGAGTTTGTATGATGCTATCAACTGTAAAGATTCTATAAAGGTTGGTTCACAAAACGTATAGTAAAAACACATATGAACATACTACAGAGTTTGTATAATGCTATCAACTGTAAAGATTCTATAAAGGTTGGTTCACAAAACGTATAGTAAAAACACATATGAACATACTACAGGATTGGTATAATGCTATCAACTGTAAAGATTCTATAAAGGTTGGTTCACAAAACGTATAGTAAAAACACATATGAACATACTACAGAGTTTGTATAATGCTATCAACTGTAAAGATTCTATAAAGGTTGGTTCACAAAACGTATAGTAAAAACACATATGAACATACTACAGAGTTTGTATAATGCTATCAACTGTAAAGATTCTATAAAGGTTGGTTCACAAAACGTATAGTAAAAACACATATGAACATACTACAGAGTTTGTATGATGCTATCGACTGTAAAGATTCTATAAAGGTTGGTTCATAAAACGTATAGTAAAAACACTTATGAACATACTACAGAGTTTGTATAATGCTATCAACTGTAAAGATTCTATAAAGGTTGGTTCACAAAACGTATAGTAAAAACACATATGAACATACTACAGAGTTTGTATAATGCTATCAACTGTAAAGATTCTATAAAGGTTGGTTCACAAAACGTATAGTAAAAACACATATGAACATACTACAGAGTTTGTATGATGCTATCAACTGTAAAGATTCTATAAAGGTTGGTTCACAAAACGTATAGTAAAAACACATATGAACATACTACAGAGTTTGTATAATGCTATCAACTGTAAAGATTCTATAAAGGTTGGTTCACAAAACGTATAGTAAAAACACATATGAACATACTACAGGATTGGTATAATGCTATCAACTGTAAAGATTCTATAAAGGTTGGTTCACAAACGTATAGTAAAAACACATATGAACATACTACAGAGTTTGTATAATGCTATCAACTGTAAAGATTCTATAAAGGTTGGTTCACAAAACGTATAGTAAAAACACATATGAACATACTACAGAGTTTGTATAATGCTATCAACTGTAAAGATTCTATAAAGGTTGGTTCACAAAACGTATAGTAAAAACACATATGAACATACTACAGAGTTTGTATAATGCTATCAACTGTAAAGATTCTATAAAGGTTGGTTCACAAAACGTATAGTAAAAACACATATGAACATACTACAGAGTTTGTATAATGCTATCAACTGTAAAGATTCTATAAAGGTTGGTTCACAAAACGTATAGTAAAAACACATATGAACATACTACAGAGTTTGTATAATGCTATCAACTGTAAAGATTCTATAAAGGTTGGTTCACAAAACGTATAGTAAAAACACATATGAACATACTACAGAGTTTGTATGATGCTATCAACTGTAAAGATTCTATAAAGGTTGGTTCACAAAAAAGTATAGTAAAAACACATATGAACATACTACAGAGTTTGTATAATGCTATCAACTGTAAAGATTCTATAAAGGTTGGTTCACAAAAAAGTATAGTAAAAACACTTATGAACATACTACAGAGTTTGTATAATGCTATCAACTGTAAAGATTCTATAAAGGTTGGTTCACAAAAAAGTATAGTAAAAACACATATGAACATACTACAGAGTTTGTATAATGCTATCAACTGTAAAGATTCTATAAAGGTTGGTTCACAAAACGTATAGTAAAAACACATATGAACATACTACAGAGTTTGTATGATGCTATCGACTGTAAAGATTCTATAAAGGTTGGTTCACAAAACGTATAGTAAAAACACTTATGAACATACTACAGAGTTTGTATAATGCTATCAACTGTAAAGATTCTATAAAGGTTGGTTCACAAAACGTATAGTAAAAACACATATGAACATACTACAGAGTTTGTATGATGCTATCAACTGTAAAGATTCTATAAAGGTTGGTTCACAAAACGTATAGTAAAAACACATATGAACATACTACAGAGTTTGTATAATGCTATCAACTGTAAAGATTCTATAAAGGTTGGTTCACAAAACGTATAGTAAAAACACATATGAACATACTACAGAGTTTGTATGATGCTATGGACTGTAAAGATTCTATAAAGGTTGGTTCACAAAACGTATAGTAAAAACACTTATGAACATACTACAGAGTTTGTATAATGCTATCAACTGTAAAGATTCTATAAAGGTTGGTTCACAAAACGTATAGTAAAAACACATATGAACATACTACAGAGTTTGTATAATGCTATCAACTGTAAAGATTCTATAAAGGTTGGTTCACAAAAAAGTATAGTAAAAACACATATGAACATACTACAGAGTTTGTATAATGCTATCAACTGTAAAGATTCTATAAAGGTTGGTTCACAAAATAGTATAGTAAAAACACATATGAACATACTACAGAGTTTGTATAATGCTATCAACTGTAAAGGTTCTATAAAGGTTGGTTCACAAAACGTATAGTAAAAACACATATGAACATACTACAGAGTTTGTATAATGCTATCAACTGTAAAGATTCTATAAAGGTTGGTTCACAAAACGTATAGTAAAAACACATATGAACATACTACAGAGTTTGTATAATGCTATCAACTGTAAAGATTCTATAAAGGTTGGTTCACAAAACGTATAGTAAAAAACACATATGAACATACTACAGAGTTTGTATAATGCTATCAACTGTAAAGATTCTATAAAGGTTGGTTCACAAAACGTATAGTAAAAACACATATGAACATACTACAGAGTTTGTATGATGCTATCGATTGTAAAGATTCTATAAAGGTTAGTTAACACAAAGTATGATAACAACTTGTCAGAACACACTACATGTATAGTGCAACAATGTATCAATGCAAACACTAAATAATGGTTAACAAAGACTGTGCTAAAGACATATCTGAATGTTCTACAAAATTCATAAAATGCTATCAACTGTTTAGATTTTGTATATACAATGAGTTAACAAAACATCATAAATTAATGCTTGAACCCACTACTGGATTGTTGCGAGTTACTTAGTGTAAACATAAGGTAAATAATCAAAACAAAAATCAGTACAAAAAGGTGTAAAAATGACGTGAAAGGATGAATAAACAGAGAAAACATTTCCTTATAAAGGTTTAATCTAACAGAAATATGAAATATTATTTACAAATAGACAGAATATGTATTAAAATCTAATGTCTTATTTCAGCCGAACCCATACCAGTTGACATTCCATCTGCCCTTACATAGATACCTAGCCTGCTTTATGGTACAAGGTATACAGATTCAGGGACTCCATCTCAAAGATATACCTCTGACAGAGAAAATGTTAAAGACCTTATTAATACACCCACTACAAATACAGGTTGGAATTGCTGAAATCTACAGCCAAATGTGGGTTAGAAATGGATTACAGATCAAAGGTCAAGCTATGACATATATACAATGTCATTTCTGTTACTCAATGGTAGATGCAGACTTATATTTAATGCAGGTAATTGGAAATGTTTTTTGTGTGATCAGTTGTCTAAATACATTGATAAGGAATAAGTATGCATTGATATACTAAGAGAGAAGATAGCACTTTTCTTGTTGTTCTATATCTAGATAGTTTGTCGGAAGGTCTTCAGTGATGAATGGCACATGACAACAAGATTAAAACTGTTCACAATGTTTTATTACAGTACTGTAAGTTCAGAAATTATTGCAATGTTTTTATTATTGCGAAAAATGAGACAGGGTTATAATCGCAATAATTTAAACTCACATTTTGAAAAGTTTATATGAATTAAACAGGATTTTTGTCGAGCCATGAAACTTTTGTCGCAGAAAGCTCAACATAGGGATAGTGATCCGGCGGTGACGGCGGCGTAAGCTAACTTCTTTGAAGCTTTATATTTTAGAAGGTGGAAGACCTGGATGCTTCATACTTTTTATATGGATGCCTCATGGTACTAAGTTTCCGTCAGTCACTTTTCCAATGTCCTTGACCTCGTATTCATGGTTCAGTGACTACTTGAAAAAAAAAGTTAAGATTTTTTGTAATGTTAAATTCTCTGTTATATTTAGTAAAAGGATAACTATATTTGGTATGTTCATACCTTTGCAAGGTCCTCATGCCCGTCAGACAGTTTTCACTTGACCTTGACCTCATTTCATGGATCAGTGAACAAGGTTAAGTTTTGGTGGTCAAGTCCATATCTCAGATACTATAAGCAGAAGGTCTAGTATATTCAGTGTATGGAAGGACTGTAAGGTGTACATGTCCAACTGGCAGGTGTCATCTGACCTTGACCTCATTTTCAGGGTTCAGTGGTTATAGTTAAGTTTTGTGTTTTGGTCTGTTTTTCTTATACTGTATGCAATAGGTCTACTATACTTGGTTTATGGAATGATTGTAAGGTGAACATGTCTAGCTGGCAGGTGATCTGCAAATAGTAAAAAAATTACATAAGGACCTAAGAGCTACGGTTCCGGAGCTAGGATATGTTCAATTACCTTCTTATGCTTGTCTGCCTATTTTATAGCTGTTTTTACTGGGTCTAGTTTTTTAATAGTAAACACATATTAAATTTATTATTCCAGATTTGTGCCTGTAAACTTGATCCAGATTACTTTGTAAGAACAGTTTTTAGAAAGGTAAGATAACTCCAGATAAACTTACTGTGAATACTGTTAGTGTTTGACTCTGTGTTATAATGTCATTATACATGTAACATATTTATTTGTCAGTTGCATATGCATATAAAATATTTATACAAGAGTAAATTCATACCAAATCAGAAATGTTCACTGATGCCTGGAAAAACACACCATACTTTCTAGTGAAGTAACCGTTAAGGGAGAAGGGAAGATAAGAACCATTATTTTGCCATTAAAATAGTACAATAAATTCATTACCGGTATATATTATTGATAAATGACTTGGATAATTTGTGCTCATCACTTTATTGCTACAATATCCAAATGTAATTTATCCAATAAACAACCTGTTGAAAGCAATTTATAAGATAAAGTCTTTTATTTATAGTGGATAGCTGATTGTAGGATAAAACTATTTATTTGATTTTAATCTATTATCTTAAAACAGATAGTAAATGGCACCAGAAGTTGTGTTATTTGTTGGGTTATATTTTAATTGAATATTCATGTACATGTGGTTATACATTATTTGTGTTCCAGGTTCCACATAGACAATTGGTTATCCTACTCCACTGCACCACCCCCAATGAACGTGAAGCTGGAAGGAGATCAGGAATCAGCTATGGTAGATGCTGTATTAACCTACTTTAGTACATTGTTAGGAATTAGGACATATTTAGGTAGTATATCTAGTGCAGTTGAGCATTAATAAAGTCAATTAAATGTATTCTACATTTTTTCACAATAGAAGAAACAATCATGTAAGATGAAATGATCTTTGGAATCTATATCAGTCACTTCTATGCCATGCTCCATTGAGTTTGGAATATTTATTTTGTGACAAATCTATAAAACTACAAAAAGAAACATTTCAAATCATTAAGCCTTTGACTTGTTATGATTCAATAGACCTATGCACTATAGTAATATTTTTATCAGTCACGCCTATGCCATGCTCCATTGAGTTTGGAATTTTTATTTTGTGACAAATCTATAAAACTACAAAAAGAAACATTTCAAATCATAAAGCTTTTAACTTGTTATAATTCAATAGACCTATGCACTATAGTAATATTTTTATGTAAAGTTGTTCAGTTCTGTGGATGGTGTGGAAGGAGAGATGTTTAACTGTTTGTACACATTTCATTACAAAAATAATTTTGAATGATGGTTTAAAATACTTATTGTAGGAATTACAGAAGTTAATTTGACAAGATTAGAAATGTCTACATTATTATGTATGGCAGACAGACAGCACAGCCAACTGATGGATTTAATGCCAGAAAAATCTGGTATGACTGGTCATGGCAAGGAATTGTTTGAACCCACTCTAAAAGAGGTAATGTAATTCTAAATAATGTTATGAAAAGATTGCTTTGTATTTGTTTAGAAGTTAACCTTATATAGCCAATTGTGCCACACAAAAATGTTTTATGAAATATTTTTGAATCCTGTATGTCACAGACAATCTAGCTGTAGGTGAAAATTTACAAAATTGATTCTGTTTAAAAATTCACTTTCTTTCTGGCATTATTTTGAGCAAGATCTTAATCATTCGCTTGAATTTTTATTACTATCAAATGAAGTACACAGTAAAAAGCTAATTTTATTTCAAAATTTGGATCACATATGTGTAATAGCAAACTTTTGAACATTGTTTTATCATATAAAAAAAATGACATTGATGGCTCTTTTCCATAGTACTGAGGGCATATGAAAAAATGTATGCCCCACCATACCTTAAAATTATAAAATGTATGGTAATGTCATTGAAGACCTTGCTTTCTAATGGTATCATTTATATAATCCTTATACCATTGAAGACCTTGCTTTCTAATGGTACCATTTATATAATCCTTATACCATTGAAGACCTTGCTTTCTAATGGTACCATTTATATAATCCTTATACCATTGAAGACCTTGCTTTCTAATGGTACCATTTATATAATCCTTATACCATTGAAGACCTTGCTTTCTAATGGTACCATTTATATAATCCTTATACCATTGAAGACCTTGCTTTCTAATGGTACCATTTATATAATCCTTATACCATTGAAGACCTTGCTTTCTAATGGTACCATTTATATAATCCTTATACCATTGAAGACCTTGCTTTCTAATGGTACCATTTATATAATCCTTATACCATTGAAGACCTTGCTTTCTAATGGTACCATTTATATAATCCTTATACCATTGAAGACCTTGCTTTCTAATGGTACCATTTATATAATCCTTATACCATTGAAGACCTTGCTTTCTAATGGTACCATTTATATAATCCTTATACCATTGAAGACCTTGCTTTCTAATGGTACCATTTATATAATCCTTATTAGTTTTTCTGTATTTCTTTTCACCTCAAGGTTTAAGCATTACATCAATTTATTTTTGTTATTAGCAGTTAAGTTTTATTAGTTCCTTTCACAATTTTCTAAGTGCAAAAATGTGCTGTTAAAAGTGATAATTTAAGTTTAAACTCTATTATTATTTGATCTATATGAAAACAATATTGAAATATAATTTGCAGGTGGCAGATTATAAAGCTCCTAATCTAGAGGCTAGTGGTGGATTACAGCAAGGGACATATAAACCTAAAGGTTAGAAAGTATTTCTGTGACAGAATAATGCTAGTGTTGTTATCAAGCAGGTAATGAGATGCTACCAAGTAATTACTTTTGAAAGTATAAACAAAAACTACAAATGTTAAATATCTTACAATGTTAGACAAGTTTACTTAGTTCACAGTATGTGATTATATAAAAGTAGATGTTGTATGATTGCCAATGAGACAACTTTCCACAAGAGACCAAAGGACTGCAGTCAGCTACAAAAGGCCCCAAAATAACAAATGTAGAACAATCCAAACAAGAAAACTAACAGCCTAATTTATGTATTAAAAAATGAATGAAAAACAAATATGTAACACATGAACAAACAACAACCACTGAATTACAGACTCCTGATTTGGAACAGGCACACATATACAGATTGCAGTGTCTATAGAACTTAAAACTAACTGTTGTTAATGCTATTAAATGAGACACTATATTCAGTAGTAAATATATACTATGTTAATGCTATTAAATCTTTACTACTGAGTATGGTGTCTCATTTTAAATGAGACACCATACTCAGTAGTAAATATATACTATGTTAATGCTATTAAATCTTTACTACTGAGTATGGTGTCTCATTTTAAATGAGACACCATACTCAGTAGTAAATATATACTATGTTAATGCTATTAAATGAGACACCATATTCAGTAGTAAATATTTACTATGTTAATGCTATTAAATGAGACACCATATTCAGTAGTAAATATATACTATGTTAATGCTATTAAATGAGACACCATATTCAGTAGTAAATATATACTATGTTAATGCTATTAAATCTTTACTACTGAGTATGGTGTCTCATTTTAAATGAGACACCATACTCAGTAGTAAATATATACTATGTTAATGCTATTAAATGAGACACCATATTCAGTAGTAAATATTTACTATATTAATGCTATTAAATGAGACACCATATTCAGTAGTAAATATTTACTATGTTAATGCTATTAAATGAGACACCATCTTCAGTAGTAAATATATACTATGTTAATGCTATTAAATGAGACACCATATTCAGTAGTAAATATATACTATGTTAATGCTATTAAATGAGACACCATCTTCAGTAGTAAATATATACTATGTTAATGCTATTAAATGAGACACCATCTTCAGTAGTAAATATATACTATGTTAATGCTATTAAATGAGACACCATCTTCAGTAGTAAATATATACTATGTTAATGCTATTAAATGAGACACCATCTTCAGTAGTAAATATATACTATGTTAATGCTATTAAATGTATATTGTTTTTGTCAGGAGAAATTTGGGAGAAAGATTTTGACCCAGTGCATGTGTCAATGAGAGCTTTATACAAGAAAGACTTACAGTCATCTATGGACAGATATACAGATTAGTAAGATAATCTTGGTGTATATGACATCAAAATTACATCTTCAATACAAGAAAATAAACAAACCTCAGGTTATCTTTTCTTAAAAAAGGGATTACCAACATTTTCGGTTTTCATTTATCAAATGCAGTACAACCTCTCTATGTCCAACATCTTGCTGCCAAGTGAATAGTTTCTTATTTTGAAGATCCAATTATATATAAAAGATTGTTATTCAAATTTATGAAACATATGTTTTGTTACTTAATTTACTTGTACATGTAATATGCTGGAGATGGTACCTGTAATAGAAGACCTTTGAGGTTATTCAAAGCTATTGAAATTTATTATGCTTGAGAGAAAATTATGATGAAAAAAAACACACTTTTATTTGATCTTTAAGGACCCTTTGTTATTGAATAATTTTTCTAGTTGTAATTCTGATCAATGTCATTTTTTACAGTGTAAAACAGACTGGCAAATTCAAAGGGAAAGCATCACCATGGCCACCATTCAGATGTCCACGGGAAATTAATCCGGAGTACAAAGATCTTTATAAGATATTGCACTGCAGAACTATGCATTCCTTCTTGTTTACTGTTATGCATAAGGTAAGGTTTACTGAGATAATATCTTCATGGCAACCATTTTGACTTTGATACAGTACATTCCGGTTATTTGCATAGCCTATTTGTCAGACGAAATTATGCAATAAAGCGGAGTATGCTTATATCCGAAATGCCAAATTACGGAGTCAAATAACATCGGTAGTGCAGATCAGTATTAAAAGGAAATCCCTGAAGAAAGATGAACGTCCATAATCCACTTACAACATATGGAATGCTTATTTATTCTAATAAAAGTTATTTGTCTCGTGTCATACATTTTATTTCATTGTGCATACTTTCAATAAAGTTTATAAACACATCTTGTTTTTAGTTTATTTATTTACCGAATTTTCCTTTACCTGTGATACGAAAATAAAATTGTTCTAAAAATAGATTTGTTTCTATGATCCGGATGTACACATTACATTGTTACGCTTTGATTAAAATAAACTGTTTAACAATGGTACATAGTTTATAATCATTTAAACAATAAATATGTAATGAACTGCCTTTGATATGCAGTATTTACCGATTACACAGTGATGTAACACTGTCACTTTAACCTCGTTAGTTTCGTATATGCAAAGCAGTCAGGTAATGGGGCCCTGTACGGGTTATTTGCTGGACACGAGTGTTGAAATGTTTTAAAAATTCACCAAAAATGTAATCTATGAACAATGTTTGAAACCCAATCAATAATTAACACCTTTGGAAATAGAAGATCATAGAATGGTTGTGTTTTTACAACAATCAGCTGATTGACGTTTTTATGACCTCAAGGCTTAAAATAGAATATGGGAAACTTTACCTGTGTACACATCGAGGACTTTTTTATAATCATATAAACACGAAAGAAACTGTTTAAAAACTTTATTTAAAATGTGAAATAATAACGAAAATAATGATGCATTCAAGAAAAATATACTTACCAAATTGCCGTTTCCGGTCAAAGATCTCGTCAGTTTTTAACTAAGCATATCTAGCTGGCGATTATTTTCTATGCAATTAACCGAAATGCCACTTGTAAGGCTATGCATATAACCGGACAATTTAACATTAGATGAATGGGAAATGGTTTTGTGCAGGAGAAAAGTATGCAATTAACCGAATTATGCTATTAAGCGGTATGCAATTAAGTGGAATCGACTGTATTCATAAAAGAAAACCATTTGACACAAGAAAAATTTTGTTAAGTCATCTATTCCTGGAAAATCAGTTATTAAAGAATAAAAGGATTATCGATGAACAAAAGAAATGATTTTCTCAGAAACAATATTAATATTCATTATTTTTTTTTGATAGGCTTTAATATCCACAAGTATGCCAGACAGTATTTTATACCATGCCATCCACCTGATGGATTTATCATTGTGTTTACCACCGCCAGATACTAGTCGCAAGGTAAATATTTCTTTACTATGCCATTAGTGTATGTATATTAAGTTTGTTTTAATAATTTATATCCTTATGTTTCTGTTATATAAGTAGTTAGTATTTTAAACTCCTGTTGTTCCTACTGGGTTCACATCAAATGTCCTAATTCTGGTATTCAGATAGATTAAAACATTTATATTTATTATGTGAGTGAATGAAAATATTTTAAGACAAAAGTACTTGACTCTCACTCTTAAGATTATGTTAGTGCCAGGTTTCTTATTCTTTTTAAATTTACATTCATAAATCATTTGTATTTTAACCCTTCCAGTTAATGTTCAGTGTATTTCTTATTTTAGTATGTTTTGTATGATGAGGAATACTATTATAGATTAAAGTTATAAACTGCAAGATTTAAAAAAGATATCTTTTAAAAGGCAGTGAAACAGCAACATCTTAAAAAAGTTAAATTTGAGGGTCATGCTATGGCCTTAAACAATGAATGCAAGTGCACTCTATAAAAATGTTTGAAGAATCTCAAGCAAAATTATATCACTGAAAAAATGAAACACACACAGGCTTGTAAAATAAACAAATTTTATGTGGATTTTGAAAATTACAAGTCACTATTTCAATAATTTGGAACATTATGTTTATGTCTGTAAACTCTAGCAGTCTGAAAATCATTTGAATTTTATTCAAAATTGATATTCATGAAGTAATGAAATCTAAAGTTTTGTTTATCTTTAAAAAAAAATGTTTATCTGTTGAAGTAAAATGTATAATTTAAGACTTATTATATTTGGAAGAAATTATGAATTTAAGGAAATGCATATATTTTAATTGTTGAGAAATTTTTACATTATGACTTAATTACAGATCAGAAGTTTCAATGGATTAGTCCATGATAAACAATACAATGAATGGTTTTCTGGTAGTAATATTCTACAGAATGCTAAAGAGATTGTCCGAGAAGTTATGGTGCCAATTCCTATTGAAGATAAGCAATTCTCACTTCTATCTAGTCTGGAAGAAATGTTTCACTTAGCTCCTAGTTCTTTATCAAGTGAGTTCACAAACAGGTCATTATCTAACAAACTGACATTACTGATGTTTTCAGCAAGTTAATCTGGTAAAATTGCTATAGAAATAATCCTTTCATAGTCAAATTATGCTGTTATACATTCTCATTTACAAATTATATGAAATGTGACCTCTTTCTCAGCATTTAAAGGTAGTATGGGAGTATAAACAAAGAATGTTACAATTATCTATTCTTTTTCTTAACATATAAGTATATGCTACTGCAGCTTAAATACTTAATACCTGTATGAATGTCATTATTGTAATGAAATTGAGAATGGAAATGGGGAATGTGTCAAAGAGGCAACAACCTGACCAAAGAGCACAAAACAGCAGAAGGCCACCAATGGGTCCTTGATACAGCAAGAAAATCCTGCACCCAGAGGTGTGCTTCAGCTGGCCCATTAACAAAAAAGTTCAGTGATAATGAATCTCATACTAAGCTCGGAAAAATATATAAATGAACTAAAATAAAAAATCATACAAGACTAACAAAGGTCAGAGGCTCCTGACATGGGACAGGCGCAAAACTGTGGCAGGGATAAAAATGATTTTTGAGATCTCAACCCTCATCCATAAGTTATTAAAGAAATCTGCTAGGGTTATAGTAGAAGCTGACATAATGACATCATCCAGTTTATTGTTTAATAGTTTACGCTGGTTAAATGTGGAAAAACACATTCAATACCAAAAGGCAATACTTGTATTTAAATCATTAAATGGTATGGTTCCTAACTATTTACAAGAAAATTTTCATTTTACTAATAATCAAATTTATAACTTCAGCTGATGAAAAACTATTAAATCTTCCAAAACCAAAAACACATTTTTTAAAGAAAACATTTACATATTCAGGTTCTCAAATATGGAACAGTTTACCAAATGAAATAAAAATGAGTAATACACTTGTATCTTTGAAAACAAAATGTTACAAATTTTTCATCAATTGTGCAAATTAATATGCTTTTTCATCATTATTTAAATACAATTGTATATTGTGTATAATATAACTTTATAATACTCTATGTACTTATAAATATGTTATTATTATTTGAGGACTCTCAGGAAGATTAGTTTTAACTAATGGGATCATCCTCTTGAAATAAAGATTATTTATTTATTTATTTATTTATTTATCCTATACCTCTGGCCAATGTAGAAAAACAAACACACAGTAATGTTAATTTTAATATTTTATTTAACTTTTCAACACTACCTAAAACATTATTATTATTTTTCAGTATCTGGAGGACCTATTACCGCAGCACATTCAGGACAGATACCTGCAGTTAATCCTGTGCCTGTTCCTACAGAAATAGAGTTTGACAATGACCCATTCCCACTGGTTCCCATTCATAAGTTACCAACTCCTACAAGTGCCAAACATGCCTCTTCACAGTATGAAAATAAAGGTGTAGAAACTGATAAAGCTCAATATACAAATGTGCCAATTAATGAAAGCATAATATCTTTACTGTTTAAACTTCATGCTAAATTATCTGGGAAAGAAGAACAATATATTCCTTTGTCAAGATCAAATCGATCTATTGGTGACGCTCCTATTGGGGATGGACCTTATTTTATTGGTAGAGTTCTAGATAAATTATCTCAACAAAGTACCACTTGTGCCAGGAACATTGAGGAACTGTACAGTGTGACGAGTCCTAAGAAAGACAACCTGAAACAGTCAGAAAGAGATGAGGAAAGGTATGTTAAAAAAAGTCAAGGTATGGATATAGCCAATCTCATAAAATGTGACATTATTTATTTTGGACAGCACCAAATAAAGACTAGAAGAAAATGTTTTGGATAAAGCAAAATGACAAAAGAAATATCCAAACAAATTTTTCAATTACATCATTGAAATTTCTTTTTTTTGTTGTTGATACGAAATCTAAGATTACTTTGATATCATTAAAACTTTTTTTTTCTGTGAACTTTAATATGGCATCATGATAAGCTGATGGCTATTCATGATTTCTGTAATTTGATCAATGATTTTGTTGTCATTTCTATATCAGTCAGGGGCGTTACTTAAACAAGTTATTTTTTTTAATTACTTATGTAAGTAATTTTTTATTTTAAATACAATTAAATTACTTAATAGAGTTATTTTAATTTTCAATAGAAACATAGACTAAATGTAGTTTTCATGATTTTAAACTACATTTTATATCATAAAATAAAGAATTTATCAAATTTGAGAGGAGTATAGAGATGAAGGGTTACTTTGAAAATAATAACAAAAATATTACTTGAATAAGTTATTTTAAACATTTTTGAAAAAAATAGCAATTACACTTATCTAAGGCACATATTAAAATTATTTAGGTTACAAATTATAAATAACTTCAGGTCTTAATTAATTCACAAGTATCTATCTATTTATATCAGTCTACCTTCAAGATTTTAGAGGAAAATGATAATTTAATAGTCCCAAGAGACCAATCTTTGACCCAGAAGCGTCGGTATGAAAGATAAGTGCGTCGGAAAGTTAATTAGTGTTTCTGAAGAATTAGTTTTTATATATCAAGGGAAAAATAACCAGATAACTGTGAAAATTATTTAAAGCTAGTAAAATCTGTATTCTTGGACACCTATAAAAATAATATTCAGAAAAATAACTTATATAAGTTATATTTAAATAAGCCTCGTTTTCAACATTACTTGTATAGGTAATTTTAATTGTTACTTGTTTAAGTAATGCCCCTGACTGTATATGGAATATCACATTATTTGCCATTATCACTTATTGATTTTAAGCACTGTTTTTGTTTGGATTCCACTGATCCTTATTAAAGGCCTTTCAGAGCATATAGCATGACATTATTTTTCTTTCTTCTCTTTTTTTGATCCAATGTCTCATGTAAAGAGTATGCCACACTCTTTGCACATAAAGACCTCCTTGCAACAACTCTATATGGGGTCGGTAGGTGGCCTATTGCTAGGTCAAATATCTGTTCCTATGTAATGTATCCACCTTTTCAGTGGGCATTCTAACTTTTCTTGACCTTTATCCTGGAAAACCTTAACTAAAGAACCAACATATTGTATTTATTGTTAATTTTCCTCATTCCGAAAACATTCATGAAGTATTTGCCTCTCAATGTCAAGCAACATACAATCTATCAATCTCTTTTTATGAAACTAATACACAAAGTTGCCTTTTTACCCCATTTAATGTATAAAATTATGTAATAACAATATTTTTTTATGTTTCAGGAGAAGGAAGGCCAAAGAAAGACAGAAGAAACTTATGGAACAGTTTGCCAACAAACAGAAAGCCTTCATGGAACAAAATAAGGAAGCTGATATATCTGGTATATGTTGTTCCATGTCTCGGTGATATATCTGGTATATGTTGTTCCATGTCTCATTTCGGTCAAAATGAATAGATTCCAAAAAGACATTTTATATTATGTTGAAAACAAATATGATAAATTATATGTGTTTGTGCCATGAAAGATATATTAAAAGCAATCGATTTTACAAAAATAAAGTCCTTTTCATCTTTAAAAACTATCATTTTCCATATATTTGTGTTTTTTATGCCCCACCTACGATATATAGTAGAAGGGCATTATGTTTTTTGGTCTTATGGGTCTGTTCGTTCGTCCGTTCATTCGTTCATTCTTCTGTTCGTTCGTCTGTTTGTTTGTTCGTCCGTTCGTCCCGCTTCAGGTTAAAGTTTTTGGTCAAGGTAGTTTATGATGAAGTTTAAGTCCAATCAACTTGAAACTTAGTACACATGCTCCCTATGATATGATCTTTCTAATTTTAATCCAAATTAGAGTTTTTACCCCAATTTCACGTTCCACTGAACATAGAAAATGATAGTGCAAGTGGGGCATACATGTACTTGGGACACATTCTTGTTTTCCCAATGATATTAATTGTATGATCTATGATCTATGTCTAGGAACCCAGGCATTATTACAATGTTTTCTATTTCAGATGATGACCCTAAACCTAGTTTGTCATCAGAATCCCAGAATGATTCCTATATTCCTGGTGAAGAAAAGGAGTATGAATGTGTTATATGCGGTCATAGTAGTCCATCTACTGAAGACAAAACCATTGGCTTGGTAGTGTTGATGCAAGCAACAAGTGGTGTGTTACAATATTTATTTATTTTTAGTCTACCAATTCCACAATTTTTGTATAAACATAGAAAAAGAGAGGTATTTATTTGTTAAGAATGAAATGATTGGAATAAACTGAAAATGAAAACCACATCATCCACGTAAATAAGAGAATTTATTTTCCGATTTTTATGAAATACTTAAAATAAAGGTCTTATATTATTCAATTAAGAATCTGGAAAAAACTGACAGTATTTAGAATATGGATGTTCATTCTTCTGAAGATTTGTAATAAAAAAATACTTTGAATAGCTAGTCTACAAGCAAATTTTAAATCATCATGATTATTTAAGAAATGATTCTGAAAACATAATTTCACAACTTAATGATTATGTTAAGTTTATCCTACATATAAATGCATAAATATTAGTTCAATAGACTCGAAATTTACGATAGCCATGACTATGTTTATAGCAACAAGAGAAGAATTTATCTGCTTCTTTAGTTTTACATAATAAAACTAATACAATGATATTGATTACAGTACTGGGTCATAGGTTACAGACAGACACACCTATAGAACTTCCAGTGGATGGAGGGAAGTTTAAGTTCCATCCCGTCACATGTGCTTCTATGCATAGAAAAAGATTGAAGACATTGTTCGAACATTTTGATGAGGTTTGTATAATAGATAAATCACCTTTTATTTCATGGAGGGGTGTCTTTGAAGATTTATTTCTAACATCAATATGTATAAAGTCAGGATTTTTTAATATGTTGGATTACGGATCTGCCGACCCGATTTTGCCGATTTCCAGAATATAAATAAAAATTGACTTTTCATGCTTTTTTATTCCCACCGACCCTAACAAATGCATTATCCCTGGAAAATAATTAAAATATTCTTTTTTTATGAAATAAAATGCATTAATCACTAACAAAATTGATAACACTTTCTGTTGTGAAAATATATTTTATTCCCGCCAACCCTAACAAATGCATTATCCCTGGAAAATAATTAAAATATTCTTTTTTTATGAAATGAAATGCATTAATCACTAACAAAATTGATAACACTTTCTGTTGTGAAAATATAAAACTTCCAGTTTACGTTTCTAAAAATAGACAAATCACTTAAAATTGGCCTTGAAATGTAGTTTGCGCAAATAAGTTTGCGGAACGAAACCTGTGCTTAAAACCAATTACACAATAAGTTTGTTTCCCTTACTTGTCATCAGTCCTTAAGATGCATCATCTCATAGAAACAGACTTGTCCAAATGTGGACAGGTTAAAGTACTGAATATTAACAAATCATTTGGAATTTTCTTGTTTCATACTCATAGATAATAAAAAAATATCATCCATTTGGATAAAAAAAACGGGATTGCATGACAACAGATTAACCCGATATTCTTGTTTTTCCAGTGGACGAATCTATTACGTTTTTGACACGTGTGTTGAAACTTATTTTTGTATGACGTTTTTACCTTTTTTTTTTTGATCAGTTTTCGTGCTTGAAGATCATTATTCACCAAGTTTTCTGGAATTGATTAAGACCTACGCGAATCTGTTTGCCTTCGTTTGTGAAATGACAATTTAATTTCGTCTTTGTCTGTGCAACCCCCCCCCCCCCTTTTTTTTTTTACGGGAAATTATTAGACAATGTCATGCGATGTTTATGACAGCTGAGCAATAATATTTCTTTGAACAAAAATTTAAGAAATGGTGACAAAATAGCATAACAAACATATTATTAGAAAAGTGAAATTTATATTTATTTTGCATATTTTTCTGTCTTGAAAGATATTTTTTTTCTTTTTTTCCCGACCGACTGACCCGACATTTACATGGGGAAAATCCGTAAACCAACAAATTAATAAACTCTGGCCTAATTTCTCTGACATCATTTTACTTAGTGATGCAAACCCATATAAAGTTGTACTAAACTAACTTAACCCTGACCCTAACCCTCGTCTTATCCTGGTGTAGCACTTAACCTTATCCTCACCTGGAACAAATCCTAATTGAACTAAACCATGTAAATGAACCTTATACATAAGGGCTATTCCAGAAAAAAATATAGGGGGTGGGGGTGGAAGGCACATTATATTAATAATACATGGGTGATGGGAATCAGAGCAACTTTTCACACTATAATGCACTATAATACTCAATTACAATTGTCTGGGTGGCGGGTGCTGACAAAAACTGCCTTCCGACCCCCCCCCCTACATTTTTTTCTGGAATAGCCCTAAAGTAAAATGAATGTGTGTGATTATTTATTATGTATTTATATATAATATATTGTCCTTGACATGCCATTTTGAATATAAAGAATAAGGTAATGTGGTATGATTGCCAACAATAGACTGATTACAATAAAAGGGATTAAGCATAACTCTTCTAAGATAACAAATGTGAATTTAGTCACAATTTTGTTTTCAGACTTCTTGTCAGATGTCCATCAACATTGGCTGGGAGGGAGGAGTGTTAGTACAGACATGTGGCCACTACTTACATTTAGACTGCCACAGTTCTTATGTGGCATCACTGAGGGTGAGTACAATTAGTGGACATTGGCTGGGAGGGAGGAGTGTTAAAACAGACATGTGGCCACTACTTACATTTAGACTGCCACAGTTCTTATGTGGCATCACTGAGAGTAAGTACTATTAGTGGGACGTGGCCAATTCTATTATGGCATTACTCAGGGTAATTACTGTTAATGGGATGTAGCTACTACTTTCATCTTAACTGTCACAGTTCTTATGTGGCATCTCTTAGGGTGAGAACAGTAAGTGGCAAGTGGCCATTTCTTGTAATACAATTCAGATTTTGTATGGGATAGGTTAATATTAAAACTTTTACATTCATTAAGCAAATATATTGTGGCCTTTCATAAGTCTGATATTAGCTGACTAGACTCTTACATAACTTCATATAGGTACGGTATATAGTTTCTGGTGTTATTTTTTTTATAAAAGTATTTGGAAAAAAACTTGCTGTATGCTGAGCTCTTTCTCTCATTAATCATAATAAGCCCATTGGTAATTTACAACTAGATAGCATAAGCACACAATTTGAAAATAAGTTAATAAGTATGAAAAAGTGTATGCTAGTGAATAGTATTTTCCAGAATTTCTCTATGCTATTATTAAACATTTTAGACACAGCAACTAACACAGAACTTGGCAGTAAACAAAGGTGAATATTGGTGTCCATTGTGTCGGCAGTTAGCCAACTCTGTCATTCCCATAATTCCTGAAGAGAGTCGGTACACGCTAGTTAAACCTGTAACTAAGGATAAAGTACAGATGGTTAAGGATATAGCTGAGATGATGGTTACTCGACCTATAACACCTGTAAGTAGACAAATTACATACTTTATATATACTTTGTTTGAAGCTTGTGATAACTATATACATCTTATCTAGATGAATGCTTTATGCAACGGACAGTTTAAGATGACATTTTATATTGGAATGAAAAGCTTTTATTGCTGAAGTTCATACATTTTTCTCTAATTTTTGTGCTTTTTTTCACATTTCCTGACCGGTGTGAGAAAAATATTTCTCCTCACTAGTGAAAAATCTGTTCCCGGCAAATGATAAGTCAAAATTTGATTATGACGTCAAAATGTTTTGTTTTCTTCTGAACTTTCCTATTGTGACATCATGAAAAAAAGCGACCATGTCTGATGACGTCACATATATAAAGAACACAAGTTTCTGAAAATCTTTGAAAAAGAAGGATAAAAATCATAAGAGAAACAGATTCCTACACTGCAACAAGTGTATTGCTCAACAGTTAGATTTAATTATTTAAAAAGTTCGGCTTGCCTCGCACTTTGAATAATAAAATTTAACTGTCTCGAGTGGAGAAATATCGTAATACACGAGTTATTTATTTTTATCTTTCAGATTAAGATTCAAAACATTGCAATGTTATTTTTACAGGTATATTTTATGCAATGGTTTTAAAAATGAATTTCGAACTACGAATATATATTTCAACGAAGTAAAAATTTTGTATAGACTTGTATGCAGACTTTGAGAAAAAAAACCCATTGATATTAAATATCCATGAAAAAAACACTTTTCCTCAATCAAGAAATCCCTTCAACTAGTACATGTACCTTGACAATTAATTAATCCACAGTAAATAATAAAAGTTTCAAGCATGTCCATTTTTCATTAAAAATTCACTACCCTCCTTTTGTATTTCACTCATTTTACATTAATATTTAAAATAAGAATAAGATTTCCTAATTTTTTCCAGAGATCTTCAGCAGTAACCAAGACCATGGGTAGTGTAATGGAAGATCTCACCAACACAACATACAGTGTCTTTAAAACTTATACAAACTCCCACACATCTGAGAGTGTATTGTTGTTTGTGTGCTCTGTAGCCAGGTAAGGAACATACCATTTTTACCTAGCCTGTAACAAAGTCAGGAGGCTAAAGTCAGGGAAGCTCAACTTGTTCCCAGGATTAGAGTTGTTAGTTGTTGCATAAACAATTTGTTAAAGTTTATGACTAGATCATTTTGGGGAACCACTAATTGTACTGTGAATACATTATATTTGTGACAAGGGTACTACTTTTTTGTGGATTTTTATGGGTAAAGGGGATCCAAGAATTTAAGTGTTTAACTACCAGATAAGTACAAATATTCTAAGGCCAGACTTTTTATTTTATCTGTTTAACGAGAAAATTTGTAAAAAACTAGGGTCGAGGGGGCGAAATAAAAAAAAAAATAAAAGTGCAAAATTGGTCCAGTCGACACTAAAAATAAAAATAAAACCATAATAAGTGACTTTTTTTTTTTTTTTTTTTTTAGAATTTATCAAAATACAAGAACAATGAAATGAGAACAGACCAGTATATTAACCCAGAGAAATATAAATACATATAGTTTATATATGTCTCTGGTTAACCCTTCTATTAATATAAACATAAACACTATGTTTTGATTCTGTATTTCCACTAATATAGATCCATGGCACCACTCAAATATATCAACCTCGCTGCATATACACTATATATGTATATACCAGTCACCCAGTCAGGAACCTCTTAGTGTATGCATAGACATATATATACACATGTGTATATACGTCTCTGGTGTAATAATCCCAGAGTTAAGCAACTTTAACCTATAAATTGAAACAATGCTTATACATGGAAATATATACATTAATCAAGAAGATCTAACCAAAAGTATGTTAATGCGTGTGGAATGCGTAATTTTCCCTTTTGGGATCAATTTTTGTCTGTCAGCAGTGCCATTCATGCGTCTGTAGTCATTATCGCAAGAATCCGGATTTCGTTCATAGCGGGTCCGTTTCCGATGAAATCCCGATTCCGATCCGTAGTTCTACAAATTTAAATGTCGGACGAAGAAAAATTTACAAAAATAAACGATGTTTGATACGCTATTTGGAAAGGAATATGACGTTTCTAATGCAATACATGGAATACAAGTTTACTTTAGGCTAGTTTCATCAAGTTCTGATGAAGTAATAACTGATTTTGCCGAAAGTTAAAATGATTTGATGTACGCTCTCGTGTAACAACAAGGAATTGTATATTTAAAAGGCTTTAAATATACAATTCCTTGGTGACAAGTATGAAAAGCATGCCACCAGCTTAAAAATCTTTTAGAAGAAAATATATCGTTTATGCCTTGAATTTCTTTACTTTTAAATGAAAATTGCTGTTTCATTGACTTGGTAAAAATTAAATATTACCGATAACGAAATTGACTGAAAGCGAGTATCGTGAACAACACATTTTATTTTTTTCTGAGGATTTCGTAACAGTCGGCGGGAAAAATAATAATAAAAGTAAGAAGCACTACTTTTATTTTTATTCTAAAATCGGGAAAGGTGGAGTCGGCGTATCTCGTTAAACAGATAATAAAAAAAGTCTGGCCTAAAGGCTTGTCCATAAAATTTGTCAATACAAAATTGAGTTTCCACAAAAAATACAATTTTTCTCCATCCATGAAAAGTGAAAGCCATGAAAATAAATATATCCAACATAAGTCATTGATCTTATCATTATCATATCTCATTTCTTCAAGAACAGTCGCTTATAATTGAATACCCCTACTCTAATAGAGGTTTATACTAGTTTACCTTTGTCTCTTCAAGAACAGTCACTTATAATTGAATACCTCTACTCCAATAGAGGTTTATACTGGTTTACCTTTGTCTCTTCAAGGACAGTCACTTATAATTGAATACCCCTACTCCAATAGAGGTTTATACTGGTTAACCTTTGTCTCTTCAAGAACAGTCACTTATAATTGTATACCCCTACTCCAATAGAGGTTTATACTGGTTTACCTTTGTCTCTTCAAGAACAGTCACTTATAATTGAATACCCCTACACCAATAGAGGTTTATACTGGTTAACCTTTGTCTCTTCAAGAACAGTCACTTATAATTGTATACCCCTACTCCAATGGAGGTTTATACTGGTTTACCTTTGTCTCTTCAAGAACAGTCACTTATAATTGAATACCCCTACTCCAATAGAGGTTTATACTGGTTTACCTTTGTCTCTTCAAGAACAGTCACTTTTAATTGAATACCCCTACTCCAATAGAGGTTTATACTGGTTTACCTTTGTCTCTTCAAGAACAGTCACTTATAATTGTATACCCCTACTCCAATAGAGGTTTATACTGGTTTACCTTTGTCTCTTCAAGAACAGTCACTTATAATTGAATACCCCTACTCCAATAGAGGTGTATACTGGTTTACCTTTGTCTCTTCAAGAACAGTCTCTTATAATTGAATACCCCTACTCCAATAGAGGTTTATACTGGTTTACCTTTGTCTCTTCAAGATCAGTCACTTATAATTGAATACCCCTAATCCAATAGAGGTTTATACTGGTTTACCTTTGTCTCTTCAAGAACAGTCACTTATAATTGAATACCCCTAATCCAATAGAGGTTTATACTGGTTTACCTTTGTCTCTTCAAGAACAGTCACTTATAATTGTATACCCCTACTCCAATAGAGGTTTATACTGGTTTACCTTTGTCTCTTCAAGAACAGTCATTTATAATTGAATACCCCTACTCCAATAGAGGTGGTTTATACTGGTTAACCTTTGTCTCTTCAAGAACAGTCACTTATAATTGTATACCCCTACTCCAATAGAGGTTTATACTGGTTTACCTTTGTCTCTTCAAGAACAGTCACTTATAATTGAATACCCCTACACCAATAGAGGTTTATACTGGTTAACCTTTGTCTCTTCAAGAACAGTCACTTATAATTGTATACCCCTACTCCAATAGAGGTTTATACTGGTTTACCTTTGTCTCTTCAAGAACAGTCACTTATAATTGAATACCCCTACTCCAATAGAGGTTTATACTGGTTTACCTTTGTCTCTTCAAGAACAGTCACTTATAATTGAATACCCCTACTCCAATAGAGGTTTATACTGGTTTACCTTTGTCTCTTCAAAAACAGTCACTTTTAATTGAATACCCCTACTCCAATAGAGGTTTATACTGGTTTACCTTTGTCTCTTCAAGAACAGTCACTTATAATTGTGTACCCCTACTCCTATAGAGGTTTATACTGGTTTACCTTTGTCTCTTCAAGAACAGTCACTTATAATTGAATACCCCTACTCTAATAGAGGTTTATAATGGTTTACCTTTGTCTCTTCAAGAACAGTCACTTATAAGTGTATACCCATACTCCAATAGAGGTATATACTGGTTTACCTTTGTCTCTTCAAGAACATTCACTAATAATTGAATACCCCTACTCCTATAGAGGTTTATACTGGTTTACCTGTGTCTCTTCAAGAACAGTCACTTATAATTGAATACCCCTACTCCAATAGAAGTTTATACTGGTTTACCTTTGTCTCTTCAACTCATTTTTCTCAATAAAAACTTTGTAGCTTCTAGATAAATGGCACCCAATTTTACTTTGTTGTGCCATACCTACTCAGAGCTACCTCATTGATTAACTGAATTTTGAATTGATGCAAAATGTTTATAGGAACTGGGGACTGGTACCTTGTGAAAAGCACATTCAAATTCAGGGTCTGCATGTTAGTCTAATACAAAGCAGGGTTCATATTCATATAGCATTGAATTGTTCTCATCCTGAATATGCATTTAATTTGCCACTGGGTGTTTAACATACATTAATCCATCATTTACCATGTGTTTAAATGCAGAAAGATTTTGAGGGTAAAGTTTCACTCTACAGGTCCAATTTGAACCCAAAATTGTATCTTGACATATTGTCTTGTGCGATTTAGGATTAGCTATTGTTTTCAATGACATCTATTTTAAGTTTTGTTTATTTTCAGGACAAATCTTGAAGTAGAGTGTCTACAGAGATGTGGAAACTTAAGTAAACACACCTCAGCTCTTAGGAAACACTCATTTTGTGAGTATTCAGCTGTTTAAATAATTCAAATTAACATTATTTAAAATTGAAATTTTTTACTTTTGTGGTAAAATCATTTCATGTTATATATTATATGGTAACACAATTTAATGACAATCATTTTATCACTTTTGACAATAAATAACATTTTGTAAATTTAGTAGGATTGGGACAGCTAAGCTGTACTTCATCAAATGGAAGCAATATTTCTGATGTATTTGTTTATTAGTTATAATATGTAAGAAATAAAATGATATTTTTCAGTACCATTGATGCATGTGTTAAGTATGCACAGTAAGATACTGACAACCAAACCATATACAGATGTCTGGTCACATATCACTGGTATAGGTCTAACTGAACAATCAAACAGGTATCTAGCAACAGGTCACCACTTGCAAACTTTTCTTTCCTTTTCATGTTTAAAGTCAGTTTTTGTTCAAAGTTAATTTGCATTTTGTCAAAATTGATAAGAGAAATGGATTTAACTAATAATCTACTTTTTCTCACTGCAGGAATGTAGCCATAGAACAAAAGATCCCTTTTTCCTCTTTTTTCATTACAATAATAAATATCCAAGATGTATAACACAGAACTTATCTTGAATACTTATATTTGTAACCTTAGGTTATCCTTTAAGGTAGCACAATACAAAGATTTTTCATCCCCAATCAGACATTTTTAAACTGATGTAATTCCACTCATCCTTCTTTAAATTTTAAAAATGAGGTACCAAAAGAAAGAAGAAGGATTAATCTTTCAAATTGTGATAATTTCATTATGACATAATTATTACATAATTAATTGTTATGTAATTAGTTGCTATATTGTGATGTCCATATTTGAATGAATTTAGCTTCTTTGTTATTCATAGCATCCCAAAATATTTTATAGATTCTTGCACAACACAGGTTGACCTCCAAAACTGTGTCTCAGATTTTTCCTTTTGTATTTCATTCTCTCATAAATCTTCAATGAAGTTTGCAATATCAATTCATAAGAGATTACTAAATTCAATTGGGTATAAAATTTGTTCTATTGATGTTTTTGGAAATCTGAGACACAGTTTTGGAGGTCAAGCTGTGTTGTACAAAAATCTATAAAATATTTTGGGATGCTATGAAGAACAAAGACGCTAAATTCATTCAAGTGTGGACATCACAATATAGCAACTAATTACATAACAATTGATTATATAATAATTATGTCATAATGAAATTATCACAATTTGAAAGATTAATCTTTCTTCTTTCTTTTTGGTACCTCATTTATAAAATATAAAGAAGGATGAAATGAATTACATCAGTTTAAAGTTATCTGATTGGGAGTGAAAAAATCTTTGTATTGTGCTACCTTAAGTTAATTAGTATCCTACAGGTGGAAAGCCATTTGAAATTAAACAAAATGAATGGAACTCTTTGTTAAAGAAGGTAAAAAAGGTGAAGATAATAAATTTGAATTGTTTACATCTGTTTCTATGGGCTTTAAAAGTTTAATGAAAGTGCATTTTTTATGATTTTATCCATCTTATGTATGTGGTTTTACTTAAATTATCCAAACTGTTGCAGTACATCCATTCGTAGGACAGTCAGGATTCAACTTCATCAAAATTATCTACTGATTATGCCACCTAATTTTTATAATCTAAAAATGGAAGCCATTGTAGTGATGATGCTCTGTCAATTTAGCTCTTGATGATAGACCCATTTCATTAGACAAAATGTACTTAAATGTTAGCGTGTTTTCTCAACTGTTTTCTTATTCAGTGTGTCTGTATATCTGAAAGATGTTCCTCTGTTGCTAAGAGACCCAACAGCTATTTTGATTCAGCTGATATTGACACTGCCATCTACTATAGAAAAAGGTATGTGTAGTTAAAGACAGTGCCAGAAATAATAAAACATGGGGTGATAAGCACTTCAAATAAGTAACTGGTGAGTGGTTCTATTTTGTGAGATATTTTTAAAAAGAATGCAGTATTTCAGGAGATTTATATTGTTGGTTGTTGGGATTTAAATACGATTCCTCTCCACTATCTTGGACTTTTAAACAAAATGATATTTTTGTTTTCTTATCTGCAACCCCTTCCCCAGATTAAAAAAGGAGAAATGCATAATATTAGTTTAAATGTGAACTTTAAACATAGCATTTGAAAATGAAAATCACAGATTCAGAAGATAAGAGTCGAAGATGTTATCCTCTTTTAAAACTGAGTTATATAAGGATCTTTTTATTAGTTTTAGCTTTTGGATTACTACCATTTGCTATTTGTCTTTAATTTATTCAATACTTTTATGTTTATTGCAAACTATCACAACTACAATTTTTTTTTCCAGAACATTATCAGTTGATTGTGAAGATGTTATACAATGTAATATTCATCCAGGCTCTGGTCTCTACAAGTTGTAAATTCACAGCTGAGGAAAGAGAGGCATGGAGAAAGAAAGGCAGGCCTGTAAGTGGTTCAATTTTATATGCTTGTCAAAATTTAGAGGAGACATATTATGGTATACAAATGTCTGGCGTCTGTCCATCTGTCTGTCTGTTCGGCATCCACATGTTGCGCCGTAACTTGAGAACAACTAATTCTCACATTATAAAACTTTACATAGTTGTTTCTTATGATGGTCAAACGATTTGTATACTTTTTGGTGAAAATGAGATTTTGACTTTTTGAGTTACTGTACTTTTATAACTAAAAAAGGGGTGTTTTTTTCACATGTCGCACCGTATCTCAAGAACCATTATAGATTATTGCTTAAAACTTAACACACTTCTTAGTTATATTAATCTAGAGATCTGTATATTTTTTGGTGATGATTTAAAATTTTATTTTTGGAGGGGGGGGGGGGGGGGGGGGGGGTGCACATGTCTTGCCGTATCTCAGAAACTATTTATGGTTTTTGCATAAAACTTCATACATACAAGATGAAGGGCATATCATGCCCTAGTGGTGCATCTGATAATCCTTTTTTTCTTTTAAATGTTATGAAAATTGTGGACCTTTTATAAATTTTTCAAAGACATCTTGATTATTTATTGCTTTATATCTTCAAAAAATAATTTTTCAGTATACATGTATTTTAAATTTCTCTGTCCTTTTAGGTACCCTTTCAGACATTAGAAGGGACGCTGAGTCATGTGATCACTAGGTTAGAGGTCAGCAGGTTATATGATGATATAGATATGATTGACAAAGATATCCCAGCTGTAAGTATATTTCATGTTACTAAGTCATGTTTGTCAAAGTGGTCAGTCTTTATGTATATTAGAATATACTATATTTTATATTTAACAGATTTGTTAAAGAGTCAAATCAAGGCAGAGTGTAAACAATACTGTATTTGAAATTTTATAGACTTGGCAAAGTTTATGATTATTACAGATGTTAGAATATACTATATTTTATATTTAATAGATTGAACATTTAAGAGTTAAGTGTTCAGTCACCACAGATTGTAGACTATGCTGTATTTTACATGTTATTTTACAAATTTCCCAAAGTGTCTGGTCACCTAAGAGTGAGGACTTTGCTGTATTTTACATATTATTTTACAGATTTGTCAGAGTGTATGATCACCACAGAGTGTATACTATGCTGTATTTTACATGTTATTTTACAGATTTGTCAGAGTGTATGGTCACGACAGAGTGTATACTATGCTGTATTTTACATGTTATTTTACAGATTTGTCAGAGTGTATGGTCACCACAGAGTGTATACTATGCTGTATTTTACATGTTATTTTACAGATTTGTCAGAGTGTATGGTCACCACAGAGTGTATACTATGCTGTATTTTACATGTTATTTTACAGATTTGTCAGAGTGTATGGTCACGACAGAGTGTATACTATGCTGTATTTTACATGTTATTTTACAGATTTGTCAGAGTGTATGGTCACCACAGAGTGTATACTATGCTGTATTTTACATGTTATTTTACAGATTTGTCAGAGTGTTTGGTCACGACAGAGTGTAAACTATGCTGTATTTTACATGTTATTTTACAGATTTGTCAGAGTGTTTGGTCACACAGAGTGTAGACTATGCTGTATTTTACATGTTATTTTACAGATTTGTCAGAGTATTTGGTCACCACAGAGTGTAACTATGCTGTATTTTACATGTTATTTTACAGATTTGTCAGAGTGTTTGGTCACAAGAGTGTAGACTATGCTGTATTTTACATGTTATTTTACAGATTTGTCAGAGTGTTTGGTCACACAGAGTGTAGACTATGCTGTATTTTACATGTTATTTTACAGATTTGTCAGAGTGTTTGGTCACCACAGAGTGAGGACTTGCTGTATTTTACATGTTATTTTACAGATTTGTCAGAGTGTTTGGTCACAACAGAGTGTAGACTATGCTGTATTTTACATATTATTTTACAGATTTGTCAGAGTGTTTGGTCACCTAAGAGTGAGACTTTGCTGTATTTTACATATTATTTTACAGATTTGTCGAGTGTTTGGTCACCACAGAGTGTAGACTATGCTGTATTTTACATTTATTTTACAGATTTGTCAGAGTGTTTGGTCACCTAAGAGTGAGGACTTTGCTGTATTTTACATATTATTTTACAGATTTGTCAGAGTGTATTGGTCACCACAGAGTGTAGACTATGCTGTATTTTACATGTTATTTTACAGATTTGTCAGAGTGTTTGGTCACTCACAGGGTGTAGACTATGTTGTATTTTACATGTTATTTTACAGATTTGTCAAGTGTTTGGTCACTACAGAGTGTAGACTTGCTGTATTTTACATGTTATTTTACAGATTTGCCAAAGTTATGGTCACTAGAGTGTAGACTTGGCTGTATTTTACATGTTATTTTACAATTTCCAAAGTGTCTGGTCACCTAAGAGTGAGGACTTTGCTGTATTTTACATATTAATTTTACAGATTTGTCAGAGTGTATGGTCACCACAGAGTGTATACTATGCTGTATTTTACATGTATTTTACAGATTTGTCAGAGTGCATGGTCACCATAAGAGTGTAGACTTGCTGTATTTTACATGTTATTTTACAAAATTTGTCAAATTTATGGTCACCATAGAGTGTAGGACTTTGCTGTATTTTACATGTTATTTTACAAATTTCCAAAGTGTCTGGTCACCAAGAGTGAGGACTATTGCTGTATTTTACATATTATTTTACAGATAGTGTATGGTCACCACAGAGTGTAGACTATGCTGTATTTTACATGTTATATTACAGATTTGTCAGAGTGTATGGTCACCACAGAGTGTATACTATGCTGTATTTTACATGTTATTTTACAGATTTGTCAGAGTGTTTGGTCACCACAGAGTGTAACTATGCTGTATTTTACATGTTATTTTACAGATTTGTCAGAGTGTTTGGTCACCACAGAGTGTATACTATGCTGTATTTTACATGTTATTTTACAGATTTGTCAGAGTGTTTGGTCACCACAGAGTGTAGACTATGCTGTACAGGACTATTGTTTACCATTCCTGAAGACAGCATCTCTTATCAGGTTCCATTTTGTTTGAGGAAGAATTCCCACCCCCTAAGGTTTGTCTTTTTTCCTTATTTCTCCTGTATATTTTTATTTAAGGAATGACTGTAATATTTTTTCTGTCTATGAAGAAATAACAGCAAAAATGTGGTGCACACTGAATATACTGCGTAGCGGGTTATTCAAAGTGTGCACCACATTTTTTATGTTATTTCAAATAGGCAGAAAAAATATTTTTTAAACAGGAGTAAATCAGAAAAAAACATTGATTACGTCACGGTCACATGACAAAATTATGTCTATGGGCTGATAAACAAAACAACATCAGCCAATCAGAAGATGCGTTACATCCAAAATTAAATTATTAAAGTTTATTGTTTGCACAATAGTCATTTTATTTTATAGTATTAATGTCATAATAATGAGCTGTTTTATTATTTCAAAACTTGTGATATGATTGATGTCCCAAAATTTTAAGAAATGCATTGAATTTAGTATTTTGTACCACTCCTTCTTTCATTTCCCGTAAACGCAACAGATAATATCATGTCTATGTCAATTTTTCAACAATCACAATAGAACACTCAAAAATTTATGAATTTATAGTATTAAATAAAAAATCTGGACCATTTTTTTTTTTTAGTATTATACATTAAAATTTTATACTTACTTAATCCTCTTCGTGCTTTGATGCACATAAGGCCGACACTAGCTCTCTCAATATCACTCTGTCTTGTGCTTTCTTCTCCTTCATATCGCTTTCCACTGTTCTTCACCATGTTTCTTTTATTCTTCCCCTTTTCCTCTTGCCAGTTGGAGTCCATCTCAGTGACACTCTAGCGATGTTTGCTTGTTCCTTCCTTGAGACATGGCCTATCAATTTCCATCTTCTTGTTTTTATTTCAAATTTTATAGCTATAACCTTTTTCCCTCTTGTTTAAATCTGTTAAGTTGCAATAAAGTTTGATTCTTTTATAGGAGGATGCCACAGAGTTCCAGATTCTGATCAGTTACCTTGGATTATATAATGGTTTTGACAGTAGTTCTGCTACATGTTTGAATTGGTTAATAGAGGAACCCATGACATTGACACGTCTATGGTGCTCTGAACTTGTCAACTTTATCAACGAACAGCCGACAGATTCTAAAGTAAGTTAAACACATACTATAAGTATCAGGTAAACACTACCATGACTATAGAGGAACCCATGACATTGATATGTTTGTGGTGCTCTGAACTTGTCAATTTTATCAACGAACAACAAACAGATTCTAAAGTAAGTATAACACATTGTATCACTACCCTGACAGTTGATCAGAACTTGTCAGCTTTATAAATCAATAGCCAACAGATTCTAAGGTAAGTTCAACATGTATAGTACAAGTATAAGTTTATCACTACCATAACTGGAGATCAGAAATCATCAGCTTTATCAATTAACAGTCAACAGATTCTAAAGTAAGTTCAGGATAGGATAAGGATATCATTTATTATAACTGGAGATCAGAACTAGTCAGCTTTATAAACCAACATTGAAAATATATGTAGTAAGTGTACGAAATTGTAATGAATATGTCAGCCTTATTCATAAATTAATTATAGTGTGCAAATGAAAGTTTTTCTTTTGGGAGTATTTCTTTTCTATTATGGTACACAAAATGTATCAGGCCTGCTGTAAAACCTAAAGTTGTATAATGTAGATCTAAATATGGCATTGACAGTAGCAAGTCATCTGTGATGTAGTGTCAAGTACAGTTTTAATTGATGTGCACCTTTTACATGACATTTCCTATGCTAGATTTAACACAATTGATTTACATGCAATACATGTCTCCTTTATTCTGATGAAATTGAGAATGGAAAACGGGTATGTGTCAAAGAGACAATAACCCGAATAAAGAGTAAAAAACATGTTTGTATATTGCAGAGTTTATTGATGTACACACCTACATGGCATCCCCCACAGTTGATTGTACTACCTCATCACTATTACAAGATATTCCAGAGTTACAACAGTAGACAGTGTGGTATGTGTAGCAGTGTACCCAAGGATCCTGCTCTCTGTCTTGTATGTGGACAGTACCTCTGTTTTAGACAGTCATGTTGTCAACAACAAAGTAGTTATGAGTGTGTACATGTAAGTGAAGAAGTATTTAATTTGCTATACAATTACTTTTGATAGTAGGGAAGTAGGGACTATCTTTTCTAAGATTAGGATTAGTTGGTAATTGATACCCACAAAAATAAATGAAAATCGACAGTAAATATTTTTAATTTATTTAATTTTATAGACGAAATTAAAATCGCATTTCATAGTGTTTTTTTTAAACAAATTGAACAGAGAAGCCGTTGAGAAATTTGTGTGTCTCTGAACTATTCAATTTCAAAGAAATCTGAGAAAATTTGCTCCCAATGAGTTATAATAAATCAACAATATAAGTCTAGCATATTCAAAATTAGGAGATTTATAAGTTATATGGTTCTTACTGAACCGCCTTAAGAACTGAAGGGGTTAGTAAAATTGAATTAGGGTAGGCCTAAAGCCAAATGCTCAATGGATTTTACTTACCATTTATGGATTTATAGAAGTCAGTACTGAACTCTATAAAAAAATTATTGCACACTTGAATTTCTTGCCAAGTTGTGTATAAAAATAAACATTAAATACAATAATATTGATGGATGACGTCATTTTTGTCGAGCCTGCAACTTCTGTTGCAGAAAGCTCGACATAGGGATAGTGATCCGGCGGCGGCGGCGGCGGTGTTAGCTAACTTCTTAAAAGCTTTATATTTTAGAAGGTGGAAGACCTGGATGCTTCATACTTTGTATATAGATGCCTCATGTTACGAAGTTTCCGTCAGTCACATGTCCAATGTCCTTGACCTCATTTTTATGGTTCAGTGACCACTTGAAAAAAAAGTTCAGATTTTTTGTAATGTTGAATTCTCTCTTATTATAAGTAATAGGATAACTATATTTGATATGTGCGTACCTTGAAAGGTCCTCATGTCTGTCAGACAGTTTTCACTTGACCTCGACCTCATTTCATGGATCAGTGAACAAGGTTAAGTTTTGGTGGTCAAGTCCATATCTCAGATACTACAAGCAATAGGGCTAGTATTTTCGGTGTATGGAAGGACTGTAAGGTGTACATGTCCAACTGGCAGGTGTCATCTGACCTTGACCTCATTTTTATGGTTCAGTGGTTATAGTTAAATTTTTGTGTTTTGGTCTGTTTTTCTCATACTATATGCAATAGGTCTACTATATTTGTTGTATGGAATGATTGTAAGGTGTACCTATCTAGCGGGCAGATGTCATGTGACCTTGACCTCATTTTCATGGTTCAGTGGTCAAAGTTAAGTTTTTGAGTTTTGGTCTTTTTATCTAATACTATATGCCATAGGTCATCTATATTTGGTGTATGGAAATATTTTATGATCTTTATGTCAGTTGCGCAAGTTTTATTTGACCGTGACCTCATTTTCACGGTTCATTGCACAGTGTTAAGTTTTTGTGTTTTGGTCTATTTTTCTTAAACTATAAGTAATAAGTCAACTATATATGTTGTATAGAAGCATTGTTAGCTGTACATGTCTGCCTGGCATGGTTCATCTGACCTTGACCTCAATTTCAAGGTTCCTTAGTCTTTGTTTAGTTATCTTGGTTAATGTTAAGTTTATGTGACAGTTGTATTAAAGCTTAGCTTTATACTTAGGACTATCAACATAATATCAATGATTAGTATAGAAGGCGAGACATTTCAGCGTGTGCACTCTTGTTAATAGAAGATGTGATGTTATGACATCCTATACTGTAAATTCAAAAGTTAAGGTAGACCCATGGCATACCGCCATCTTGGATTGTACAATCTGTACAAAATCGGTCTAGTTATTTGCCCAAATCAGCAAATTTGGAAACAGATTTGCAATTTAATGGTTAGATTGTTTATTTATATAAAGAAAACTTGTTAATTTATACTCTTATTCAAAATATTGTAACAAATATCAACTTTTTGGCTTTAAAAATCTTTTTTTTTTTCGAATGAGCCATTTAAGGGGAGATAACTCTTTTAGTACAAAATTTATACTGGGCTAATAGGGAATTTTTTTATTTTCACAAGTTCGTTGACACCATGTTTTCTTTATATTTTCTTATTGCGAACCCTATGATAGTTTTCCATAGATTCACCTGCAAGTTACCTGTCGATTTAAACTTTTGGCAGTTCTATTGTCCCATCTAACAAATACAACAGCTATTGTTCTCTGTATTTTTTATTCACTGGGACCTTTAAATTTCTTCCAAGAGAAATATATCACTCATTGATTAATTTACCTGAACAAAAAATTGAACTGTCAATGATGAAAAAATACTTATACCAATACTAAGTAAGGACTCGCAAAACTGCATGTGGTGTTGTATTTATTCAATACCAATAACTGTTTTTAATATGTTCAATATTAATACTGATTCAAAAATTAAAAGTTGATTTCTGATCAAATATTCAATATTTTTGTGTGTTTGATAATTAGAAATATGAATATTATTATTTTTAAATTAAGGTCTTTATAAACATAAGTCTATAAATGAACAACAAAAAAAAACATGTAAATTCATTGGAAAATACTAAAAAATGTGTCTGAAATAAACTTTTTATTATTGAACCAGATTTTATATTGAACAGATTGAAAATATATTAATGATATATTGAATAAATACAATATTGCATACAGTTTATGTGAGTTTATAGAAGTATTTCAATAAAAATAGAAGGTAATTTTTTGTTCAGGTAAATTAATCAATGAGTGATATATTTCTCCTAGAAGAAATTTAAAGGTCCCAGTGAATAAACTTCACAGAGAACAATACCTGTTGTATTTGTTAGATGGGACAATAGAACTGCCAAAAGTTTAAATCTACAGGTAACTTGCAGGTGAATCTATGGAAAACTAAGATAGGGTTCGCAACAAAACATATTATGAAACCTATCTTCTCACAATTTTTTTTTTTATGCTCTCTTATAAGTTTTTTTTATGAACAAACTAACCAAATTTAGGCAATTTTCAAGGACTCATAGCTTGAAAAATAACACGGTGACCCATACTTTTTATTATATTTTTGAAAAAAGCATAGTAAAATCTTCATTTTGGCAAATTATAAGAAAATTCTGTCTCAAAAAACATTTACTTATGATCTACCTTAATGCAAGGTTTTTATTATTGTGAAAAATGCGACAGAGTTGTAAACACAATAATTTAAACTCACATTTTAAAACAGGATTTTTCTCAAAATTTTAAAATTAAAATCGCATTTAATTCTGAAATGACAAAATAGCAATAATATATGCACACTAATTTCTGAATTTACAGTATATGATAAATAACATTTAAATTGCTGAAAATTAAAAGCTGCCTGGATTAATATTTGTAGCATTCTGTACAGTGTGGAGCTGGTACTGGAATGTTTCTACTGATCAACTCCAGTACAGTGGTAGTAATCAGAGGTCCAAGGGCCACACTATGGGGATCTATTTACCTAGATGATCATGGAGAGGAGGACAGAGAATTAAAGTAAGTACCTCAGCCATGTTAACCTTATCTCAGTCCCCAGAGGCAGATTAAGGGTGGGGCATAGCCAGGCCCATTTTGAAGGCCTCACTTAAGATCAAGTCAACTGTATTTGGCATGCAGTGGATAAGCATTTGCTTTTCTCAACTTGAGGGAGATTATTTAACCTTTCATCTTAATCCATGGTTCATTGACTTTTTGGCATATTTTGTGAAGTTTGGATTTATTAGGTAATATAATTGAAAAAAAGTATTGACATTTTAATTTCAACACTTGCATTATACATGTAATATCAAAATTTCATCATACAGGCAAAACATATCTCTGTGTCAACAATTTATGTCTAATATATATTTGATTTTGTAGGAGAGGAAAGCCTTTGTTCCTGAGCCAAGAAAGATATAACCTTCTAAAACAGCAATGGCTATCACATAGTTTTGATCACTCGTGTAAAAGATGGATTTGGCATTTAGATAGATTATGAGTTTGCATTTATATCTGTATTTTAGGATATAAAGTATGTTCCATTCCTGTGATAATCTTTTTTGAAAGAATCTCATCTTTATGCTTGCTTTTGTTTGATGAAGTATCAATTATGACTGAAATTACATATCTGTTGTGCCAATAAATGACCTTACAGCTTCCTTTATGGCTAAATAGAACTTCACTGTGCCACACCAGTTTAATAATTTATTGTCATTCATGTGTTTATATATTTTTTCATTGAACTGGCCTATTATAGGTAGAAATAATACCATAGTCTACAATAGATGATTATAATTATCACCTATTTTTCTGTGATACCCTTTTATTTGTATTGCTGATATTACAGAAACAGAATAGGATTACTGTGTATTCATTATTATTGGTTAGATACACATTTTTGTTGGTTTCGTGGTTACACTTGAACCACGAGTTCAAATGTTCAACGAATAATACATTTTCAATAGGATTTGTATAAGATATTGGCAAAACCATGAAATTGAATATCCATGAATATGCAAGTTTTCAACAATCCACAAAAATTGATACCCATCAAAATAGATAAATCCACAGTATCAAACAAGCAGACATTACCTGCTGACATAAGCCTTCCATGAAGTGTTTGTTGAAACCGATTATCAGTGCAAAATCTAAAACAGCTCTCTCCTATAAGGAGCTAACTTTAGAATTTAGAAGACTTGCATTATTTTAGAATTAATTTGCTATTAGTATAACTTTTTAAATAGGTCAGTCTTCAAACACAAACACAACATTAATGTTTTAACATTATTTGTAAAATTATGTTGAGTATTTTTACCTTCTTGCTAGAAACATGATAGCTTCTTTTGGTATCGGGTATTAATGGAATGATTATATACAGTGCATCAACAAGCAAAAATATCTAAGGCACACATTGAAGGGATTTACAGTTTTATTCTTTCTATTTTTCTATTTTTTCCTTTCAAATTCATATGCTGAAATATGATTGTGATAAGTAGATTAAATAATGAGAATTTTGCATATTTTTCTCTGGTTTCATGCCTTGAGTTTCCATATTGGATAAGGATATTTAAACAGAAAATGCCATGAAACAATATGTAAAGATCACAATCTCAATTATAACTTTTTCACAGTTTGAAAAATACTAAGATTATAAAAAATTGTATTTGAATATTTTTATCTGTAATTTACACCCATTTTTTGCAACAGAAACATATGATACAGTTAAAGGGGGTTAAACAAGTTGGTTTTATTAACATTATTATATTGTGCTTGAGCTTTAGAATTTGTCAAATTCACAAAAAAATGCATTGAACTTAAAGAAACTAGTCACTGATATCTTGGCAGTTAGAGAAGAATGTCAAGTACGAAAGTAGGTGAAAAATAAATGGTTGTTTAAGTTCATCATTAAATTCAAATCAATAAAAGGTGGTCACTTATATGACATGTTTAAAGAATTATTGATAGCATAGGAAGTGTTCATGTTATATTGTTGATTTTTATGTTTTTTATTCTGTTATATCAGGGTAATCTGTACGTAGACTTGGGTTGATTTACTCAAGTTATTTTAAGTACCTCCATTAAAATAGTTCTCTGATTTTCTATAATCTGTTTACTTTTTGTTAAGATTGATCATGGTGCAATACTTGATGTATTAACTTTGCATACATGAATAGATGTTATATACATTGCATCTTATCGGTCTTCCCAGTTTTTACCTAAGCACTTCTACATAAAATAAAAAAGGATTGACAATGTATTGATAATTTCATATTACTAATATTGCATGATGTAACTTCTTGCTAATCAATGAAGCTGTGATATGAATTTACATTAACAAGTTTTTTTATATACTTTGTAAAATTGCTAATTAAAGAATTCAGATATTGAAAAACTATAACAAGCGACCAAAAGTGAAATTGTGTAAATGGATTTATTTAAGTGAAATTTCAGAGTTTAATTATATAAGAAGTCTTGGTATTTCATAATTTTCATTGCAACAAATGGAATAAATTTATTTATCACTTAGGGACTTATCATTTTTTATTGGGAGGGTGGGGTGGTCAAAATACAGAGGGGATAAACAAAAATGTAGTTTGTGGAAAAGGGGGGTTCAAATTTTTTTATAAACTCAAACTGGGGGATCAATTTTTTTGCACTTGGAAATGAGTAGTTTAAATATTTCAAGAGACAAAATGTCAAGAAGACATAACAACAGTCAAATGGAAATATATTTTACCACCATACATACACAATGTATCTATAAGTAAGATATTTCCCATAACTTTGGTGATGTAGTAAGCTGTCATTTTGTGTCATTTTATCCCATTCAGAATGCATAGGTGCTTCATAACCCGAATAATATCACTGCATTCACTACATTAATAACAAGCATTAGTGCCAATTTATGTTATAATCAGCCTAAAAGTTTGAAAGAAATTATTATAAGTATAAATTAAAATGAAATCTACAGCGATTTGTGTAAAATTTTGTCCAAACATTCAAATCACACTGCATCATGAAAGAATATAATGTAGAGCAATAAATTCTCCAATAAATGGTCAAATATTCTGTATACAAACAGTTGAATATTGATACAATAGATTATTCTGAGATGCGGAACACACTAATGTACCCTTTTTTATCATTAATATCAGATTCCTTTGGGCATCTATACCTAGCTCTCATTCCCTCAAAGTTTTTTTTTAGGCTAATAAATCAAAATTTTGGGTTACTATCACACATTATAATGAAATGTCACACATTTATAATGAATGAAGTATGACAAGAAATAGATCCCTCTTAGTAAATAATGTGCTTTTACTGTTTTAAAAAGTTTTCTTTAATAGCCCAATAGATAAAGGAAATTAGAAAAAAAAATCAGAAAATTTAGCCTCCCAAAGCACTGGCTTGCCCTACCCACTAATATTCGTGGAAGAAACCTACATGTATGTCAAGGCAATTTTCCCTCAAATATGGTTTTGGACTGAATCCACTGAGAATCTTTCATGTTTACAATATTTCTGTGAAATAACATGATACAAGTGTTTTGCATGTTAAAATTTTCGCATGTTTATTAGACAATGTTAGAGGGGGGATCACATTTTTTAAATGTTTTTACAGGGGAGATCAAATAAAAATAGATAAATTTTTATGGGGGGGGGGGGGGGGGGATCAAGAAAATTTTATATATTTGATATCAAAATGACCAGCCTCCCCTCCCAGGTAAATAATGATAAGTCCCTTATAGAAAATCTGATTATTTGTTATATTTCAATTTTCTATGCTAAATAAGGACCTAACTGTATTGATGCTCCTCATTATCATTAATTTCAAATTCACCTTTCCATGGGTAATCTTATTGTTTGTATACCAAAAAGGAAACCAATTAAAATGTGTCTGTGTACAATTTTGAAAAATTACCCAGAATACTTTAGATTCTGAAAAGGCGATTTGTTATGTCATTTAAAGAATTCCATCATAAAAGTTAATTCTTTGAATGATTACATCTATTTCACTATGTTAAAATGTGGTACCAGACCATGTGTGCTTATATTTTGGGTTTGATTGGCACAGAATTTTCCATAGCTTTAAAAATATTTGTTGTCTGAAAAGCATTACTCTTTATATTTTAAGGGGTAGCAAAATGTGATTACCTCTGAATCAAAATTTTGTTTTACTATTCTTTTCTCAACATACCTTTAAATTTATCAAATTATCAGCATAAATTCTTCAAGACTTGTGTTTACTGGTTGTTTTTTTCTAATTTTTATTTCAGACATATTTTCCATAGCTGCATTAGATATTTAATTATGTTCCTCAATTTTTAATTAGTGCACATTGTAAATTGTGAGCCTAATGTTAATACTTTGACATTTTTGTATATTTAATTTCCATTTTAAAATCTGTTTGAATAGGGGTCTTTTTTATTGAATTTGTATATTTCTAGAATATCATTGATAAAAAAACCTTTGGGTATTGTACAAATGAAATCAGACCCACAAGACCTGAGACTCTTAACGGATGATTTAATACTTTGTTGGATTGTTTTTTGTTGATATTTTTCTGCTAATAATGTTATGACTGAATCAGTCAACTGATCAATGTGATATAAAATCAAATAAAACATAAAAATCTCTGTAGTGTTAGTTCTATGTTTATTGCCATACAGTTTTCTCTAAATAGTTTTAGATGCATTTTGCTAAGCCAAAACAGTAAGTTTGTGCTAAGCCTACATCAAGTGTTCAGATTTTTATACAACCTTTTAATTTTTTGGTCGTATATTGGTATCACGTCGTCATTGTAGTCGTCAGCGTCATCTTTAGACAGTTTGTTTCCGGATAATAACTTTAATATAGGTAAATAGAAATCAATAAAATTAACATAACACAATGTTTATTACCACAAAAGGAAGGTTTGGATTGATTTTGGGGGTTATGGTCAATAAGGTTTAGGAATGAGGGGCCTAAAGGGGCCTAAAACAAGCATTTATCTAGTTTTAGGACAATAAGTTGTGTAGAAGTATTTCAATTGCTCTGAAATTATACCACAATGTTTAATACCATAGGTAGAAGGTTGGGATTTATTTTAAGGGTTATGGGGCAAACCGTCTAGGAAGAAAGGGCCAAAAAGGGGCAAAAAAAAAAGCATTTTTGTAGTTAAAAGACAATAACCTGTGTAAAAGTGGATGAATCTTTCTGAAATTATACCACAAGATTCCATACTACTAAGTATGGTTAGGGTTGACTTTGGGGGTTTATGGCTCAAACAGTTTATGAATTAGGGGCAAAAATGGGGAACACAAGGGTTTATTCTGGTTAAAGGACAGTTAAGACAATTTGAAAGCAGTGTAAGGGAGGTAATCCAAAAGTAATGTTTGAACTAATTCACACTGCTTTTAAATATGTGTATTGGAAATTTGTCAATAACTTTAGTATAATAAACTCCATTGGGCCAATAACTTAAGTATAATTGGAAATTTGCCAATAATATTAGCATAATGGGAAATTTGCCAATAACTTAAGTATAAGTAAATATAAATCTTTAAAACTTAAACCCAAGGTTTGAAACCAGAGAAGGCAGTTTGGGATTGATTTTGGGGGTTATGGTTTAGGGGTATGAAATGGGCCCAAATAAGCATTTTTCAAGTGTCCAGACAACAACTTGTTGAACAGTGTATAGAATTGCCTGAAATTGTATCACAAGTTTCCACACCACAAAAGGATGGTAAGGATTGGAGTTGTGGAGTTATGACTCAATCTGTTTAGGAATTAGGGACAAAAAGTGAGAAAACATGGGTTTCCTGGTAAATGGACAAATACTTTAGTATTTGTTTAATGTTGGTACTCTTTGCTATTTGTTTGCTAGTTCTAGTATGAAATATTTTAAACTGTTTCTAGAAATATCAAATATTTTGATTTAAGTACATATAATAATTAAGAAATTATGATTGTCTTGAGATCATTAGCTGTAAATTTATTTTTAGAAGTTACAATTAATTAATATTAATTTTAACCATGACTGTATGTCATTTTATATTTTAATGCTTTATGATGTATTTAAATGAGTAGTTATTGTTGCAAACTCCATTAGAAATTTTAATTGATTATTTTTTAAATAAGGGACAGGGTAGGTGAAAAAAAATTGGGGGGGGGGGGGGGGGGGAGGTCATAATTGTTCTCATTTCAGATGTCAGAAATTAAAATAAAAAAATGTATTGCTCTAAAGCAAAAAAAAAATTGTTAATTTCATTAGACCACATTCATTCTGTGTCAGAAACCTATGCTGTGTCAACTATTTAATCACAATCCAAATTCAGAGCTGTATCAAGCTTGAATGTAGTGTCCATACTTGCCCCAACTTTTCTGGGTTCGACCTCTGCAGTCGTATAAAGCTGTGCCCTGTGGAGCATCTGGTGAAATTTGATTTAAATATTCATGTATTGCTTACTTCTTTACCAAGACCTTATGATTTAAACTTTTAGTCTGGCAATAGTCTGTTGGCCAATACCTCATTTAAAGGGTACAACAGTTGCATATAAAATCCAAGGGCAAAGTAATCTTTCCTTTTTGCTTGGCATCCTTGGTTGTTGTCTGTCAAGCTTAACAAACAAAAATCTTTTGCTCTGAAACTACAAGGTCATATTAAATTAAAGTTGACCACAATCTTCATTGTGATATCTGGTTTCCAAAATGTGTTTGATAAACCTGCCAGCCAAACAACTTGTATAAAAGTAAATCATGGGGGTAACGTGTGTTGTCTATAATCTTGAAACCACTAAAATAAAATACAGTATAAATTTTAATGCACTAGATTCGCATTTCGACAATCAATGTCTCCTTAGTTATGTCGGAGGACAACATATTTGATTATTTAAAATCTTGTATCTATAATGCAAGCATTACAATGTATAATGGTATAATTGAAACTTAATCTTTATTGTATTGAATAGTAAATGCTGTTACTTGAAAAAGTTCAGAACATTTTTGAAAAAGTATTATTATTGAAAGATCATTCAAAGTTTCATTTTGATCGTGAAATCCAAGGCGTGACCAAAACTTAATAATTAGAAAACAACATTTCGTTTGTCAACTGATGAACGTGTACTTTTAATTGGCTAAAGCCAGTTAATTACTTATAAAGAACGTTACTTTATGCTTTTATGTATTTTTGTGATATATAAATCTACCCATATATTTAGACATGTTTTCATTTAAGAGGCTTTAACTTGGCATCAAGATAATAAGACCATATGGAGCGTAACTTGTAGAAAAATATATAATAATATACCAATAATAAGTGAATTGAGAGGGGAGTGGTCTCCCCCTGTCTTAACGTGTACGTTTTTGGAAGGGTTTGACCAAGAGTTATATCATTTGATTTTACATACAGGTGTATTGAACATGTTCTTTCCATTAACAATGTCGCCGCCATATATCCTTGTGCTAATTCAGTGTGAAGCAATTACCAATCACCAATCAATCAATCCATTAAAAATACAAAGTTTTCTAAATTGGGTTCCATTAATTGTAAACTAGAGACAACAGACATATAGCCCGAATTTGATTTTAGCGGTCATCTCAATACCAGTGTATGACAAACAAGATGATTTCCATTTTGAAATTATAAAGTTTCCCAAATTAAGCAGCGATTTACCAAATTCACCCACACATGGAGTATACATAGCTCAACACATATGATTTTTAGGAGCTTGAAGCTGCTACTTAGAGTTCGAAGACCTTTATCAGTGCCCTAGCAACAAAAAAAGAAGTCGGGGTTTTCTGAAAGATTGTCTGGTCCCTTTTCTCAGAAGGTTCAATAGAAAGTACCAAGAGAAGAGCTAATAAATTAATATTCATTGTCTAATTAAACAAATAATACAGGATGGTATTGCATTATTGATTCTAGGTGCTAACTTTTTGCAGCATTTCATCTACCCTACAGTTTTGCCTGTATTTTTTTTTAACAACATTATATATTTATTCATCAAATATGCTTGTTACATTGTTACACCAAGAAACCAAGCTTTTCTTGATGCATCCTGTTAAATATTCCACTGATTACCCAGGTTAGCAATCAGCTGCTAATATATATGTATATATTATAATAATATGTATAAACTTCAAATACAATTATACAACATTTTAATACATTATGTTTTATTCTATCATTCGTTTACTCTAAACTTCTTTTTAGTGACTGTAAGAATGGATTAAGTTTCATTGTTCTGTTTTCGTTGTATCTTTTTATGTATTCTCGAACAAAAATTTGATAAACATTTACCTTTGTCAATTTCTGATTAGATACATAATATGATTTGTATATGGAAAACCTAAGATTGTTCCGAAATAATTCAGACCAAAATAATTTTTGTCAAATTTTTTATATAATACCTACAAAACAACAATGTAATTAGGTCATAATAAACTTTCACATTCGTCTATATTCAAGGCACATGTAAGACCTGTAAAACCTACAAAACAGCAATGAAATTAGGTCAAAATATACTTTCACATTCGTCTACATTCAAGGCACATGTAGGACCCCTAAAACCTACAAAACAACAATGTAATTAGGTCAAAATAAACTTTCACATTCGTCTTTCCCAAATACTAATTGCTTTAATGATACTCTAAAATTTAAATTTGATTTTATCATTAACTCATAAATACTTTTCCAAAATTTTTCTAAAAATCGATATGAAATAAAAAAAAAAAAAAAAAGTTGTTATAATCTTCTTCTTCGTTACATACATTACATAGACTGTCATTCTTCTGTTTCCATTTAAGCAATAATTGTTTTGTTGGTAATATGAATTGTAAAAGTTTCCATCTATATATTTTTAACTTATTTTCTTCTAAATAATGAACATGAAAACATATAGTTGGTTAATACTAAGGTTCTCATTAATTTGTAAAATACGCATCCATTTGCTAACACCAATTGATGGTTCAGTTTTATCTTTACAAATTGACGTATATAATATATTTGTTGAAAAGCTTGGAGCCTCAATGTAATTACCTTTCCAGATTAGTTTCTGTCTAGGAATATTTACAATACTTTTTATAGAACTTTCAGACTGTAACATCTGAAGCAATTAAAGTCTTTTGGAATGACTTTTTTTAAATATTTATTTCTGCAATCCAATTATTCTTGCATTCTAATTTTTCTAGAATAAAATGTTGAGATATATTACCAGTGTCGTCTATTATATCATTGACAAATATCAAGTTACTCTTAATCCAATTTTCAAAAATAATAGTTTTATTTTCAAAATTAATCAGTTTGTTCCCCCAAATTACCTGTTTCCTTACTTCTGTAAAGTTGGTATTTTTTTTTGTCTGTCCACCGCCTGATATTACCCAACATTCCAATACTTCTCTATAAAATTCAGGGATATGTTAGATATATTCTAGAATTTTCTTCTTTTCAAAATTCATCTTAAAAATTAACCAATTAATACCAACCACGCTGAGATATTTGAATGGAATCGAATACGAATACGAATACTTTATTTCTCATAAAACTACAATTACATAGTTATAGAGAACATACATAAATATAACTATAAGGTACAATTTTACAAGCATGTGTGAACAATACAATGAAATTAACTTGGAGGACTGACTTTCACATTTATAACTTTGATAAATTTACATAGTTTTTCTAATATTACAATATTACATGAATTAAACAGTTGATCAAACTTATAGATATTAGGGTTAGACCAGCAGTATGTAGGTAAAAATTTCTTTCTTTCAAACATAAAAGATCCACAATTCATAATATAATGGTACTCGTCACCAATGTCGTTTGAGTCACAGAGACAGCAGATTCTGTCTTCTCTCGGTAAACCCTGCCACCTTCCAGACTCAATCGGCAAGTGGTGACTACCACATCTATATTTGCATAATGTATAAATGAATTTGTGAGGTAAAACAGAAAAATATTTTTCCAATTGAAAATTATTTTTAAAAATACGATAGCATAAAGTTTTAGGTGATTCTGCAACAAATGCAAAGCATTCTTGCTGAAACTGATCTTTGAGTTTTTGCTCAATACATTTTGACACCCATTTGTCAGCAAACTGTGCATTCCATATATTGGACATACCACAATTATCAAAAATATTTTTAATATATGATATCCACTTAGTGTCTATTCCGTAATCATTATAATATAAAAATACAAGTTTATTTAATACAGCACAAATTTTACTTTCTTTTCCATTAAGAAGTCTACTCCAGAAATTAATCATTCGCAGTTTTACAGACACAGTAATAGGGTATCTGCCAAGTTCTGCATACACTATGAAATTTGGAGTAGACTGTTTTAAATGTAAAATCATTTTACAAAATTGTAAATGTACACGTTCAAGTATATCTATATTTTCAAAACCCATATTTCTGATCCATATATCAATATTGGTAAAACCATTTTGTCAAATAAATCAAGTTGACATTGTTTGAAATATCATTACTAATGAGTTTACTTACCCAAGATGCTTTTAGAGACATAAAATTACTTTGTATGTCGATCATTTGTAACCCCCATTCTTCGTTTGACTTAATCATGGTATTTCTTTTAACCTTATCTGGTTTACCATCCCAGATGTATTTATAACATTTACTTTCTATTTCTTTTCTGAATTTCTCCGGAACTGTACAGGCACTTGCAAAAAATGTAAAAAGTGGTAAAACTAATGTTTTTATAGTAAGAATTTTCCCGATTAAAGTTAAATTACGTTTCCCCCAAAAATGAAATAGTTTATTCATTTTCTCAATTTTATTCTCCCAGTTTAGTTTTTCACATTCTTTTCTGTTATGACTAAAATATATTCCCAATGCTTTGACTGGGTTGTTTGTCCAATTAATCCCAGCTACCTTATCTTTACTATTTTTCAGTTTTCCTATCCATATACCCTCTGTTTTATTTTTATTCAAAGTTAACCCAGAAAATGATCCAAAAATTTCTATTTCATTCATAGCAGCTTTGATTTCTTTCTTATTACTCAGAAATACAGTAGCAGTGTATGTGAAGTGCGGATCCTAAAATATCATTTTCACTGTATATGCCATAAATTTTTGATGTAGAATGATAAATAAACAGACGACTTTTTTTTATTTTTGAAGAAAATGAAGAAAATTAGTTAAAAAGTATATGTTAAGAAACGCATAATACTAATCAAACAAAGTAAGAGATGCGAACGGGTTTTTTTTCGCACCCAAATCCAAATAGCTGTGAAATATATACCAAAATAGGTGAATATTTAGGACATTTCACGAACAGATCGTGCAGGTGTTGTATAACTAACAGGTAAGAAGTTGTTGCAGAAAAAATATTCATTTCAACACAATTATCAAAGTTGTATAACGTAGAATAGGTTTTGTCATTCAGTTTCTTCATATTGAACTGAATTCCACTATGATGCTTTCTTTATGCGAGTCATGTTTACTGTCGAATAATGATACTATTCTTTCATTTTCACTGTAGAGCGATTCATTAGTTTGTATATGCGGCGCATTTTCACTGTATGATATATTTATTTTTTTATCTATTACGGCGTATTTTTTTAAGCATGTAAAGCAAGACTTTAGTTAGCGTGCTTGCTTTTTTTTTTGTACAATCATTATGATAACACCCAATTTAATTCAAATATAATAATTATATAAATACAGGTTAAACTATGCCGATACATATTGTTTAAAGATGTCAATCTTATGTACAAAGTTTGTATAAACAATTATACAAACTAAGCAATCAAGTCAACCAAAGTTTTGCTTTACATGCATTAGGAAATTAGCTGTAAAGCCTTAATTTAGCCGACTTGCTTAAACAATAGATAAAGTAAGAGACGGATTTGTTAAAATTTAACTTACCGAGGAAAGTTTGGTTTTAAAACACTCTAAATAAATTCAATAGAAATAACATTTATTTCAAATGTAATTCCATTTTTAAAATTTCTTATGAATCGTATAGGGATCTTTATCCTTGTTTTTTTTTTATCCATTTCCATATCCTTGTTTTTTTATCCATTTCCATGACACTTCACCACTAATTACGTACATCTTGATAAAGATTGAATCGTTGGTTTTCCCGTTTAAAAGGTTTTACACTGGGGCCCTTTTTTAATATATTTATAATGGGCTTAATATGAATCAGAAAAGAGTAAAATAGTGGGTCGCGTTGGGGTATAAGCGTGACGCGGAATTGCCGATTTTTTTGTAAGCGTGACACGTGATAGTCAAATGATTGTGTCGTGAAAACGAGAAATAAAGTATAGCGGGACACGGAAAATTTAAAAAAAATGAGAACTGCATAGTATAAGCGGGATACGGGAATCTGATAAAGCAGTAAGCGGGATCAGGGATCAGACCCCCCCCCCCCCCCCCCCCAATGAGACCCCAGAATAAGATATTTTTTTATCTTCATCCTATTGTTACAGTCATGCCTTCAATAACAAATGTATCCCATGCATGCATTTTTATAGACAAAAGACCTTATGGATATTTGGGGTTCTTTGACATGCTGAATCTAACCTTGTATCCAGTTTGGGGATTTTTACCAAGTTACCGAAATAGCCCACATAGAGGTCCAAAGGGTCTAAGATCATCAAACATGAATTGTAGCATGCATGTTGTGTACAATTACCCAAATGTGCATTGTTTGACCTCTGTAGTAGTATCCACTCGCGGATCTAGAAATTTTTATAAGTAGGGGTCCAATGACTACCTAAGAGGGGGCCCGCTCCAGTGATTCCATATAAAAGTAACCAAATGTTTTCCCAAAAAGGGGGCAACCCCCTGTCCCCCTCTGGTATCGAGCTGTTCATTACGGATATTTTTTTTTGTATCAAGGGTGCTCAACTTCACATACCAATGCAAACAAAAAAGTTCGCCCACACCTTACATTTCATGTTTTAATGACTGTGGATAATTTATGTCACATACCGTTTCACCTTATACAGTTAAAATCATGCAAGCAACAATCGAGTCAAGAACATTTGTTCTACCAAAACTGTCTTTTTCAGAATATGGAAATTGAAGCAGTTGAGGGTACAACTGGGGAAAGTTAATCTTTTATAAGCTTTTCTGTCACCATTGCGTTTCAAGATGCATATTTCTCTGTTCGCAAGTGTATTTATTGCGTGGAAGATAACGTCCTCAAATGTACTCGTCTCTATTTTACACAGACTGCACTTAAACTCCGCAATATCAATCTTTGACTTAAAAAAAATACAGAAATATCTTTTAATTTTTTTTTAAATCAAGGAAAAACGTAATTTGAAGAATATAATATGACATTTTGAGAATCGTTTTCGTTACAAGTTTGAAAAGCTATATATTTGATAAATAATGAATGAGGAGTCTGTATTTCAATTTGAAAATATATTTATCATAAATTCTAAAGTCATCAACTAAGTTTTTTCATTTGTTTCAAGTGCATTTATCACATAATTCTACAATAAAAATTCCTCGCATCTTCGAAAATTCCACATCAGAAATGACTGCACTAACAGTGATAATTCATCGCATCTATAGTTAAAATGGATCGCTTTCAAAAATCGATATGCTATATTATGTTGCTTTTATAACACTTATTTGAACTTTAATGCTATGTTTGTACATAATAAAGACATATCACAATGAAAATATGTAAAAACTTTCCTTCAAATCAATTAATTTGGTATTTTCAAAACGTAAACAAATACAGTTTCCCCATGATCCTTTATTCTACAATAGACATACCCGCATATGACAGTGAAAATGAACTAGCTGGATTCGCACTTTATATACACTGCAGTAGTATCATCAGCTAATTGTGAAATTTTAATGCTATGATTTTTATTATCTAGTTTAACTACGAACCCTTTGATATCTCTGTTTTTCGAAGTCTTAAAGCCATGATCTCCACGGATAAGACGAAAAGAAGAGCTGATAAGGGACACCCCTGCCTTATTCCTCTTGAGTTATGAAATATTTCTGAAATCCATCCATTATTAATAACATAAGTTTGTAACCCAGTATATAATGTTTTTACCCAGTTTATAAAAGATTCATTAAATCCAAAATGTTTCAAAGTGATTAACATAAAATCCCATTCTAAGGAATCAAAAGCTTTAGTAAAATCTACAAAAACTATTGCCCCTTCAATCGAATATGCATCCGCATAGTCAATAATATCTTGAATTTGTCTAAAATTAAAACCACTAAATCTGTTTTTAATATATCCTGTTTGATCTTCATTAATAATTTTTGGTAGTATCTTTTTTAAGCGTTGCGCTAAAACAAATGACAATAGTTTGAAATCTAAATTTAGCAAGGAAATTGGCCTATAATTATCTAATAATAAATGACCCCCTTTTTGAACAATAATGTCAAAATACTAGTACGTTGTGAGTGCGATAGACTTCCCTTTTCATTACCAGTGTTTAAAACCTTGACTAGAAAATATCTTATTTTTTCCAAAAACATCTGATAAAATTCAACTGTTAGACCATCTAGCCCTGGTGCTTTATTTAATTTCATTGCATTAATAGCTAAAGTACATTCTTCCATTGTTACTTCTCCGTCTCAAACTGATTTGTCAACATTATTTGGATTATTTTCTAATTCAGTTTCACAAATATAATTTTCGACTAAATCTTTTTTTTTGACATTTAGAACTGTACAGTTTTTCATAGTATTGCTTCATTTTTGTTAATAAATCGGCCTGGTCTGTTGTTATATTTCCATTCTCGTCACTTAGTTTATTTATCGCCTTTTTTTACCTGTCTTTGTTTTTCTAAACCTAAAAAATATGCATTATTTTCCCCCATATTCAACCCATTTCTCCCTTGACCTAACCTGCGCACCTCTAGTTTTCTGTTCGTATATCTTACCTATTTTTAGTTCTAAATCTTTTATTTCTTCATCTATATATGCCTCCTTATGTGGTATTGCATCTCTTAACTTATTTCTTTCTTCCAGTTTATTTTCTAGTTCCCGACTTAATTCTCTGTTTGCCTTTGCTTTATTCTTACAATATGCTATGCTTACCTCCCTTATTTCTACTTTTAAAACGTCCCACAATAATTGACAATCCAATCCATATTATTATTTCCATTAGTATATTTATGAATAAGATTACTTATTATTTCTCTGTATTTTTTTCCTCTTCTAAAATAGAGTTGTTAATCTTCCAATATCCCTTTCCTCTTTCTGACACACCGGTCTTTGCTTTGCTGATCAGTAGAATTAATTACAGCTGGTTTAATTTTACAATTTTCTACTAATGACTTTTAAAAAATCTGAGCCAATTAATATCATGTCTATTCTACTTGCCTGAGTTTTATCTCTCCCCCGCCATGTAAATTGTTGAACGTTTGGATTCAAACATCTCCAGATATCGATTAGTTTGTTTGATTTTAACATTAATTTCAAACTATTTACTGGTTTTGAAATCTGGCTATTTGGCAGTTTTGCCTGTATTGGTCTTTTTCATTTGATCGTTGCTTCTTGGCATGGTTCCGTATACGTACATCCAGCTTCAGGTTTTTATGCAACCGAAAACTATTTGGTTCTCAGAAAATTACTTGAGCATGGATCTCTATTTTAGCACAAGGTTCAACCAACTCCGCTAAAAAGTAAAATCACCAAAAATACTGAACTACGAGGAAAATTCTAAACGGAAAGTCCATAATTAAATGGCCAAATCCAAAGCTCAAATAAATCAAATGAATGGATTGCAACTGTTATATTCCTGACTTGGTACAGGAATTTTCTTATGTAGAAAATAGTGTATTAAATCTGGTTTCAAAGCAAGCTAAACCTCTCACTTGTATGATAGTCGCATCGAATTCCATTATATTGACAACGATGTGTGAACAAAACAAACAGACATAATAGTTAAAAATGTAAAAAATAGGGACATTATGTTATAATCTTAATCACTATAATAACACACACATATGTAACAAAGAAGCACAACAAGGCATACAGGCAAAATTGAAAGACAAGAATACACAAATTTACGATAGTACAATAACACAATGACAAGATGTATAAGTACAGTGCCACGTTATATGTATCAAAGAAACACAAAAAGGCATATTGACATAGTACATTTGGAAAAATGTAAGACAAGAACACAAAAATTACCATAGAACAATAACACAATTACGGTATGTATAAGTACAGAGCCACGTCATATATATTGAGAAACACAAAAAAAGGCATATAGACAAAGCACATTAGCAAAAATGTGGGACAAAAAGACAAAAAAGAATAATATAACACGTTATTAAGACGATGCAAAACGTCAGTACCCATAATCTATACTTCAAGACCATCGTGTATTATTTGTGAAGTTGATTCGGAATATATCTCAACAAGGTCTTGGTACTTTCCAATGAACTTTTTTTTAGAAAAAGGGCGAGACGTTCTTTGACATACCCCTGGTTCATCAACTTTCTGCTCAGACACTGGTGACGCTTTATAAAGTATGAGTAGGAGCTGCAAGCTCTTGAATACCGAATAAGTTGTGAAATGCAGGTAAAGTTGGTATATTGCTTCGTAGGTAGGGGAAATTATAATTTCAAATTTAAAATCGTCTCGTTTGTCATAGATTCTGGTACTGAGATGACTGTGTATGTCAAATTCGAGGTTTAAGTCTAAAAATGAGGCAGATGAAGCCGGGTCTGTTGTTTTTTTAATTTTTAGTTCTGGGGGATGCTAGTATACTAATGGAACCCAATCGGAAAAGTTCGGATTGTTAATGGAAAGATCATCATCAATATATCTGAATGTGAAATAAAATAACCTCGCTTCTTTGATCTTCTTGCTTTGACAAGTGTCTGCAGGAACTCCGATTCATATGAAAATAAGTCGGCGCACAGTTCCTTCCCATATGAATACCGACAATTTGTTGAAAAAGTCTACCACCAACTAAAGGACGGAATTTTGGGTCCTCAATGCTCTTCAACTTTGTAAATGTTTGACTTTATAACTATTTTGATCTGAACGTCACTGATGAGTCTTATGTAAACGAAACGCGCGTCTGGCGTATTAAATTATAATGCTGGTACATTTGATAAATTTTTACACCACTGGGTCGATGTCACTGCTGGTGGACGTTTCATCCCCGAGGGTATCACCAGCCCAGTAGTCAGCTCTTCGGTGTTGACATGAATATCAATTATATGGTAATTTTTATAAATTTTCTGTTACAAAACATTTTATTTTTCGAAAAACTAAGGGTTTTCTTATCCCAGGAATAGATAACCTTAGCTGTATTTGGCACAACTTTTTTGAATTTTGGGTCCTCAATGCTCTTCAACTTTGTAAATATTTGGCTTTATTACTATTTGGTCTGAGCGTCACTGATGAGTCTTATGTAGACGAAACGCGCGTCTGGCGTATTAAATTATAATCCTGGTACATTTGATAAATATTTACACCACTGGGTCGATGCCACTGCTGGTAGATGTTTCGTCCCCGATGGTATCACCAGCCCAGTAGTCAGCACTTTGGTGTTGACATGAATATCAATTATATGGTAATTTTTAATAAATTTTCTGTTACAAAACATTTTATTTTTCGAAAAACTAAAGATTTTCTTATCCAGGAATAGATAACCTTAGCTGTATTTGGCAAACTTTTTGGAATTTAGGGTCCTCAATGCTCTTCAACTTTGTAAATGTTTGGCTTTATAACTATTTTGATCTGAGCGTCACTGATGAGTCTAATGTAGACGAAACGCGCGTCTGGCGTATTAAATTATAATCCTTGTACATTTGATAAATATTGTATCGTCTTTCTGGCTATTGTCCTTGTTGGTTTGTAATTAGGAGCCAAAAGGCCAGATTTACTAGTTCATGGAACATTTATTGGTTCGCAAGCAATAACTTTAGTGCAAGTGTATTGATGTGTAAGAAATTTTTGTACAAGGTTCTATACCATAATAGGAGGTTTGGGATTGATCTTGGAGGTTATTGTCTTAGATGTTTTGTATTTAGCGGCTAAAAAAGCCCCATAACCAATTACTTGTATGGTTTTAAGATTTTAACTAAAGTATAAGAGATATATTTTTGGTCAAGGTCAATTTGAGCACAAGTTTCCACACCACAATATGAAGGTTCAGCTTAATTTTGTGGTTATTATTTTTAGTAATAAGGGACCAGAATGGGTCTGACATTATGTTTTGTCAGGTTTGCAGACAATAACTTGAGTATAATTGTATGGAATTCTATTAAATTTTAGCACAAGGTAACTGGTTCCATACTAAAATAGAAGGGTTGGATATACTTTGAGGGTTATTTGAGCTGTACAGGAATAAGAGGACAAGAAAGAAGCAGTTTTCATGTTTCAGGACAGTAATTGATATAAAAGAGTATAGATTTCTATGAAATTTTAACACAAGGTTTCATACTTCAAAAGGAAAGTTTTGAATGAATTTTTGAGTGTCACTGTCCATACTGTTTAATAATGAGGGGTCGAAAAGGGGCTGAAAAAAATCCGTAAAATTTGCGAAAGTATGATTTCAACTTCACCATTTGGAACTCTTGGTTTAATAGCTTCATTGTGAGCAGCCACCCTCTATCAAGGAAATCATGATAGGAAATACAAGCGCTGAAAAATCGTATCAATTGGGAGATATATACTTCGTATGCAGGCGCAACTGGAATGTTGCTACATAGAAATGGAAAGTTCACAATTGGAAAGCTCAATTTTGTTTTCAACCGATCCTCATTGTCAATTTCTAGATGTAAGTCAATATATGAGGCCGACTTAACTGTATCTGTTGTATCCTTTATCTCTAGTTCGATGGGATAAATGCATTGAACATAGTCACAAAACTTTTAATTATTTAGTGAGAGAACACCATCTATATAGCGGAAAGTAAAGTTATAGGATATTGATAACTTCTTATTTTTCATCCTAAGAACAGACTGTATAAATCAGCATCATAATAATAAAGAAGCAAGTCGACACGAAGAGGGTCACAATTTGTGCCCATTGGAATGCCGACAGTCTGTTGAAAAATACGTCCTCTAAACGTAACAAATATGTTGTCAATCAAGAAATCAAGCATCTTGATAATATCAGTGTCAGAGAATATTTTGTTTGAACCAGTGTGATCCTTTACAAAGTAGGATTTATCCCTCCTCAGACAAAATACTTGTATATACGTGGGCCATTTTTTTAAAGACACAAAGCAATACCTACTCTTTCAATTTGTCTTTCAGTTTGGAATGGGGAATACTTGTGTAAAGTGTAAAAAAGCCAAATGTGTTAATACTATTGCAAGATGAACGAGTCTTAGATTGTATGTACTCTAATATATCTTTTGAATTTTTTAGTATCCACATCTGATTCATACCACCTCTAGAATAGGCAGCTTCACAATAACTTTGAAGCCCGGCTTTGATCGCTGATAAAATAGATGTTAATAATTTAGAAAGAGGTTAAGCACTTGGAAGACCCAGCAAAATACCGTTGTTTGTAAGGACACTTATGCAGTTTATGTATCCAATACAGTGATGGAAGATCCAGTTCTTCATCTTTGGTTGAAATTCCAAAGAAATAAAGAACAGACCTATGATTATCCAGGATTTCCTCTTTGGTAAGTGTCGTGACGGTATATATTGAGTTTCCAAGTGAATTGTCAGTACCTAATTCATTTATTAAGTAGTTTATGCAATGACTTTTACACACAAAAACAATGCTGTTTAGGGCTTTATTTGCGGGGACAATAACATATTTGTCATGGAGGTAAACAAGTGTGTTGCAGTATTTGGGTCCTTAAAGATTGACGTAGCATGGGTATTATATATTCGGAAAGAGTATCTACGTCTTCCTTCTCGTGCTTAGCCCATTGCCTGCATAATCCTCGACTGAATCCATCAGTATTTTGAAGTTGTATTTCCAATTGATGGATTTAGGCTCATGATATTTAGGACCTTTGGATAACACATTTCGCAGGGGAGTGTTATTGGCAATGTATAGGTCACCGGTAATAACGTTCGTGGCCAGCCAATTGAATGTTTCACTATGTAATAAATATAAAGCTCTGTATCAAGTTGAAGCACAAACCGTTTCAATTCCACAAAGGTTGGGATTTATTGATGGGGTTATTGTGGTAGCTGTTTAGTAATTAAGGACCTAAAAGCGGTAAAAACAAGCATTTTTAATGTTTCTGGACGCTACTTTGAGTTTGAATTTTCTATGAAATTTAACTACAAGGTTCCATACTTCAAAATGAAAGTTGGGATTAATTTTAGGGGTCATGGTCCAAACTGTTTAATTATAAGGGACTGAAAAGGGGCCTTAGTTTTATTTTTATTCTGGACAATAACTTGAGTAGAAGTATATTTCTTGCACTTTAATAATGCCATAAGGTTTAGGATAGTATAGGGGTTATGACCCTATAAGTTTAGTTAAAAGGGGCCAAATCCAATACTTTGTATACACTGCTTATTTCTTTTGCACTTTCAATGGAGTTTAATTCAAAAGTATTTAATTCTTGGGACTCTGTAAAAGGCTGAATCTAATTGGGTATTTAAATATTTGGATTAAAGGTTCTGCTTTTGAAATAATTCATACCAAGGCCAAAAGGGTTCAAAATTAAAATTTGTTTGATCTCTTTAGAAATGAAATCATTTGTGTTCCTTGATATTGTGAAAATAAGTGTACATTTAGATTTTGTTTAAGTTTGAGGCTTGTTTTCAAATAAATCAACATAAAGGTCCAACGGATTTCTTGGGGTTCTTTGATATGCCAAATACATTCGTGTTAATATTTTTGATTTGGTGCACATTATCCAAGATGGTCAAAATTGGGTTCAAAAATTGAACATTGTTTAATTTCACCAAAATTCAATTGTTTGTGTTATTTCATATGGTCAACCAAAAAGTGTTAGATTTTTTGATTTTGTGCTTGGTTTTCAATGTTGATCCATATTGGGGTCAAAAATTAATTTTTGTTTGCTATCTTCAAAATTAAATCATTAGTGTTATGTAATGTGTGCATCTTACAGTGTTTTAATTATTATTTTTTTAGGTCCTGCTTTTTCATCTGAACCCCATTAAAGTCAAACTCAAAGATCGGAATAAACTGACAACGCCATGGCTAAAAATGAAAAGTAAACAGACAAATAATAGTACACATGACACAACATAGAAAACTAAAACTTAAATGTGATAAGGAATTATTGAAAGTCATACAGAATAATACGAGTCATATGACAGTTGTGTTGAAACATTACAAATATAGTAATATGCAACAAAAGAGTTTATCAATTCGTACGATTAAAGAAAATATATGTTGTCATTTTACTGCTCTATTGGAGAAGTTACGGTCATAAACTAAGTCCTCTATTTAGATTTTAACGTAGGAAGTCTGTTTCGTTATTTTACTTTAAAAGTTTATTATTTTTTGCTTGTTTTGATGCAAATGTTTATAAGGGTCCCAGTTTTAGAATACGGCTGCAATTTTACCAGCTGCCAGAGGAGTCTAAGCTATGATTCAAACATTTGGTAATGTGTGTATGTAAGTAAATTACCTTCTTTTCTCTTGGTAGTAATTAGTTATTTGTATTTTGTCAAAAATTCTATATTTAATAGTAGAGGTCTTTGGTATGCTGAATCTAACCATGCACATATAAGGTTTTAAATTGGTCCACATAGTCAATATTAGTATATGTGGTTCTTCTATCTAACCATGTATACATATTGTGGATTTGGGACCCCTTCATCAAATTGGTCCACATTGATCAAGAGCTGTATCATTCTTGAATGTAGTGTCTATACTTTCCCTAACTGTTATTGGTTCAGTAGCAAATCCAGGGGGTTCCCCTTTTTTGGGGAAGATCAATGCATTTGAATGGGAGCATATAGCTGGAACCCCCCTTTTTACTCTGGGTTGGGAACCCCCCTTTTAAAATCGCTGGCGTCGCCCCTGTGGTTTGACCTCGAGCTGCAAAGTCCGTTTAGTTCAGGAATGACTTAAGAAATCACTTTAAAACCACGTTTTTTTAAAAGTTATTTCAAATAGGTAGAAAAACATATTATTGTCATTCCTTATAATTCAATTCTATATTTCATTTTTAAGGAGTAAATCACGATGATGACGTCACTATCACATAACAAAATAATATTTATGAGCTGATAGACAAAAACTTTCGGCCAATCAGAAGAAGTTAAAATTGAATGATGAAATATTATTTTATTTGTTTTATTCAATTATAGATGGATTCTTAAAAAAATATACCCAAGTGTGGTAGAGTCGAATGCTTTTTAAAAATCATACATGTCAAAATTAAAAACAACGTTCAACACCTATGGTTGCATTGGATAAACACCGCATTTTTCATACGTGTGCATGTAACAAATTTCGTTGTACAGGGGTCTTAATACAGAACAAACAACATTTTCCAAAAGACCAAAAGAGTGAAAAAATATGTTTTAACAAGCCGGTTTTACTAACAGGTCAAACACCTGATGTTCTTATACGCTGCTGACTGTCATTGACGATTGCCAAATAAATAGATCACAAAAATTAAGGTGTAACAAAATGGATCTCTATGTATTTATATATATAATATACAAGAAAAAAAGTAAAAACACAAAAATACTGAACTCCGAGGAAAATTCAAAAAGGAAAGTCCAAAATCAAAAGGCAAAATCAAAAGTCTAAACACATCAAACGAATGGATAACAACTGTCATATTCCTGACTTGGTACAGGCATTTTCTTATGTAGAAATGTCATTTATCTCTGTGAAGTGTGAGACATTATAAGTCTACAGTTTCTCTCCAATAAATCTACTTGTGATAAAGCCTGCCTGGTCAAAATTCATTAGTTTATTTGAAAGTACTGACTGTATTTCTCTCCGGTATACACTCAAACTATGTCATGACAGCTGTATACTTATTGTCTTCATATTACTTTATTATTTATTCTCTCAGAATCAACTAATACTGATAATTTTTCTTTCTTCACAGGTTTTCACTCACTTTTGCGCTGTGCGGGTGACCAATTAAGCCCCAGTCACTCTGTCACGTTTCGACAGCTAGGTGTTAGTACGTTTAGAAATGCTACGTTTCATGATTTCTTTTCATTTTTTAACGGTCCGTACGTTTTACTAGGTTTATGTCACATTTTGATACGTTCTTTTACGTATTGTTACGTTTTGTTAGGTTTTTCGATAAATACACGGGACACGTTCTATCAAGTTTTTAAAATACGTTTCATTACGTATAAACTACGTTTTACTACGTTTCAGTACGTACTACGATCCGGGGTCAGTACCTTTTAAATTTGGTTCACTACGGTTGAAGTACGTTTTCGCACGTTTTCTTACAGTTTTGTACGTTTATTCTACGCAGTATCAAGAGTTACTACGCTGTGATCATTGACATATAAAACGGCATCATTAATTCAGAAAATTCAGAAAATCAAGACAATTCAAGGAGGTGCACTTTATTAATATAATTAATACATCTGTTATTTTAATTAAATTATTTGGTTCCTATTTTATGTTCGTAACTCTATTATAATGTTTCTGTGTACTGTTCTTAATTAGTTTTAGTTAGTCGTTGATATTCTGTTAATATTGTTAACATGTCGCAATGTACTTTTGTATTATTTATTTTATTTTTTCTCTCTCCTGTGTGTTCTTGCAATTATTTCCACTGTATTCCCGTCGTGTAATGGTGTCATTTTAGCAGTATATTTAACATTACAAACAAGCGCGAGGTTCGACTAGCCATAAAACCAGGTTCAAACGACCATTTTTGTTTGTTGTTTGCTGTACTTCAGTGCTTCAGTTGTTTCGTGTTTTCCTCTTATAGTTGATGGGTTTCCCTTGGTTTTAGTTTGTAACCAGGATTTGTTTTCTCCCAATCGAATAATGACTTTTGAACAGCGGTATACTACTGTTGTCGTTATTAATGGTCTAAATAATTTCTTGTACTCCAAAAGCAAGATTTTATTGTTATGGTTTTTTTCTGATAACATTTTTGTTGAGAGGATACACGAATCATGAAAAAAATTGAAATCCTTGGTGGGAACCTTGTCATTCCCTTTTATATTAAATGCTCTTTTGAAATGTTTTTCGTTGCACTTATTCGTTTTTATTCCAATTTTCCTCCTCCTGTGTGTTTCAAATCAGACCGTTCTGATGAGGACCAGAGCAGAGGAAGGGGTCGTGGAGGGCGTGGAAGAGGCCGAAAAGTTAGTCCATCGTCCGATAACAAAATCGTTTTAATGTGTAAAACGCATTACATTAACTGATTGATAAACGAATTAGGTATTTACAATTCACTTGGAAACTCAACGTAAACACTCACGACACTTACCAAAGAGGAAACCTGGATAATCATAGGTCTGTTCTATGTTCTTTTGGAATTTCAACCAAAGATGAAGAACTTTATCTTCCAAGTCTTGCCTTAGGGAAGGACAAATCCTACTTTGTAAAGGATCACACTGATTCAAACAAAAAATTCTTTGAAACTGACATTATCAAGATGCTTGTTTTCTTGATTGACAACATATGTGTAACGTTTGGAGGATGTGTTTTTCAACAGACTGTCGGCATTCCAATGGGCACAAATTGTGCCCCTCTTCTTGTCGACTTGCTTCTTTATTATTATGAGGCTAACTTCATACAGGAACTTCTTAGGAAGAAAGATATGAAGTTAGCTTTATCCTTTAACTTTACTTTCTGCTATATGGATGATGTTCTCGTACTAAATAATTCAAAATTTGGTGACTATGTTGAACGCATCTATCCCATCGAACTAGATATAAAGGATACAACAGATACAGTTAAGTCGGCCTCATATCTTGACTTACATCTAGAAATTGACAATGAAGGTCGGTTGAAAACAAAATTTTACGACAAAAGAGATGATTTCAGCTGTCCAATTGAGCTTTCCAATTGTGAACTTTCCATTTCTATGTAGCAACATTCCAGCAGCACCTGCATACGGGGTATATATCTCTCAATTGATAAGATATTCCTGTGCTTGTATTTCCTATCATGATTTTCTTGATAGAGGGTTGCTGCTCACAAGGACCCTATTAAACCAAGAGTTCTAAATGGTGAAGTTGAAATCCTCCCTTCGTGAATTTTACGGACGCCATCGCGAGTTGGTTGACCGTCATGGAATAAGTTTCACAGATGATATCGGATATTTTTCTAACGTCGTAACTACAATTCCCTTTCCTTTCATGAATGTGACCTACCGGAATTGCTAAAATATGAGCAACACGACGGGTGCAACATGTGGAGCAGGATCTGTTACCCTTCCGGAGCACCTGAGATCACTCGTAGTTTTTGGTGGGGTTCGTGTTGCTTATTATTTGGTGTTCTGTGTTGCATCATGTGTACTATTGTTTGTCTGTTTGTCTTTTTCATTTTTAGCCATGGAGTTGTCAGGTTTTTTTTCGATTTATGAGTTTGACTGGTCTTCTGGTGTCTTTCGTCCCTCTTTCTCCTGGAGTTCTAATGGGAAATAACTGATCTGAGGTTTTATGAAGTCTTAAATAGTATTTTCAGGACTCTCCGAAATAAACAGAAAATATCGAACCTCTATTTGTCAAGAACGATTGCTTTTTTTTTTTATTTACAATGAAGGTACAGATGACAAAATAGCACAATGTTTTGAACATGCTAACATACAACACGCATTACTTAAATCTACATACGAGAAATCACAAGCTAAAATGTGTTGGTATTCTAAGGCCCAAGATTAAGAGGAGTAGGATTCTTAGACCTCATGGCAATCGGGAAAAAACGTTAACATTATCAGAACTTGGAAAGGTCCTCATACTATCCACCCTCTACTTTCAGAGGCACAACTAAAGGAGAATGCTTCCCTTTTAGAGCTGTACGAACGATCCAGTAGATTTGCAAAAACAATATGCGTTATTTAGTGAACGCCTTTTAAAAGGGAATTATAAAAATGAAATTAAAACTGTTATGCAGGAAGTGACTGCACAACAAAGAAATGACACATTAATGGTAAAACCAAAATCTGTATTACAGTCGCGTCGCGTAGTATTCTACACAGTGTTTTCAAGACTGAAAACACACTAAAAGACCCATATTTTTCTCTTTCCGTAGGCATACAAACTTGAAAGACACAGTACCATCTGCAAATCTTGACAATTAACATGTTGCAAATTATAAAAACATGTTCTATACTGTGTTTGTAAAATTGATAAACATGAAAAACAGAAAAAAAAGTATAGAAAAGTATAAACAGATCACGAGGTGTCAAGTCCCTTTTAAAAATTACAGTATATTCAAAATAAGTTTCACCATGAAATGACACTGGCTCCTGACGATGGACATGGCCATAGTCAAGTAGTTCATTCTAATTGGTCTAAATAGATGCCCGAAAAAACTTGTGATCTATGGAGTTGGGGTGTTGGTATAGGATTGGACAACGATTTATTGTAATAACTGTGTAACAAACAATCATCCATAATTTGTCAATTCCATCCGTTTTCTCTTAGAATGACAAAATATTTTAGCAATTGGAGGGAAATATGGATACACGTGGTTTTCTTATACGAAGAAGAAGATAAAGATGCGTAGTAATAAGCACCAACACGTATGCCTTGAAAAACGTAATGAAACCTAGTTATGTGTACCATGAAGCGTAATATACCGTACAAAAACCTAGCAGATACGTACTAAACCGTAATAACACCTAGTGACATGACAGGCAAACATCCTAAAGTACGGATTGTTACGATCAATTCGCTACGTATATTGCCGTTTAGCTACGCTGTGAAAACGTAGCAAAACGGGATAGCCGAAACGTGACCGTGTGGCTCAGCCGCTGGGGCTTTATAGTTCTAAATGACAGTAATTCAATAGAAGTACATTTTTGAAGATTTGGATAATAAAAGAATTTTTCATTTTCATTCGAAATTATATGTTCACTTGTTTAACAGTAAAATTTAATCGTTAAAGTAAATAAAACACGTTCTGTATAATAACGACTCTTAACATTACTTTTGTCGTTGAATTTTTTTAACAACAGTTAACTTTGTTAAATTTAACGACTCTCTAACGACACTTTTACGACAACATTAGCTTAAGGGCATACGATACAGTTACAGGGGAGGTAATGACGTTGCTAACATACATGTGAACCAACTGTTCTCCTCTTCTTTACAAATTGTTACTTTACTCATATTAGTCTGATTTCAAACAGGAAGTTCTTCGGAAGAATATAAAGGAGCTAGCAATATTCTTTAACCCTTACTATTCTGTGACCGTCATATGACGGTCTTACCCAAACCACCGCTAATTTGCTCCAATGGCTACCCAATTAGAAGTCAACTGAATGATACTAATTTCGAAATTCATGCATATTCCCTCAACCTGATGATATGTATTGTCATATTTCTCATTTATAATTCCATTTTGAGCTCAAATACAAATTTGGAAAATTTAAATCGGATAAAACTGGGTTTCCGGAGGGGTGGGCTTCTCTTCGATGTCTTACACAGGAAGTTCAGATGTCTAAAACTTGCAAAAATAGTACAAACTCACAGGCATACAACTACTGATCGCAATTATTATTGAAATACGCAAACATTCCCCATTTCCTTTCTCAATCTTATAGGAAACAATCACTACCGGTTTCTGGTCCAGTTGAAGTCAAAAATCGGAAAATTCCGTATTTTTGGTCAAAGATCAGATTCACTCCCACCTAACAACTGTTTGCGGTTAATATTCTTTTAAATTTACAAATAAATAAATTTGGTGTATTTACTGTATTCTGATTGGTTAAAAGAATTGGCTTTATTTTCAATGTCATCGTATAGTTTTTTATTCTAAAAAATGCGAAGTTCGTTTTCTTCAACATTTCGAAATTCTCTACTATCTATAGTATATGTTCAGTGAGTACTTTTAAGTAACTTTGTAATCATTATTAGATATATTTTCAATAAGTTACCCTCCCACCTATCCCTAATGTTTAATTTATTGTAAAAGTTTTATTTATCTTGTTTTATAGTCTGAGCCAAAGATAATGAATTTTTATGGCGACACGCCCACTCTAACGGTTGTGTATTCATACGCAAACTTCTGTGTACGTTGTTATTCGTATTAATATACATCTTTGAGCCTTATTTTTGATAGAAATTTATTTATAATGAATGGCAATAATTTATTTTGGATTTATTGAACCATAAAATAATTTTTGACTCTTCACATTGAATAATCCGCGAATTATGGTTCAATTATATATTATATATAAATATACTAAATAAATAAATGATTTGGAAAATACGTTGAAGGTATAAAAAATCATGAGAATTCCGAATGCAATAAGGTTCTATCCGGGCACTCTGGTTCTAAACCTTGGTTCCATCTGGATTTTTGGTTCTGAACCTTGGTTCTTTGGTTCGAAACCATGGTAACTGGTTCAACATCCGGTTGTTTGGTTATAGCAACCCGACTTCTTGGTTCCATCTGGGTTCTATTCTAGATTATTCTAATGTTCCCGTTGAACTTGGAGAAGATAACCACAATAAATAAATGATTTGGAAAATACGTTGAAGGTATAAAAAGTCATGAGAATTCCGAATGCAATAAGGTTCTATCCGGGCACTCTGGTTCTAAACCTTGGTTCCATCTGGGTTTTTTGGTTCTGAACCTTGGTTCTTTGGTTCGAAACGGCATGGTTACTGGTTCAACATCCGGGTTGTTTGGTTATAGCAATAGACTTCTTGGTTCCATCTGGGTTCTATTCTAGATTATTCTAATGTTCCCGTTGAACTTGGAGAAGATAACCACAAGTATCCGAATAAAAAGATAAAGTAGGTCAAAGACGCTAAAATTGTTTTATAACAATAAACATTTCAGGATCGACGGTAAAAGAAGCTGTAAGGTATTTATTTTCTCATTCGTATAATTTTGATTAGGAAACTAGATAAAAATAAAGCATCGTTTAGATTTTAAAAATAAAACGAAATATACATTATATGAGAGACATATATACACATGTGTATATATGTCTCTGATTATATCGAACATCCTATTATTTAATTCAGTCGTTCTGTTTTATTTATTTCCCTTTACTCATAATTTACTTATTTCCGTTAATATTTCTAGAAGTTTTAAAACAACAAAATTAGGACCTGTCGTTCAATTGGCCAACGAAATATGCATCTAGCCACTTGACCAGTTGACGAATTGCATATATATTTGATTGCGCATTTAAAGTTCGAATGTATTTTATTTAATATAGCTGCTTTGTAATAATGTCAGATTTGATACTACTTGTGAAAGGCATGCATATAATCATCATAGGCCCAAAATAATCAAATCAAAATTAAAATTGAAATATTTTTATAATAAAATGTGTGTCTGTTAATGACAGTGCTAGTGGGATGAGTATCACCAGCACAATAGTCAGAACTTCTGTGATGGCGCTATAGTGGAGGGGCATAAAGTGTTACCCTAGTCCGTCCGTCCTGAACGTCCCTAAAAATGGGTTCCTTTCTCCAAATTAGTTGCTCAACAAAATACTACAAAACTTATACACAATACAAAAAAAGAAGATGTGGCATGAATGCCAATGGGAACTCTCCACAATAGACCAGATGACACAGAAATTAACAGCTATAGGTCACCATACGGCCTTCAACAATGAGCAAAGTCCATACCGTATAGTCAGCTATAAAAGGCACCGAAATGACTATGTAAAACAATTCAATTAAATGACTAATCATGTCACTTTAAAAACATAGAAAATGCTGAATTTTTCGTTTCCGTTCTCTTAAAAAAGTTTGACTCAATCAAATGTTATAAACCTTATATGCAATGTTTATTACCCCTTACCATAGCTCTATCAAGTTTGATATTTGTTGGCGTCACTGTTCATGAGTTATTAGATGTAAGTAGATGTGTTACGAATACCAATGATACAAATATCAACTCGGGGCCTTAAATAGGAAAAATGCTAAATCTGTTGTTTCCGTTCTTTAACATTAGTTTGCCTCACCAAATGTTTTGAAACTTATACAAAATGCTTATGTTATAAAACGTAATTACGTGAATCCTGCATCTATATGTGGAAGTTTACTCATGTTTTTTTCACAAGCAGGGGCATCTGTGGCAAATAGACATATTCTACATTTATTTCAGTGAACAGCTTTTTTACTTCCATTGAATTCTACTTCTAATAGAATTAACTTGCATATTTTTTTTTCAGGATCTTGGTGCAGTTTGGTATTCAACAGACAGTGATGTTTCAAGTACATGTGACCAGCATAACAGAGTGTTTCACTAGATTGAGCTCTCTGTCTAAGTGTACTTTAAAGGTGCTTAGCACTGAGTTCGTTTATTGATATGCGTATACCTTCTGTGTGCATGTTTAAGATGTAAAAACATACTATCCATACCTACTTGTCCATGAAATAAAATCTAAGGTAAAATGATTTTGCATTTTGCATTATCTATATATCTATATCTATATATCACAACTGGCAGCACATGGTGATACTGAATCAGTAAATGTTCTCTCTAAAGGATTTAGTTTTCATCTGAACCAAACATTTTTTCAAATTTGAGAATGGAAATGTGGAATGTATAAAAGAGACAGTAACATGACAAAAAGAGCAGAAAGCGGTTGAAGGTCACAAATGGGTCTTCAACAAAGCGAGAAAATCCCTCGCCCGGAGGCGGGCTTCAGATGGCCCATTTACAAAATGTGTGCTAGGTCAAATTGCAGAACATAAAAATAACTTACAATTAAAAATATACAAGACTAACAAAACCAGAGACTCCTGACTTGACGTCAAGGTAATCATACCAAAAGACACACAAAATATACATAGGTCAAGAGTCAAAAAGTTATAATCTGGTCAAGAGTTCCTTGTCAAAAAAACACAAAGCAAATTTTGAGGAAAGGGTCATCGTAGTACACAATACTAACAAATATATCTTATATAGATAGACTATAAGAAAATGTGGTATGAGAGACAACAATCCACAAAAGACCAAAATGACACAGACATTAACAACTATAATTTTTAATCACAATGCACAAATAAGGAACCGTATTTATTCATCTAAAATGAACGCTTGCGTTAAACAATGAGGTACACTGTATATTTATATAAACGATCAATCTTGTAAATTCAAAATAAATAACAGCCATTCATTAAATGTGATATTCGTCTGCGATATGCTCACTATGCTTCTCGTTTATACAGGAAAATATCCTTCTTTTACAAATAAGAATTCGGCCTTTTAATTGACTATCTATAAATTTTAAGTTATTTAGATCTTTTTATTTAAGAATTGAAGGCTTCTTTTTGTAAATTTATTGTGGTGTTAAAGCGTTCATCGTTGTACATTTTATATGAAGCGCAGAAGGAGTAAAGCTTAATAATGTATTAATAATATCAACAAAAGCGTCGATTTTGACGTTTTTATGTTCTTTTTTTCGCCCTGGAAGTCCAAAGGATGATAATAGATGCATCCAACAGAAGTTTTCGATGTAGAGTGGACCACAGTGAACACAGTAATTACAACAGTTGGTAGGTCGGCGTGAAAATGATCTGGGTACTTCAGTCCTAAGAAGGTCATTTGCACCAAAATTCTAAAATTTTCCGATTTTTTACATCAACTGGACCTGCAACCGTAAGAAGTCGTTTTCTAGGCGTTTTTTTTTTATAAATAATATACACGATCAGTAGTTATATGCCTTCGGATTTACATTATTTGTCAAAGTTTTAGGCCTCACAACTTCGTGTTTCAGACCTCGAAGGTAAGCCCACCCCTCCAATAAACCCCATTTTGTCCAATTTCAGTTTTCGAAGTTCGTATTTCAGCTCAAATTGAACATTAAAAGTGAGACACATGACAATTAATAATGTAAGATTGAGGAAACATGCATAAACTTCGAATAAAATGGCATAATGTTGACCTCCAAATGTATGGTGTGCATTTGGTGCCAAATAACGGTGTCGTGGGGGCCGTGATATTACGGCCCCCGCATGACAAGGGTTTATAAGTATTCTATAAAGAGTAGCGCGTCCATAGAACATGGACATATACGAATCAACAGAAGAAGAGAGTAAATTCTATTATCTTTCGTTTAGAATGTTGGACAATCCCTATTATTGTTACGTTTTATCAATATCCGTCAAGCTGTTGAGTTGGCTTGCAATTTGCATGGACAAACAGAGAGACAAGGTGATTTATATATATCTACAGCCCTTAACTTAGATAGCGGGAATATACAAAAAACTTGGTTTTCTTTGCATGATGAGAGTTAGCTTAAAAGAGAAAAGGAGAGAAAAAGAAGTTCAGAACTATGTAAACTATAATAAAAAAAAACCCGATGAGTTAACAATTGGTGTGGAAAAATTCATTTTATTACAATTCGTCATATATTTTGTAATAGTATAAAGGCTTTAAATAAAAACATACATTTTTCTTGTAATCCATATCTTTAATGATTAAACGTTGCATTCAATTTGATACTAAGCTAGAAGTTGACTTTACTCGGTTCCTTGTTTTATCAGGTGTGTCATTGTTACCATACATCAATGAGCTATGAAACAGTCTAGCTTCCTCTCCATCAGATTCACTTTCCGCCATTCTCATTCCTGTCAAAGTCTTCACTCGTGTGTCCTCTGTTGACACACTAAAAGATGTCAGTGACACATCAAAGTCAACTGTACCACACTGGGTTGACTTTGAATTCCAATCATCGCCTGCTATTTGTTTTTTATCCTTTTCGCTCCTCCTTTTGTCCTTCTAAAATGAAAATGTGATTTGACAAATGATGATAGTGAACAAAACAAACAATGTTCCTTATTTAATTTTAAAATTGGCAAGTTTTTACAGTAACCTTTTTCGACTTTACTTGTATTTAGCCAAGACATTCAGATCATAAACTTTGACACCATAAATATCTGCAGTTTATAATTGAATTCTATCATTACATTTATTTGTAGATCTTGTCTTGCTAGTCACTTTTCGGCTATTTTATGTGTCTACCTATCTATTATAATATTTAAGATAATAGGCAAAAACACTACAAAAAATAGTAAAAAAAAACGTTATTAAGTAGCAGTAACCCCAATAACCAGTTAACTGAAGAATTGATTATTCAACCACCAGACTTATTGTAGAGGTTTTAATATTAAGCAAAAACGCAAGAAAAGTTAAATTGTAATTAAAGGGCTATAAATCTAACAAGGAATTGTCTGACGATTAATTTTGACTATGTGATTGGTTTGTGGATCTTGTCTTCCTGATCATTTTTTTCTTTTCAAGTTTCTATTAAAGTTTTCAAGATAATATCAAATAATTTAATTTTGGATGTAACACGGTTTCTGATTGGCTGACGTCGTTTTGTTTATCATATAATATACACAATTTTGTCATGTGACCATGACGTCATCAATGTTTTTTCATGATTTTCGCCGGTTTAAAATGGAATTAAGAAATAACTGTAATATTTTGTCAGTCTATTCGAAATAACATAAAAATGTGGGCATATAAAAAAGAAGATGTGTTATGATTGCCAATGAGACAACTGTCCACAATAGACCAAAAATGACACAGACATTAACAACTATAGGTCACCGTACGGCCTTCAACAATGAGCAAAGCCCATACCGCATAGTCACACTGTTAAATAACCCGCTACGGTGTTTTTGACCATCTTGATTGGCAAGCAGGATAATTGGGCATTTGTTTGAAGTATGTAACCAATGATGAATGTGGCCAATTTTGTATAAATTTGGCCCATGCACTAGTTTCAGTGAAGATATTTGTACAAGGAACGACGACGGCGACTGATACCAAGTGATGAGAATTGTTCACGTTGCCCTGTGGTTCAGGTGAGATGATATAATATATTATATGAACGTATGATTAAACAGAACAACGTCTGCGACAAGTCCACACAGAAGTCAAGATTCACGTCACATCAAAAGATATCATAATAGCTTTTACAGCACGAGGTTAGGGTCCCAACCTACAAATTTTAGTTGTTACAGACATCCGACTGGGATTTGAAAAAAAAACTATTAATCAAGTAACAAGTTTTTTGTTTGAAAAGACCAAAGATCGAACCCAAGATCATCCCAACAGCCGGCAAACACTCTGCCATGAGACCATCGAGGTGGTAAGACACATGAGCACTATAAGTTTAAATCTTAAAGAGCACAAAACATACGAAAATGTTATGAAAAGTTCAATTGAATAAAGTGCAAGCCTAAGAACAATAACATACACATGTGTTTTTCGGTTCCAAACCTGTAATCTCATTTATAGTGGATCTAACTTATTTTCATTTTATCTGGAGAATTTGATGTTGATGGTACACCTTTGATAGTCTGTTTAATGCATTCACATCTTTTCTGGAAGATTGTGTATGTTAATTTTTTGTTTGTTATTTGTGTCGTTGAATTGCTGTCACATTGACATGTTTCCCCATCTTATATTGAATTAGAGAACAAAATGTTAACTTATATTTTAGGAAAAAGTACAAACCTTTTTATCTGATGGATACGAATGAGGTTGTGGTACTGGATTTTTCTGGATGATTACCCTCTGTTGTAATAGTTTTTCCTTTTCTGCTACACTTGTTTTACTGTTACGTCTAAACTTGTCAATAAATGAACTAAAAAAGAAATACAAAAAAATTAGAATTGTTCTTTTGTATTTACAGAATTGTAACTTTTTATCTGATCATTGCAAATAGATTTCTAATTTTGATGCTATTTTCTAAAATTTGATGCTAATTTCTCTAATTTGTGTGCTCTTTTCACATTTTTCACATTTTTGATCGATGTGAGAAAATATTTCTCCTCACTAGTGAAATATCTGTTCTTGGCAAATTTGATATGAAATTGAATTTTTCTTTGGTTTCTTCTGAATTTACTATTGTGACGTCATGAAAAAATGGACCAATCCTTTATGACGTCACTCATAAAGAACACTGCTTTCTACAAATCATTAAAAAATTAAGCATAATAATCACACAAAAAAAGATTTCACCAATATAACTCGTTTTGGTAGTGCGATTGTATCTCGCCACTCTAAAAAAAAAGTAAAAACACAAAAATACTGAACTCCGAGGAAAATTCAAAAAGGAAAATCAAAAAATCAAAAGGCAAAATCAAAAGTCCAAACACATCAAACGAATGGATAACAACTGTCATATTCCTGACTTGGTACAGGCATTTTCTAATGTAGAAAATGGTGGATTGAACCTGGTTTTATAGCTAGCTAAACCTCTCACTTGTATGACAGTCGCATCAAATTCCATTACATTGTCAACGATGCATGAACAAAACAAACATACTCAAAGAGTAAAAATGTCAAAAATAGGGTTACAACAGTCAATATTGTGTTATCATCTTAATATCACTACATAAACAACAAATGTAACAAAGTAGCACAAAAAGGCATACATCAAATTTAACATTCTCATTTTGCTTTTCTTATACGGCTGAATTTATCTATGTAAAGTCTACCCATAAATGAAAGAAGGTTTTCATTACTGGTGTAAAATTGCGTGTTTGAAATTCGCACAACTGTTTACTTTTATTATTTAAAAAGCTCGGCAAGCCTCCTGCTTTTTAAATATTAAATTTAAATGTCTCGAATGGAAAAATATCGTAATACACTTGTTGCAGTTGTGTAATCTATATTTCTCATTTCTATATCGATACGAGAAAAACATTTCTTAACATTAGAGAAAACTTTGTTTGGTCGAAATCGTCAAATATTTTTGATTTCTTCAGAATTTCCTATCGTGATGTCACTGATGAATCTGATCATATCTATGATCTCGAATATGAAGAACACAACTTTCTGTAGATGATAGTAGATCGTTGAAAAAGAGAGTAAAATATTTGTTTAGATATCGTCTAAAAATCATTATAGAGAAACAGATTCTAACCCGAACCGAACGGAACCTGTATTGATGTAGAAGAGAACTTTCATGGATTTGTTCTTTTTATTTTTGTCATTCATATTGACTGAATATTTATGTACTATTTTAAATTACTTACTCACAACAGGTGTCGCGCTTGTCTCGTGACATTCCCCCATCGTCAAGGCTGCCTTTATCATACGGGGATTTTGGAGAGGAATCTTTATTTAGCTGTAATCATAAAAAAATGTATAAAAGTTACTCACTGCAAATATCATGCATTTTGTATTCTATGATAATAATTTTACTATGAAACGGTTTTTAATTGTAAAAGATCTCTCACACCTCCGATTGAAACGGAGAATTCTATAAATTGTAATGCTACAGAGGGTTACATTTCATTAGGTACATTAGAGACAATTACTTGGTTAGGCCAATTTATACGACATCAAAACAGAAAAAAAGTAAAATAATGGACAGAACTTTTTTTTGAGGGCTCTGAAAGCTTAACTCTTTAATTGATATTGTTACCTAAGGTTTATAATAAATCTGATATACTATATGTCATGCAAAAGTATGAAATTAGTACTTTACCCTGATTACAAAAAATATGCAAATAATGAAGACAATGGCACCGCCAGCAACTCCAAACCACATTATCATTTCTTCTTCATTGGTCAGTGTTATACCAGTATCCTACAGACATTGATAATTTAATATACAAGATTCTTATAAAGTAGTGGTCAAGTGAAATATTATATATCAAGTTACAGAGACATGAAGCAAAAAAAAAAAGAACTTTAGTGATTATAAAAATGAATCGATAATATTGAATTGGCGCACGTTATTGTGTTATCCGTTAAAAAGTTTAAATGTTACAGCAGATTCCAAAGAGTATCATATGAAGCTAAATGTAGATTCTTTTGTTAGCTTCCTTTCTAGCTCAACCGTGAAATCATTGTTAGGTAAGGAACACAAGCATTTGGGTGGAGTCAATAGTTAACAGATAGCCAATCAGAACTAGTGACAGAATATAAACATTGTAAAACTTGTTTTATTGCATAGCAAGATAAGATCATATAATATTTCCCACAGAAGGTAACCAAATGTTGGCGTGCAATAAATTCTAAGATTGCACTAGTGCAATAAATCATCAAAATTAATGACAAATTCTTAGTTTAAACCAATTTTTACTTTCAAATATTATATTGCTATACAATAAAAGGGTTATTGCATGAATATTGGGGAATATTGTCCCTCGTAGAACATATATTGCACTCGCAAGCTTGTGCAATATAAAATTCTACTCGGGACAATATTCCCCAATATTCATGCAATAACTCTATATTACAAGTCAGTTTAAAAATAAGTTTTCAATCTAAATTTAAAATTTATTGATAAGTATAAGCTAATTCACAAGCATGTTGTAGGTGTGTTTGATTTGCCAATTTTATTTCAATCAATTACTCAGTTCATTTATAAATCCAGTTATGTGTATGTATAAGGTAATGACCCCTTCTGTAGCTGTTTCAAACTGCAATAATATAAAAACAGCAAAGATAATGAATAATAGTGATGGGCCATTTTGTACATTTACAATGAGGAAACTTCGATTAAGCATTATTATTTCTAGTTTTATTGCATTTAAAAGTTAAACGGGATTTTGTGGCAAATACACCAAGATTATTGTAGAAAATCCACAGATATTTTTGTTATAAAATTTTAAGCATAGATTACCCACTTGATTTTCTATGATGTGCTAGCGTTTATTGTTTACAAAAAGTCCTAGATTTATAAACTTGTTTCAATGAAATCATTGCTAGCACTGCTTGCAAAAATCCTCAATATATCAAGTACTAAATTGCCAACTATGAAAGTGCAAGGGGAAATGCTGTGGATTTTCTATAAAATTTCCATTTGTTTAGCATTGAATCAACACAAGGGTACATCATCCTTGAACAAAAAATAAACCGTAACTCCGCTTCTAATTTATTGTAATACATAGAATTTTTTAATTCAATCAAAAACTATAAGAAATGAAATTTAATTTGCAAAGTTGTTTAGGGAAACCTGTTTGTATGAAACATACATATTATACTGAAATAGGCCATTGATATGAGTGTTTTCATTGGATGATGAATTGGTGCTATGTTCCTCCCAATTTTAAGGTAATAATCATTTCATGGTTGAGCTAACAAGAAAGCTAACCAAAGAATCTACCGGTAGCTTCATACTCGTTGGAATCTGCTGTATAAGATCTTATAAATATACTTACTTTCTTTGCTGGTTTTTTCTTTTCATCAAGGAGTTTTGTCAAACCATCTACAAAGCAAACAGCGAGTTATAATGATTTTATTTAGATGGAATGGTTATTTCATTACAGTTTTTCTTGACTCTTTGGATGAGAGTACTCGATGGTTGAAAATACAGAAATACATATTTCCCATGGTGTTTGGTAATGTCCGCGTCACACTGTCTCGATTTTTACGCGGATGGCAACACGATTATGGAAATTTTCAAAATCCGGACTGATCGTATCCAGATCGGGCTATTCGTAGTGCCATCTTTAACCATCGTAGAACCATCGGCCACTTTTTCTTGCCTTCGGGGACAACTTCGGGAAGGGTTCTAAATTTTTTAACATGTTAAAAAATCCTCGAAGGTGCGTCCGATGTTGAGGGTTCGTATTGAGTTCGTATCACCATCCTCAGTCACCATCGTAATGTCACCGGGAATGCATCTTTGAAAATCGTATTGCATTCGTGTTTCCATCGTTTCCATCGGGCAGTTTTGACACTACGATGTCTACACGAATGAATCACGAAGCTACCCGAAGGTCTTACGATGGCAACACGACTTCGTGAAGACCTCGTAATCCCGTCGTGTTGCCATCGAATAAAAGTACGAAGCCGACAAGATGGAACTACGACGGCAATAAATCAAGCTAAATGTAAGTTAATTTTCGCGCTAAAATACATTTAAAGTGCAATGCGCGATATGCACTGGTCAGTCTAGATCAGTCTAATACGACAGTTAAGAAAGACCTTCACAAACCATGGAGCTCATATCATATGATTCTATGAGAACAAGAAAGGCGACAACGTTGTTTCTATTAATTCAAATGGAACAAAAAGAGCAGCTATTACAGGCTCAGGATTTACTTTTACGAGTAAAATATTATTGTTTGTCAATTTTTCATATCAAGTAACATAATGAAAATCATAAACGCGCCTCGTACACCAACACTGCAGGTACACGAATATAGGGAAACCAACTTTTTCTTCATTATTCTGATTTTTTATGTATCGTCTGAGTTGTTGTCACACGAATGTTTACTCCATAACCATTTTGTTTTCTATATGTCATATTTTGCCGCATTTGTTGCTTTCCCCATATCCTTCCTTTTGTCTATATTATTATGATATTCTCCTGGAAAGAGCTCTTTTTGAATAAAAGGGATCAACGAACCCATTACCTTACCTTTAAGATAGATCAGTAAACATGGGCATAATTATGGGTGATTATTCAGACTATTGCACACATTTTACAGTTCAAACAAGGCAATGCCGAGTGTGGCATCCCCTCGTATGTAAAATATTGGGGACAAATATGGACACTATATTTGTATATGACACATGCAGAAAATGGTAAATTGAATATGATATTTGATACATAAACTATTTTTTTAGAAATCAACCAAAACTTTCAGTAACTGGAAATACTTTTAATATTGTCTTTAGAACCAGCAGGTAAAAAAATGAGCAACAAACTTCCTTTGTATTATGCTATTTCAAGGAGAAAATCTGCATGACCTTGACCTTTGGTCTTGAACGTAAAAAATGTCAGATCATTACAAGGAGGAACAAAATACCAAATTTGGTTAAATTTTTTTGAAGCATATTGGTTTTATAGTGTCTACAAGGGTGATATTGCCTTGTATTACAACTGCCACTGTGACCTTGACCTTTGAACTTTAAAGTCAATAGCGCTTAAGATATTCTTAACGAGTAACACCATACCAAATTTTGAGCATTTTGGTTCTAGAGTGTCCATAACAATTTTATCTACACGCAACTTACATGTAGTAGGCGAGGGGATAATAAACTAAGTTTTATAAGAATTAGACAAAAAGATCGATTTCCCGCCATGCATGGCAGACTTGTACAGACTCATAACCCTCCCTCTTCCTCTTCCTCTCCCTGATTTTGGTGGCATTATATGCAGAGACATAGAGTCAAGTTTTACCCTTCAAGCCCACGGTCTTCCGTCTTATGATTAAACCAGAAATTAAATGTACAATATAATATATATTCAATATTGATCAAACAATTTAAACAGCGTGATGCCTTCGGCATATAATTTAAATGCATCGTAAGCTGTACACGACGTCTTTTAGACATCGTATGGCCATCGCGCCATCATCGTAATCCATCGTGTAGCCTTCGTAATCCATCGTGTAGGCTTCGGCTGAGATATGAAGCTTAAATACCCGTCTTCGGTTAACCTTCGTATGTCCATCTTTTGCTATCGTATATAATTTCGGCACCATCGTATAAACTTCGTTATTCATCGTACTTGCTTCGGTCACTTTTTGGTATTTTAACGAGATCGGGACCAACTTCGTACGAACTTAAAATTTTCGCATTCGGGTGTCAATCGTATATAAAAATCGGGACAGTGTGACGCGGGCATAAACCGAAACACCTAAAGTATTTGGTGATCCGATCGGGACTAACTGTGTCACTTTTTATTACTATTACACAGTGTATGGCTAAAATTCATTAAACACACATAGTTTTTTTTAATCTTTACATATCGCAGCAAAAACCAATTTGATGACCACTTTTATTTACATACCGGTATAAATATAACAGAAGTTATATACGGAAATAACATATAATTTTTAAAGAAATTAAAAGGACTGTTTATAGGAAAAGTAAATATAAATTCAAATATTTCAATATTTTTGTGATATTGTTTTTTAATTTCATTTTACTATTTTTATCATCCGTACCTATATATATTTATTCTCATACAGCCAATGCATAACATCAGTACAGAGATAACAACAATAACTATATACAATATATTATACATATATACAAAATAAGGAGAGGGGTTACAAAAGACACTAACCAGGGGGACAAACAAAAGTATAAAAGGGGCACTAGCTACGAGATGTATAAAAAATCAAAAATATAATATTTTTTGTTCAATCATTAATGAAAATGAAATGGTGAAATAATAATTCTCTTTTAAGAGTGCACGCGGGTCTAAATAATTTTTTCTTAATATAGGATTTCGCTATATTTTTTTATAAAGGAACTTTATCTTATACTTAATAGAAAAATAAAATAAAAAAATGGGACAATCTGACTTCGAAAGAAGCATAAAATTGAGAATGGAAATGGGGAATGTGTCAAAGAGACAACAACCCGACCAAATAAAAAACAACAGCAGAGGGTCACCAACAGGTCTTCAATGTAGCGAGAAATTCCCGCACCCGGAGGTGTCCTTCAGCTGGCCCCTAAACAAATATATACTAGTCCAGTGATAATGAACGCCATACTAATTTCCAAATTGTACACAAGAAACTAAAATTAAAATAATACAAGACTAACAAAGGCCAGAGGCTCCTGACTTGGGACAGGCGCAAAAATGCGGCGGGGTTAAACATGTTTGTGAGATCTCAACCCTCCCCCTATACCTCTAACCAATGTAGTAAAGAAAACGCATAACAATACGCACATTAAAATTCAGTTCAAGAGAAATCCGAGTCTGATGTCAGAAGATGTAACCAAAGAAAATAAACAAAATGACAATAATACATAAATAACAACAGACTACTAGCAGTTAACTGACATGCCAGCTCCAGACTTCAATTAAACTGACTGAAAGATTATGATTTCATCATATGAACATCAGGCACAATCCTTCCCGTTAGGGGTTTAGTATCATACTATCATAACATATATGAGAAGAACATAACCCGTGTCATGCCAACAACTGTTTTTAGAATAAATGTGTTTAGTTCCGATGCAAAGACCTTATCAGTGACTCAATATTAACGCCAAAATAGGCAATCTTTAATGACTTGACAACAGTATCGTAATTATATCCCTTCTTAATAAGTCTATTCAAAGGTTTTGTAAGTTTCTGAGGTGAATACTGACACCTTTGTGCTTTATAAAGAATATTACCATAAAAAATTGGATGTGAAATACCTGAACGTATTAGAAGTCTGCATGTAGAGCTATATTTACGAATGATGTCTTTATACCGATGATAAAATTTAGTAAATGTTTTGACTAGTTTGTGATATCGAAAACCCTGGTGTAATAATTTTTCAGTAATACATAAATTTCTCTCATTAAAATCTAAAACATTGTTACATACACGAGCGAATCGTACAAGTTGAGATATATAAACACCGTAAGATGGTGACAAGGGAACGTCACCATCTAAAAACGGATAATTAACGATAGGAAATGAAAAATCATCCCTTTCATCATAAATTTTAGTATTCAGCTTTCCATTAGTGATATAGATATCAAGATCGAGAAAAGGGCTGTGGTCATTGTTAGTATTAGCTTTATTTAAAGTAAGTTCAACAGGTTAAATTTCATTAATATACATACTGAAGTCGTCATTATTGAGAGCCAAAATATCATCCAAATATCTAAAAGTATTATTAAATTTGTTTATCAGATGTTGTTTCGATGGGTCTTTGCTTATTTTTGTCATAAATTGTAACTCATAACAATACAAAAACAGGTCCGCAATAAGTGGTGCACAGTTAGTCCCCATTGGAATTCCGATAATCTGACGATATACGGAATCCCCAAAGCGAACAAAAATTTTATCTAGTAAAAATTCAAGGGCATATATAGTATCAAAGCATGTCCAATTAACATAGTTTTTTTGTTTATTGCTACTAAAAAATGACCTAAAAGAGTTTGAACATATATATTCACATTCTGATTTTTTAAATGCCCATTTAATTAGTGTGTGAATTTTTTCTTAATGAGAATGTGAGGCAATGTGGTATACAGGGTAGAAAAATCAAAACTTTGAACAGATTCAAAATCACCAATATAAGCATGCAATTTATCAAGTACTTCCAACGAGTTCTTGACACTCCAAAAGTAATTTATTCCACTATTTCCGAAGAGCCTTATTTGAACAATTTATTATCAGGTTTTTAATTGTACCAAGTGTGCTGGTAAGAAGAATAGACAATTTAGTAGTTGAACAATGGCTTGAAGACGAAATAAATCTATATTTGTAAGGGGTTTTGTGTAGCTTCGGAAGCCAATACATAGTTGGGACTTTCATTGTATTTGGCTCTGCTTGTAAGGCGGTGGCTAAAAGTTTATGTTTGTTACATATTTCGTTTTCTGAAAATGGAGTCAGTTGGAATGTTGGTGATTTCCTTTTTCAGAACCTCAATGTAAAATTTACGTCAAACAATAATAATATTATTAGCAGCTTTATCTGCCGGGACAAAAACAAATTCCTTGGCTAGTTCTTTTAGTTTATGTTTGATACGAGAAATATGTTTATTGTGGTTATTGTTCATAGTAAAATGTTCTTTAAAATGTTGAATACGTATATCAACTATCTTCATTACTGAATTAAAAAAAGAGTCCAAAGATTTTTTGTCAGCTTTTTCCCGTTTTATCCATTTCATACAGTAAGTATGGAGTGAGTCGTAGATGATATTACGACATTCATTCCAATTAATAATTGACGGGGGACGATATTTAGGTCCTTTACTGAGGAATGATTTTAACTCTCGGTCATACATTTATGTAAAAGTACTTTTTTTCCGTTGAACTAATAGAAGAAAAAGAGGTAATATCGAAATAAAAAAAGAACTAAATTACAGAAATCTCTAAAATAATAATAATAAAAAATATAGGTCACCGATGGTTTAAAAAAGATATTTCAATTTAAATGCCAAAAATGGCATTGTTGCACCAAAGGGAGATAATTTGGAGCTTTTTTAATGATGCATACATTTTAAAAGTCATCTGGGGCCTAAACGAATTGATTTATTTGAATGATTTTTGTAGCATATGATAGATTAACAACTAATAAAGTAATAAATGCAATTTGTAATGAAAAACAAATGTTTTTTTTCTGAAATTTGTATACCCTCGTGTCCCATGTGACGTCAAACAAAACTTCATATTCCCCTCTGAGCTTCATATTCCCCTCTATACGTCGGGATTGCCTTGTGCGATTTTACCAGCAGTTAATGTTTTAAAACATTTCGATCGTTTTTTTCAAAGATAGTATATAGTAATTTCGTTTTTACAAAATATTTCAGATCTAAATACAAACAGAAAAGAATAAATAATTAACTTTCAATCGGTACTGATTATCATTGTTTATGTTGACGTGTTTAGTTAAAAAAAAAACGAATAAGAAAACAATTATGTAAATTAATATCTTATGTTCATAAGTTCAACAAAAGTATAGGCAGTGGAATAAAACATTCATTTCCCTTGGCTTAGGGAGATATGAAGATTTGTTCACCCTCGAAAAGTCATATTTCACTCGGGCGATGCCCTCGTGAAATACGATTTTTCTTGGGTGAAAAAATCTTCATATCACCCTCAGGCACGGAAATAAATGTATAATAGTACCCATTTGCATCTATTTTGACAGGTTTGTTTTATCTTCATTTGTTTAAAAAATCAGGTAAGTGTTTCTAAACGGTATTTTTCTTGTAGATGTATCCGTATTTACCATAACTATTAGTTCATAATCTATTTTGAATCCTCAGTGATTCACTCATGCTATACGAATATAGTTTTTATTATAAAAAAAACGTACCATTTTTGGAAAATAATCCATCTTTAGTGTCTTTCAGTCTTCCTACTACAATGATAAGTAACTAAGTAAAACACAGTAATTCTATAGCAAGAGATAGATATAGTGCCGTATGTAGTCTTAGATTGCCCTGACGTTGTGTGGCCATTTACGGTCTTGTTGGAGCCGTGAGAGGTCAAAGCGCAGTCAAATAAAAATATGGATATTACCGACTTAACAATCATATGACATGCATCATTCGTGTTCTTATTCATTTAACTCCAGACCACGAATGTGTATCTTTTACACACGTATTAACCCCTGCGTCGACAGTTATTATGTTTTCTATGAATATTCTGTGGTTGCTATAATACATAACCTTTATTCATTTTGGCGTCATTTTTTTTCTCCAAATGTTTAGCTGATAATGACATTATTTTTTGTAAAATGCTTTCTACTGCATTTCTATTTGTTACGCCACATAAAAAGCACACATTTTTTTTTATGGCCGACGTAAAGTTACTCTCTTTAAATAAAGATATTATTATTTTTATTGGATAAAGCAAAAAACTATAAGGTAATTTTATATTCCCTTGATGTTCACCATGTTCTTTGTTTTGAAGCTGATGGATCATGATAATCATTATTATTATTATTATTATTATTATTATTATTATTATTATTATTATTTTATTGTTATTGTTATTGTTATTGTTATTGTTATTGTTATTTTATTATTATTATTATTATTATTTATTATTTATTATTATTATTATTATTATTATTATCAATGTGCTGATGGATCGTCGTATGATGTAGATGTAGATTTGAAAAGATGGAGAAAGTGACTACGGATCGGCTAAATATCATACAGATTAAGGTTGCAATACTATTTTTCAAACATTTGGAAATGTAATGTTGTACACAATTTCTAGACTATTTTATAGTGTGTCTTTCTATGTTGTGATGTTATACTACTGTTTAAAATAAGGGAGAAGGTTTGGTTCCATTAAAACGTTTAATCCCGCTGCAATTGTTTGCAACTGTCAACTGTCCTAGATCAGGAATTTTATGTTCAGTGGTTGTTGTCTGTTTGTATGGTTCATAAGTGTTTCTCGTTTCTATGGATTAGGAATTATAACCTGGTCTTGTCTTTTATCGCAAAAAGTCAGTTGTGTGCATCTAAAGGTTTTTGTTATCAGTAAAACAGTAAATAATGTTGTAAAGCAAATCAAATACTATAGACACAAATGTGTTCTTTAAGGATGTACTAAGGTGAGGTTTTGGAATAAGTGTCAAATGTTAGGACTCCTTTGTGTTTTCCAAACGATACAAGGTGAAACATTTTGCCCCATAACACCTATTTATCTTTTAACATAAGACTTAATAGCTCAAAAAAGGTCATTTGACAAAATTTAAGCAGATTCTTGATCATACAACTTAACAGTTAAGGGCATACGATACAGTTACAGGGGAGGTAATGACGTTGCTGACGTAAAATGTTATTTTCGCGACGTCAAACTATGACATATCGGGAAAAGATGCATTTTTCGACTATTTTGTATCATTCAAACTGATTTAATTTGAAAACTAGTGCATGGACCCCTATTTTTTAAAACGACATTTTGTTTCATTTTGCAGGGAGATTATGTGGACCAAATTTTATAAAACTGTAAATAGAAGAATTTTTTTAATTTTGATAAATATACAGCAAAAAAATTATCTAACAAAAAACAATTTCAGGCCTCTACATTATCATTTTTTCTAACTTGTCCCTTCGGACAAGTTGCAAGAAAATCAACTTGTCCGAACTCTTAACTCACTTGTTCGAATTCATAATTGAAAATCTTACATATTGATCGTATGCAATAATAACACTTGCGCTTTGATTGTACCTAATAAAGGGAGCATTTTGTTATGTTTTATGAATACCACATCAAAATTCATTTTATTATTTCAGACTGAAAGATTATTTGCAAGACAGTTCTCTGACTCAATGTCACTATCATGTGTCGATCATTAAATCATAATTTCTTCCCAAACCACTAGGTTCTTCTAAGGACCTGTTCATTTATATGTAGTAGTGGTATGGGTTAAACCAAGGATTTAAATACAACTGACCACCTTGTATATGATTAAACCTTTTTAATTTATTGATGGTGTCAAAACAAGCTTTTACAATTTATTTTGATTTGTATATATATATATACTTTGATATATGATCATGAAGTACATAAAACATTTCACGCAAAAATCTGCCTTTTTAGATTTTATTAAATTTTTGCATCTTAACTTATCAATTTTATAAATAGATCTTATTAAATAAAACCTCTTTTAATGTATTGTTATGCATAAAAGCAAAATCAAATGAAACATACTTTAATCTAAAATTTTAAGTGTTGTGGAATTTGATCTATTTTACATCTGACCTCGATTTTTCACTTGTCCCATCGGACAAGTAGTATGGTGAATCTACTTGCCCGACGCCTGTGTCCACTTGTCCCGGACAATCGGACAAACGGTAATGTCGAGCCCCGAATTTGTGTTTATCTTTTAAAACAAAAAAAGTTATGGCTTTCTTTCGAAAGAAAAAATACGGTCACAATCCGAATTTTGAGCAAATATACAAAATTTCGACCTCATTTAACTCAAAAAGTAGCACATGAAGGTATATTTTTTTATTACATATTTGATTTAAGCAGGCAAAAACTAGCCTATATGGAAATTTTCATCAAACTGTAAATACAGGATCAAAACTATATCGTATGCCCTTTAATACCTTAACCAAAAACTTAAGCTGACACGCGACTGAAAAACAGACGGACAGGACAGGTGCACTGACCAGAAAATATAATGCCCCTTCCACACCATAGGCGGAATATAACACGAGCTTAAGTAACGAATGCGACATGGAAAAACAGAAAAACCTGTAAACGGTAATTAATTATTGATTGATTTATTCTACAAAACATTAACTTACCACATAGTTGATCATTGAACGCTTGACATTCTCTTCCCAATGTTGACAACCTAACACTCATTTGGTTTGTTTTGTTGTAAGGTGTGTAGTCAACCATCATAGCAAAAACACTTTTATCCACTCTTCCGTGCCTAAAAAACTGCATGCCACATGCAATAACATTGGATGGTTTTATCAACCGTAGTTAATCTAAAAAATAATTATATATATGTTAAGGTATGTAGTATGGAAAACGAAGAATTCTTTAGTACACAACTCTTTGCTTTTCTATTATTGATTATCTATATGACGCCCGTCAAGCAAAAACTGCCCTTATAGCAATATTATATATCTAGGGATGTGTCTTAACCAAACTGATAATTTATGTATTTTGTAGAGTGTCGGACTTCTTTTTACAGCGGATGACCGTGAGGGAATTCCGGTGTATTGCTATCGCCTAGATTTCCATTACGTAACTTTCGTTTTGGGTTGTTAACCGATCTATAAACATGAAGAATACGCATACATCATCGACGGCAAAATAACATTCCTTATCTCTTGTTATAAATTCATTTCTTCAATGAATACTCTTTAAATACTTTTTAAGGTGGTACCTAACACTACAGGGAGATAACTCTGTTAAATCAGCAGAACGTTTTAATGACGTTGTGTTCTTAAGGGAATATTAAGCTTCACAATGATCAAAATAAGTGTTTGTCAAACTGCTATATAACCAGTGTAATTTTTCTGATTAAACGGTTGGTTCAAATTTTTTGATTTTTTGATGTTTTTGTCAAAGGGTCAAAGTAAATACTTTGTCAAAATTTTAAGAAAATTAAACGAGCCAAATTAATTTTAGTTCAGGTGTTAGGTACCACCTTAAGGATGTAAGTTAGATGAGGTTTTGGAATGTGTGTCAAATGTTCGGACTCCTTGGTGTTTTGCCATACGATACAAGGTAAAATATTTTGACACATAACACCTTTTTATCTTTTAATATAAGACTAAATAGCTCATAAAAGGTCAATTGACAAACTTTTAGCAGATTCTTGATTTTCTTTCTTTTGATTTGAGACTCAAATAATGTCAATGCAAATATAAGGTAAATGTCCGAGTCAGCCTTTTCCCGCCATATTTTATAAATCAAATATCTCGAAAAGGAGCTCCATGACCTATCAATATTTTAAGCTTATTTTGATCCTTAACTAATACTCTTCCAGCATATAGTATCAATTTCAAATTCTTGATTTATTTAACTTTTTACCTAAGATCACCTAAGTACATCCTTAAAGAAGATAAATTTATAATATTAAGATGTTTTGTTATATGTATATATACACATGTCTGCTGGAATGATTGTATGATGCGCACAGTGTGTTGTTGTTGTGTTTGTGCTTGTCACTTTCGCTTTCAGCCTCACCACTGGATAGCAGCTTGCTGTGAAAAGGAAGCCGAGTGCGTAAGTCTTCCCTGCCAGTTATAGCCTCTCATGCAGTAAGACCAATGTGGCCCAGATATGGGATCCTTCTCGAGGTAGCAGATGTAAACTTGGTATCACACGATCCCAGGCAGAACCACAGGGTCTCGGAGGAGACTAGGCCCCTAGATGCACGGCATGCAGGCCCACCGGTGTGTGGACACGCCCTGATGCCTGCAAACCTAGCCCCCAGCTATGGGTAAATAGCTTCACTGCCTTGTGGATGACCTAGTAAAAGTCAAAGGCTATGGAAGTAAATCCAGACAGAAAATCCGGGTAGATGGAGCTCGTAAGCTCAGTAACAGCAATCGTCTAAGGGAAGGAACATCCTGACAGAAAAACCCGACCCTTAACGTAAGAGGTTTAGCTTAGGGCTAACAACCCAAACTTGTAAAAAAGTTATGTTACAGAAACAGTAACGAAGAATTTATCTACGATTGTGGAAAAGAGCCTCCAAAGCAACAGTGGAGCAAGTATGACTGTTGGCAGTGAAAGCCGAGAGGAAACTACCAACAAGAATCTGGAGGCCCTCAACACAGCCAAAACTAAAACTAGAATTGGGTTCTGGAATGTCCGTACAATGTACTCTGCTGGGAAACTTGCAGAAATTACATCTGAAATGCGACGTTACAAACTACATATTTTAGGCGTAAGTGAAAGCAGATGGACAGACTCTGGGAGAATAACAACAAGAACTGGAGAAACTACACTCTACTCTGGAAGAGTTGATGGGCATCATCATGAAGGGGTAGCAATTATTCTGAAGAAAGGAATGGCGAAATATCTGATGGAATGGAAACCAATAAATAGTAGGCTGATTATGGCAAGGTTAAAAGGGAAACAGGTCAACATGACTATACTGCAATGTTATGCTCCAACAAATGATTCCAGCGAGGAGAAAAAGGATGCATTTTATGAACAACTCCAACAGGAAATAGACAAAACCCCAAAACACGACATCAAAATCATCATGGGAGATATGAATGCCAAAGTTGGATCTAGTAACACCCACTATGAAAGAGCTATGGGAAATCATGGATGTGGTAATATGAATGAGAATGGTGAAAGACTAGCAGAACTATGTACCTCTAACAACTATGTAATAGGAGGGACAATTTTTCCCCATCGAAACATTCATAAATTGACATGGTGCTCTCCAAACCAACGAGACAAGAACCAAATAGATCACATCATGATAAATGGAATGTGGAAACGATCCCTGTTGGATGTTAAAGTCAAGAGAGGAGCTGATGTTGGAAGTGATCACCATTTGGTAACAGCTGACATTAAACTCAAACTCAGGGCTAATGGAAAGAACACAAGATCTTGGAAGCAGTTTGACATTGAAAAGTTGAAAGAAAGCAACGTAAGAAAAGAATATACAACCTTGATAAGAAATAGATTCAAAATTTTAGAAAACTTAAATGATGAAGATGACACAGAAACAATTGATGATAAATGGGAGAAAATTTCTGAGATATTTACTAAAAGTGCAGAAGAATCTATTGGATTTAAACAAAAACAGAAGCATAAAGATTGGATTACACCTAGAACATGGGACAATATTACTATCAGAAGAGATACAAAGAAAAAGTTGAACGAGGCAAAATCACAACGTCTTAAAGAAAGATACCAACTCGAATATAGCCAAATACACAGAAACGTGAATAGAATGGTGCGAAACGACAAGAGAGCCCATATGGATAGCCTAGCTGAAAAGGCAGAAGAAGCAGCTAACAAAGGCGAGCAAGGCAACTTATATAAAATAACCAAAATTATTTGTGGCAAAAATACAGCATCATCTAATATTCCTGTAAAAGACAAGCTAGGGAATTTGTTAACATCCGAAAATGAACAAGAACAAAGATGGACAGAACATTTCAGTGAGCTACTTAATAGACCAACTCCAACAGAACTCCCTATCATTGCAGAAAATAACAACGAACTAGAAATCAGCATAGAACCACCTGAAATGAATGAGATAATATCTGCAATCAAAAGTCTAAAAAATGGAAAATCACCTGGAAACGACAATCTGAATGCTGAACTGTTTAAATTAGACCCAGGTTTATCTGCCATCCTGCTTTATAACATCTTTAAAGACATCTGGAATAAAGCACAGATACCATACATCTGGAATAATGGCACAATAATCAAAATACCAAAAAAGGGAGCACTTAATGATTGTAACAACTGGCGTGGCATTACACTACTTTCCATCCCAAGTAAGATCATGGCAAAAATCATAATTAGACGAATTGCAAACTCCATTGATGATCTACTGCGAAAAGAACAAGCAGGTTTTCGTCAGGGGAGAGGTTGTATCGACCAAATATTTACATTAAGAAATATTATAGAACAATGCACAGAATGGCAGCGGCAGCTATATATAAACTTTGTTGACTTCGAGAAAGCATTTGACAGCATCCACAGGGAAAGTCTTTGGAAAATATTGCGATCATATGGCATTCCACAACATCTTATTAACCTCATAAAAGCATTCTACAAGAGATTTCAGTGCAGGGTTGGATACAGTGATATATACTTCCAAGTAAAATCAGGAGTAAGACAAGGGTGTGTCATGTCATCGACACTCTTCATTATAGTCATTGACTGGATAATGAGACAAACAACAGCTAATACACCAAGAGGCATAAGATGGGGCACTTTCACCACTTTGGAAGACCTAGATTTTGCTGATGACTTAGCATTAATGTCTCACACACACCAACATATTCAAGATAAGACCTCAGAGTTAGAAAAATATTCAGGACAGATAGGGCTGAAAATCAACGTAAAGAAAACTGAAGTCATGACACTGAATGTAAACAACCCAGGGTCAGTATTGCTGGATGGAAAAACATTACCACTTGTTGATACCTTCACATACCTTGGCAGCACTGTTACTACCAATGGTGGCGCAGAATGTGACATCAAAAGAAGACTATCAAAGGCAAGGTCAGCTCTTTACAATCTGCAGGCTGTATGGAGATCTGGTCAATATACCATCCGGACCAAACTCAAACTTTATAGCAGCTGTGTCTTGCCTGTACTTTTATATGGTTCAGAATGTTGGAGGATGACAGAACAAGATCAAAACAAGCTGTCCGTATTCCATACTAAAAGTCTAAGAAGGATTCTGCGAATCTTTTGGCCACAGAAAATTTCAAACGAGGACCTCTTCATCAGATGCCAACAACAAGATATAGCCACAACAATAATGAGAAGACGCTGGAGGTGGATTGGGCATGTCCTGCGGAAAGACCAGGAGGATATCACAAAGACAGCACTCCACTGGACCCCAGAAGGTAAAAGAAAGAGAGGAAGACCCAAAATGACATGGAGAAGAACTGTAGAGGCAGAGGCTAGTAAATACCAACAGACATGGGGCACACTACAGAAAACTGCCAACGACAGACAAAAGTGGAAAATCTTCGTTACTGCCCTACACGCCAATGGCGTACAAGGGCAGTAAGTAAGTATATATACACATAAGTAAAAAAATCATCAATATCTTTGCACACGCATACGGAGGAATATCTCAAGAACGTTTGAAATCTCAAGGGACGATAACTTTGCATGGGAGATTAAACATTTTTTGCGGGATAATACGAATGCCTACTCAAATCCAATCTATTAGAAAAATCAAATGATTACAGAAGAGTGTTCACCATGCACTTGCACTGCACTATTATTGATATAGTATAGAATAGAATGATATACAAATGCATGAAAATTTTATATACATGTAACTGTAATATGCAAATATTAATATTAATATAATATATACATTTGTAACATTAAACCAGAGAATACTGATGTGTATCACTACACTATAATAATCATTACGGTGAGAACTTGTCTCAGAAAAAAAAATTATCTGTACATTAACCTCACTTTCAGGTATAGCGATGTGATTTTTTTCCCTGAGATAAGTGCTTATCACAAGAACTGGCGGTCATCCGATATTCAGTACTTCAGTACTTTGATTATACATATACTGTAGATGCAGGTACTTCATAATCTAATTAATTTCAATAAATTTAACACATAAAAATCATCTAATATATGAAATAAAGAAATCACAATGATTTGTTCTTTTTTTCCCACTTGATTATGATAATACTAGTTATATTGCGGTGCTTTGTTTTTGCTCCAATTGGCATTTCACTTGCGCCAAAAGAATTTTTCATTTACGCCACAAACCAAATTTCATTTGCGCCAATAATACAGGTAAATTATAGAAAAAATAGCTTTATTCGGAAGAGACTTTTAATAATAACTTATAATAATAACACATATCCCTTCGAAATCAGTCATTGTAACCTGTTAACCATTTACACTGATAATTCTAATAATAGACTTTTCACAATAATGTTAAAATAGAGTTCTGTTATATATATATATGTATATATACACATAAGTAAAAAAAATCATCAATATCTTTGCACACGCATACGGAGGAATATCTCAAGAACGTTTGCAATCTCAAGGGACGATAACTTTGCATGGGAGATTAAACATTTTTTGCGGGATATATATATATATATTAAACAAATTCTTACACTTAACTTGTAAGCAACGGGTAGGGTGTACTCATGTGCACTGGAGTTTAGCAAATGCGTTATATTGATTACGCTTCTCGAAATGAAATAGAAAAAGCATTCAAATAATGGAAATGCAAAGTACATTATCTTGGTTTGGGGATTTTCAGCTGTACATTTTTTTTTTTTTTTTTAAATAAAGCTACCATTTTAAATAATATATGGATTTTTTTTAATTATTTATGATCCATAAAAATGTATGGTGATATATATCTGTCCCTCTGACAAGTCGACTGATGTATTTGACAATAAGAATAAAGGAAATCCACAAGATCCTGACAACTTTCGAGCAATAACACTCATTAGTTGTCTGGGTAAACTTTTCACTTCGATTATAAACGAAAGACTGAATTTCTTTTCTAATGAACTGGAATTGATCTCTTAAAATCAAGCCGGTTTTAGGAAAGGGCATTCAACTACAGACAATATATTTGTCATACATGTACTTGTTTCATTGTATTTGTCCTTTGGTAAAAAATTGTTTTGTACATTCATAGATTTAAGAAAGGCTTTTGATACCATTTGGAGAACTGGACTTTGGTTTAATTAAATTACCAAAAACACAGATAAAAGGAAAATGTTTCCAAGTTATATATAATATGTATTCTAATATCAAATCATGTGTTCAGTACAACAATACGAAATCAGATTTCTTCCCGTGTATGATTGGAGTTCGTCAGGGTGAAAATCTTTCCCCTTTTTTGTTTTCCATATTCTTAAATGACTTAGAAGATTACTTTAGAGAACTTCATGTTTTACCTCTAGAACTAATAAAAGAAAAATGTTATAATGAATTACATGTATTTTTAGAAATTTTTGTTTTGTTGTATGCAGATGACACTGTTATTTTTGCTTGATAATTATGATGAAATGCAAAATGCTCTCAAAGTTTTTGAAAACAATTGTAAAATGTGGAAACTTAGTGTGAATATTGGTAAAACTAAAGTGATGGTTTTTAGCAAAAGAAAATCGAAAATGATTTTGATTTTAAACTTGATGGAGCATCTCTTGAAATTGTAGATAGCTATACATAGCTTGGTCTTTTGCTTAATTATAATGGGTCATTTGTTTGATTATCTTGTCGAACTTATTTTATTGTATGGATCAGAAATATGGGGATTTGAAAACATTGATATAATTGAAAAAGTTCATCTACAATTTTGCAAGAGAATTTTAAATGTGAGATCAAGTACTCCAAATGTTATGGTATATGGAGAATTAGGAAGGTTTCCACTAGAAATTAAAATTAAGAATGTTATCGTTTTGGAGTAGAATGGCTAAAAATGAAAACAAACTTAGTAGTTCTATGTATAAGCTTATTTTCAAATTACATGCTGATGGTATTTGTGAATTTAAATGGGTGTCATTTGTAAAATCTATATTTGACAACTCAGGATTAGGTTATATGTTTTTCAACCAATACATTGATTATTCAACTTTCAAACCCGTTATAAAACAGATTCTTCAAGATCAGTTTCTTCAAAAGTGTTCCAGTAATATTGATAACTCGTCTCGTGGCGAATATTATAAGTTATTTAAATCTCAGTTTGGTCTGGAAAATTATCTATTACGTCTTCCAGAGGATAAAAGAATCTGGATTTCAAAACTGAGAACATGTAACCTAAAAATTCCTATGGAAACTGGCAGATGGTACAACATCAATAGAACAGATCGCATATGTACCTTATGTAATGAATCATGTATTGGTGATGAATATCATTATTTATATGTATGTAATAATAGTTCTATCAGTGGCGGATCCAGAATTTTTCATAAGTGGGGGCCCACTGACTGACCTAAGAGGGGGCCCGCTCCAGTCACGCTTCAGTGATTCCCTATATAAGCAACCAAAATTTTTTACAAAAAGGAGGAGCCCGGGCCCCCTGCCCCCCTCTTAAATCCGCCTCTGTCTATTACTGAACTTCGGAAGAAATATATACCGAAATATTATACAACATTCCCATCTGTACTGAAAATGCAAATATGCTGTCATGGTGTCACTGTCAGTTATTGTATAATCTAGCTATATTTATTAAGAAACTATCTACCTTCATTTAGAAAGATGCATGTATCTTACAAGTTTTATTATCTTTAGAAATTACACTTTTGTTAATAGTTACCTGTCTATTCTGTCATTTATTGTATTTGATTTGTAATTTGTCCTCATGTAACACATATTTTGTGTCTGAGTGTAAATAAAGAATTGAATTGAAATTGACAAGTCGACTTTTATATTTGACAAGTCTACTTGTCACTGATTTAATGCCTCGTTCACACGTTGCTTTTAAAATCTAACAAAAAATGACCCCAAAATGTTTTTTTTTGCTATATGTTGTATATAAAAATATTTTGGGGTCATTTTTGGTTAGATTTTAAGCAACTTGGTACCAATAGAAGCAGAATTGTCACAGGTGTATTTGTTTATTTGGTTATATTTTTTTTTGGGGGGGGGGGGGGGGGGGCGATTTTCATTATTTTCTGTTAAAAAATTCGCTAAATATTCAACCAAATTAAATTATAAATTTTATTGCATGTGTTCACATCAAGAGAAAACAAAAAACACCTAAAGACAAAATAATGACCAAGTAAACAAACGAAGACCTCACCACGACCTTGATAGGACCTTACCACGATCTACACGATCGTACTACGATCATCAAAATTTGCATTTTTTTCACAGATCGTAGTGCGATCGTGGCCTAGTGGGACTGCGGTATTAGACAATTATACATCTTTTAATGCCTTGTTGATATAAATCCAACGATAAATGCCTTTAAAATATTTTTTGGAAAAAAGGTGTTTTTATATGAAATTAATATATAGCAAAAAAATGCAGGTGGCGAATACTTTTGGACAGGTACTGGCTGTTCACGCTACCACTTGAAGAGAGTTAATCTTAAGACTACTGTGATACGATCAATATAAAACTCACTTTTTTATCGTTTTCTCAACCAATGACTTCTTGCAATGAAGGTGAGCTACCAATGGATCACAAAGTGATTTCAGAAAATTCGGTAACTGACAGGTCAATTGACAATTGTCACTGTTTACGGCGTTTACTTGTCCATCAACTACTGCAGTATTTTCAGCATGTGTCCTTTCTGTCAACCCAACCAGCACCAACAACAGCACAATTATCAAATTCATCATCCACATGGTATGGAACCTTTCATAAACATGTCTTTTTTCTCTAAAATAATCCGTTAAAAATGAGTTTTTTTCATTTACGAACTACACTCAGAAATGCGGGGGGGGGGGGGGGGGGGGTCAATATATCGGTTTATGTGTCATTTTACCAAGTTGCTGAGATTGTGCAACGTAAATTTATGGGGAAGGAAGTAACATTACGAGTCAAAGTTGACCATTGGGCAAATACAGAGGAATACAGATCGGAAGTTTGAACTTTCTACAACGTGAGATGTTTCTATCATCTTTTTCTTTTTATACATCCCTTGATACAATTGAAATGTGAATCATAAAATAATTACAACATGATTATTATAAATTTTCTCATGTCGCTATAATATGTATCATTTTTTAAAGACAAAATAGTATTGAATATATCCACCTATTCAAACGTACGGTAAACATATGTACAGATAAAACGGTAAACAGATGTAAATTCATTGGAGCACGCTAATAAAACAAAGCATAAAGATATGAAATATCAGTGAAAATATAAAACATGGTACGTATATATTATGATAATAATTTCGACACTTGTTCCGTTTTTTACCTTACCTCATAGATAATGAACATTCCTGTTTACTTGCACTTCTAAACGTTTACTCCACATTGACGTCATAATTATAGACGTAAAATTACGGGAAAATTCAACACGTCATTTAGCAATGTTTAAGGGGGTTAACACATCGTTCATTCAAGAACGTTATTATCATACATTGATAATTTTTAACAGTGACTTCCAGTACTCTGCTTTACTTTTATTAGAAGCAGGCATGGACCGTCCATTTTAATAGCATAGTTTATCCAGGTAACTCAAATAATCAATCTGTTGTACGTTTAATTACAAATGTTGTTTTACCCTTCTAACCTACAATAACTAATTTACTGTTTTAACTTCATTATTATATAACTATACTACGGAGCCCCGCTAGGGACATCAAAAGAGAAAAAAAACATTGTACGCACAACTTAAATAAATTGTGCACACAAAATAATATAATGTGCGCACAAAATAATATATTTAAAATATATATTGTGCGCACAAAATAATATATTTAAAATATATATTGTGCGCACAAAATAATATATTTAAAATATATATTGTGCGCACAATTTAAATATATTGTCCGCACAACTTTAATATATTGTGCGCACAACTTAAACATATTGTGCGCACAAATTAAATATATTGTGCACACAAAATAATATATGTAGTGTGCGTTAAATTCTTTGACCTCACACATGATACAGGGCTTCAATGTCTCCTTTTTAAAGTGACATAATGGAGAAATGCATAAGGTTTTCTTTGAAATGGGGCTAGATTACATGGAAATACTCTAGCAAAAAATCATCACTGCATTTTTATCGATTCCTGACACGAATACTGAAGAATTAACGTTTATTTCGTCTGAAACTTGGGTTACAAACAGATGCGTTGGAAACCTCCACTTTATATCAGAGTTTATTGGAACGGTTTGAAACAGAATTAATGGCAAAACAGCGAGGACACTATCGAACTTATGTAGACTTCTTGTAACAAATATAAAACTACTATTTGCACTGATGCATTATACTTTATGTCTGACAATCTCAAGATTTTTTTTTTATGTTGATTGACACAAGACTGACATGTTACTCAATTCACAACTTTCACTGGTATAAAAGAGATAATCGTAACTGAAATTACGACTATCCCAATATGGCGACGGCAGATATAAGTCAAATCTTTACAGTCACTTTTCTCAAATGTAACATGTTTTTGTCAATAGTTACTCAGCTGCAACGTTTTTCTATACCATTACATCATATTTGAATCGTAACGGTGCACTGGAATTGTCTAAGCGCTTTGAAAATTGCCGTTGAAAAATTCGGGATGATAATCGTAACTCTATGGCATTTATCTTCTTTGATAATCGTTTTTTCTTTATCGGATAATAGTAACTTACACATAATAAATGTGTCTTTCAGCATTTCAATGTTATTTTGTCTGTTAAAAATGCAAATGTCCAGTTTAAATGATGACGTTAACGTATATAAAAATAAATGAAGAAACTTCCAGGTTAATATCTAGGACAAATTTACTTATATATCTCTATTCATAACTGACAACAATATGCATAACCTTTTAATATGAAAAAGAAGATGTGGTATGATTGCCAATGAGACAACTCAGTGGCGGATCCAGAACTTTTCATAAGGGGGGCCCGCTGACTGACCTAAGGGGGTGCCCACTCCAGTCATGCTTCAGTGATTCCCTATACAAGCAACCAAACTATTCCCACGAAAGGGGGGGGGGGCGGGCCCCCAGGCCCCCTTGATCCGCCTATGCAACTGTCCACGAGAGACCAAAATGACACTGACAGAATGTACCTGTTAAAGTACATATATGGAAAATGAAGCAGCTGTCGAGTCAGTAATTCTGGTAAGTAGATATTTTTCAAAGTTTCAATGTTGTGTGCTCGTTTAAGTTTGTGGTTTTTTTTTTGGGGGGGGGGGAGGGGGATTAGCTATATCCTATATCCCAAATCCTTTCAATTCATTGCTCAAAATGAAAGTCACGTATACCACATTTTCATATGTCATATGTTTTGCCTCCAATATTACGTTTATACTAAAATTCTGCGCGAAATGAACAAAAGTTTCCATCAAATATTTTATTTAACTGCATTATGGGATTTAACAGTTGATACTTTAATCGGTAGATATGAGTGTTCATATTTCCCTTTTCCTTATATTTCAATAAATATAGCCGTCCATATTTTTTCCCTTGAATTCACTTTTAGTCTATTTTATACTGATATAATATGATTTTAAAATTAAATTCAAATGTTTTGATCAAATACCCATGTATTTTAGGACGTTTTTTTTAAACAGTGTGGATGGTAAAAGATTAGAATAGTTACCAGTTTATTGTAACTATTGTTTATTGTTACTTTTGTTTATTGTTACTTTTGTTTTTTGTTTTTATTAGCCTTACCTATAGTCTTACGAAGCATTTGACGGACTGAACAAAACACAAATATATATGATATATATGTATATTGATAAATTACATCAGAAAGCATATAACATGTAGATCATCACAATCGGAACTGGTTTAATGACAAAGATTTTTATAGATTTTAAAACAAATATTTTGTGTTTTAGAAAAATGCATGAGAATTAGGTAAGGCTTTTGTTTGTTTTTATTTAATAGAAAAGTACTAATTATATGGCAAGTATGCAAGTACAAAAATGTTCCTTGTTTAGTACCTTCAATATTTTTCTCTACAATATCTTCCATGCATATGTATGCAGCATACTTTTCATATACCATGTATTTATGAATTTTTTAATTGTTTTTTTTTCTAATATGGCGGAATATGCGTTATTTTTTTCTCAACGTTGCAGTCATTCCTTGAATAAGTATTTGAAAGCCACATCAATTTTATTTCTTGATTTTCGGGCTTTTGGTCAAACTTTATATATCTTTATTACCAAAGTCTATATAAACTATAGGTATACAATTATATCAACATCCATAATACATATAATACATACATAAACACAGACTATGTGACAGCAGAAGGTGTTGTAGTAATAAACAAACATTATTTTAACATTTCGGATCTAAGCTTAAAAGATCTAAATATAAATTTACCTAAATTACACAATTCTTTTACAGTGTTAGTTTGTTTAGTTAGTTTAAAGATATGTATTTATAGTGGATTGGAAAACAAGTTTTGCAACTTATAATAATCCCTTTCCACTTTGCGGGTGTGAGTTCTGCCTTGTAGCGGCATTAGCCTGCTCTTTTTCGAAATCTACAAGGGTGTCTTTAACGTGCAAGAGAAATGGCTCTCTTTTAACACGGGTCAGCCATTTATCGTCCCTTTCCGACGGACTATCATCGTTTCCTCAAGACCATACTCGCACATGGTGTCAAGGGAGAGCAGAAAATTCAGTCCCTGAAATTTTCATCCCAGGCGGGAATCGAACCAGGAACCTTTGTGTTAGTAGTCCGATGCACTAACCACTACACCACGGCATTGTTAGTACTCAGGGCCGTAACTGGGTGATTCAGGAGCAGGTTTGGCGCCGATTGAGGCCCCGAAGATATGGGGGTTGGGGGGCGCAGCCCCCGCCGATTTTTTTTCTCTCAGTCAATGGCTAAAACTGACCCGTTTCCCTTCGATTTCCTTACTTTAAGAAACGTCAGTTTTGCTTGAACCTGGAAGAAATTTTTATGCAAAACAAGCTGAGATTGCTGTTCGGGGTGAGCCAAGGCTCCGTCTTGAAGGCCGTACTTTGACCTATAATTATTAACATTAAAATTCATCGTGGCCGCCGATTTTTCTCTCTTAGTAAATATTACAATATTGTTGAAAGCTGAACAGACATGTTAATAACTACAACCAGATCCTTTCTATGTTAGTATATACTTAGTATAGAGAGTCCCTGCTACAACAAATGGGAGGCATTGACCATAATGTTCTCGTACGATAGGGAGACGTTAAAAAACGATCCAACAGCTGATTCAGCCGGTAATGAATTTCCGATATCTTAAAAGATTCACAATACAAAGGTAACTTCCTCTGCTTAATTGAGCCCCTAAATAAATGTGAATAGTTATGTTTTATTCAAAATTGTCGAAAGCAAAGTTTCATATTTGTTCTTGTACGAATACTGAATAACAGACGGACGGCCACACGAAAAAAATAAATACTGAAACGGTTAACTTTCGATCAAAAATCCGGAAAATGACAGGCATATCACGTATCATGATAACAATGTTAAAACAGTAAACTAGTGTTGTTTATAATATAAATTCAAGTTCTTCGTGTATATATTGTCAATATTTCATTTTATTACTTCAAAAAACATTTGGTGTAGAAAATTCAGGGGAGGCCTCCCCTGCCTCATAGGTAGTTACGGCCCTGGTACTCATTAGTTTAATAAATTTGTACATCGACGTTTTTTCCCCAATAAAAAGGCTTAATATAAATTGTTCTAAAACCTTGAAAACGTGGACATTTGAGGATGAAATGAAACTCATCCTCTATATCATTTTTACAAAAAGTACATGTTCTATTATTTCTTGTTATACCATAAAATCTTCCATTTTCTATAGCTACATGTATTAAGTTGTGGCTACTTAATCTTATTTTTGTTATACATTTTTTGTAAACATTTGGAATTGGTTTGCATAAATAAAATTGCAGACAAAAATTATCTAACATATATTTATAATTAGAACATTTTGGAGACATATGCAACTGAGCATCAAGTTCTTGTTTTAGACAATCGTACAAACGTTGCTTTATGACAGCAAAATATACATCAGGCAAGTCACAAATAAGGTTTTGGCTATACCATACATCACCTCAACCAATAAGAAAAAGTTCATTCTTTATAAAATACAGCCAGTTACACTTATTATTTGGACATCTCTCTAATTCACAATATAAGTAGTTATAACAATTTTTCAATATACAGTTTGAAGTATTTAGCAAATTTAAACCAATATTTGATAATCTTACATTTTCTTGCGAAAATAAGAGGCAATCTACCTAGTTCTTGATATATCATAACATTGTTAGTAGACAACTTAACACCAAGTATATTTTACAATAGTTCATGTGGACTCTCTCTATTGCCGGGGCTTGATGTGCACCCCATATTTCGCTTGCATAACTCAATAAAGAATTTATATAAGTATCAAACAGTGATAACAAAGTGACATAGTTTAAAAACATACTTTTCACATTTCTTCTTAAAGAAACATTGCTTTTCTACTTTGTTCTGACAATTTCTGTTGTAACATGTTATATTTGCCATTGAAATTTAAAAGTACACCAAGGTAGGTAAAATTATCAACAACGTCAATTTCCTTATTATCATAATACCATTTCTCACCAACATGAACTCTTCCACCTCTCCTAAATACTACAATTTGAGTTTTATCAAGATTAACACTCAATGACCATTTTGATGTATAATACTCATATAATGTATCAATCATATTTTGTAACCCCAAAACAGATTCTGAGAAAATAACCATATCATCAGCATACATAAGTAGAAATAAATTCAGTTCTTTCATCTCATATGGTATGGCATTACTATTAATGAAAGCCATTTAACAATCGTTAATATATAATGAAAAAAGTATGCGAGATAACACCTCTCCCTGCATCAAGCCCAATTCATTGGTAAAGTATTCAGAATTAAAACCATCAACACATACACAAGTTGACATATTAGTATACATAAATTTAATTACAGTTAAAAGTTTACCTTAATACCAATTTGTGATAATTTATACCATAGCATTAGCCTTTGAACAGTATCGAATGCTTTTGTGTAATCAACAAAACAACAAAAAAGACGTTTGTTTGCTGATAGGGACTTAAAAATTACAGAAATTAGGGCAAAAATTGCATCTACAGTTCCAAAACCTGGGCGAAAGCCGAACTGGGCGTCAGTGATGACATCAAAAGAATCGGACCAGTCCACCAAACGTTGATTTAATACGGAAGTAAATAATTTTGCGAAATTACTTACAAGACTTATACCTCTATAGTTATTTGGATCGTCTTCGTTTCCTTTCTTGAAAATAGGCACAAGTATAGCAATGGCTCAGCTAGTAGGAAATATACCGGACTGTAAAATACCATTGAATATCTTGACTAATGTGGGCATAAACACATCTTTATACTCTATAAAATATTCATTCAATATACCGTCTACCCCATGACTTTTATTGCGCTTTAAATTGCGAATGGCTTTTAAAATCTCCTCCTCTGTAATCACTTCGTCAAGTTTAGGATATACACAATCGCCATCAGTGTTATTAAATAAATCTTCGTCACATGTGTTGTCTATATTAACAGAAGATAATTTTTTAAAGTGTTCATAGAAAGATTGTAACGGTATTTTTCTTTTCGGTCTTTTTCCTAAATTTAGAATAAAACAGTTTTGGGTTACTTTATTTCAAAAAGTCCATTGCATTACCCTCTATACGTTGATATTCTCGCTTAAGATGACGTTCCATAACTTTATATTCCCTCTTTGCATTAGTTAAGTTTATATGGTTTACAATTGATTTTGAACGATTGAAAACATGTAGATAATCGATATAACATCAATAAAGTTCCTTGCATCGTGTGTTGAACCAAGGTTTGTCAAAATAATTATCTGGTTTATACGGCTTGTTGTTAACATAAGGCATCGTTTTAAAGAAAGGCGACATAATGTCCTCTATCATACATGTAAAATTGCTCAACGATTTATCAAAAGAATTTTGATTTTCAAAGTCTATACTATTCTGTAAACGAATGATATTGTCCATATTGATACAAATACGCTCAGTACACTGTTCTTTAAATTGATCTTTCCATTTGTATTTAACACCACGTTCTGTATCTTCCATGGCACCTGAGCATTTGCCTGGGTTTCGCATGGTGTTTAATAGATTCAGTTCTAAATGTAAAAATGTATGGTCCAAATAAGTTGTAAAGTTTGACACAATTAACTGGTTTATATTCGGGAAATAAAACGAAGGTACAATGAAGTAGTCCAGAACGCTCATACTAATTGGGCCACAATATGTAAAGTCATTCGAAAATCCGTTTTTGTGCCTACCATTCACTATCCTTAAGCCTGAGGATTTACACATACTAATTATTTTAGATCCATAACTGTTTGTATTTAAATCAGGATTGACTCTTTTCGGGAGAACACTATCGGCTAAATATTCAAAAGCGCCACTAATTCGGTTCTTTACAATAAAATGAATATCATAATTTTCCACAAAATCGACTAACGTCCCAGTTCGACCATTCAAATCACCAAGAATAAAAACGTGACCAAGTTCAGAGTATAACTCAATGCTATTTTCTAACTAATTGTATAAATCACAATCATATAACTTATAGTATTTAGATTTGACTGGGGGAATATAAATACAAGCAATATATACAGATTTGTCTTTGTTTAATATACCCTGCTTAATATTCAACCATACATTAGAGTCTAGAATAAAGTTTCAATATCAATAACAGTAGAAAAACATTTTGAATCAAAATAACACTACCTCCTCCCTGAATAGATTTAGCTTTCAATCGAGGGAATAAATGACAATTATAATCAGGTAAATGAAATGAAAAATCTTTTTCAAACCAATATTCCATAAGAAAAACAAGATCATATGTACATAAAAAAATTACAAATGCTTTATCATCAAGTTTTGTTTTTTAACCACCATTTATATTCCACGAAATAAATTTTAAACTATCAGTACAAATGTTAGATAAAACACTAGTTGGAAGTCCTTCAACGCTATCCTAATCTTCCTTCTCAAACATACTGCTATTTGGGTCCGGGTCATTGTCGTTACTACCAACTGTGCTCTTCGCCTTCGAATTCCAAGAACTAGCACCACTCGGAAATGCCACTGTTGACTCCTTTATAAAAGAACACAAATCCATGTTTGCCAATGAACTCAATTTCTGTATATTAACATAGTTCGTGTTTTCCCCGTTTCCAAATTTCTTGAAGCTTGTTCACCCTTCCAATTTTATGATATACTAGTATGCAGCTGTTTTCATTAGAACTATTAATAATATATGCATAAAAAGAAAAGTCATAAGATGTTGGAACTTTTCGTAATTAATTCATCGCCATAATTTCATCATATGCTATCAGATATACGTTGTTAGTGTCAATATCAATAAAACACTTTCCAGTTACGATTATCTTTTCATTTGTTAATACCATAATTACTATTATCTTTTTTCCGAGCTACGATTATCATGCCGATTTTTTCAACGGCAATTTTCAAAGCGCGTAGACAATTCCAGTGCACCGTTACGATTCAAATATGATGTAATGGTATAGAAAAACCTTGCAGCTGAGTAACTATTGACAAAAACATGCTACATTTGAGAAAAGTGACTGTAAAGATTTTACCTATATCTGCCGTCGCCATATTGGGATAGTCGTAATTCCAGTTACGATTATCTCTTTGATACCAGTGGACTTTGATTTTGTTATGCTCCGTCGACGATAGAGATGGTCATTATATTTAAAAGTCTTTACGTCCGTCCATCCATCCGTCTCTGTTTATGGTAAATGTTTTGGTTATAGATCATGATGAAGTGTTAGTGTCATCAACTTAAATGAATTATTTGGTTTTTCTAAAGATGTCATTGTAAAAGTGCATAGTAAGTCAAATCCACTGAAAACTGAAAACTGAAAACTGAAAAGTTTTTTTTTTATTTATTAAAGATAGAATTGAGAATGGAAATGGGGAATGTGTCAAAGAGACAACAACCCGACCATAGAACAGATAACAGCAGAAGGTCCACAATAGGTCTTCAATGCAGCGAGAAATTCTCGCACTCGGAGGCGTCCTTCAGCTAAACAAATATATATATATATATACTAGTTCAGTGATAATGAACGTCATACTAAACTTCAAATTATATACAAGAAACTAAAATTAAAAATAATACAAGAATAACAAAGACCAGAGGCTCTTGACTTGGGACAGGCGCAAAAATGCGGCGGGGTTAAACATGTTTATGAGATCTAAACCCTCCCCTATACCTCTAGCCAATGTATAAAAGTAAACGCATAACAATACGCACATTAAAATTCAGTTCAAGAGAAGTCTGAGTCTGATGTCAGAAGATGTAACAAAAGAAAGTAAACAAAATGACAATAATACATAAATAACAACAGACTACTAGCAGGTAACTGACATGCCAGCTTTAGACATGAATTAAACTGATTGAAAGATTATGTCTTCATCATATGAATATCAGGCACAATCCCTCCCGTTAGGGGTTTTGTATCATACCATCATAACATATATATGAGAAGAACATAACCCGTGTCATGCCAACAACTGGTTTTTCAATAAATGTGTTTAGTTCCGATGCAAAGACTCTATAAGTGAATCAATATTAAAACCAAAATATGCAATCTTTAATGACCTGACAACAGTATCGTAACTATATCACTTCTTAATAAGTCTATTTAAAGGTTTTGTTAGCTTCTGAGGTGATTACTGACATTTTTGTGCTTTATAAAGAAAATATCCATAAAAGATTGGATGTGAAATACCTGAACGTATAAGAAGTCTGCATGTTGGGCTATATTTACGAATGATGTCCTTGTACCGATGATAAAATTTAGTAAATGTTTTGACTAGTTTGTGATATCGAAAATCCTGGTGTAATTATTTTTCAGTAATACATAAATTTCTCTCGTTAAAATCTAAAACGTTGTTACATACACGAGCGAATCGTACAGTTTGAGATATATAAACACCGTAAGATGGTGACAAGGGAACGTCACCATCTGAAAGTAAGTCGATCGCAAGCTCAAAACTTCCAAGTTTGTTGTCGAATTTACCGGATCGTGACATTGGTAAAAAATCAACACAGAGCACGTGGAGAAATATCTTCTATTTTATTTTCAAGTAGAAATACCAGAGGATTTGGTTCGGAGGGTTGATATGGTTTGTGATATTGAAAAAGCCATATCATATACATTTTATTATATGTTTCAACCAAATGTTTTTTTTCACGTGACATGACAGTATACAGATATATCTATACTATTAAACGAGAAGACCTCATTTTTGGTGTCGCTTCTCTTCTTTCCACAATAAATTAATCAACACGCCTCTGTGTCCTATAGGTACAGTGCATAGTCGCATTTGTCATCCATTCATATGATTATTCAGATTGAGTTAATTTAGGAGAAAAACGAGAAAAAAGGCATCCGGGTATTGTCCCGTCATTGTACGAAATTTTAAGTCAGATTAGACTTCCGGTTTGCGTTTTTCTGTATACTTTGAACATACATATACTACGAATAAAGTGTATTTTCAGAATTTTATCTGCTATCATTTCCAAGTTTACTATCCACGGCAGTCACAGAGTTTATTAAATAGAGAGGGTCTGTATACTATATCAATGATCCCCATGGATCGATTAGTAAACTTAGAATTGAAAGTAAATACGCTTTATTTATATAGTAATGAATGTTCATAATATACAGATAAGCGCTAAAATTATTCATGTGAACTTTTGATACTTTTTCTGAAATTTTCCAGTCATTTAATCTTTTACAAAATTCATTGAGTACAAAAAAAAAGAAGATGTGGTATGATTGCCATGTTGAGACAACTCTCCACAAGAGACCAAAATGACACAGAAATTAACAATTATAGGTTACCGTACGGCCTTCAACAAAGAGCAAAGCCCATTCCGCATACTCAGCTTCAAAAGGCCCCGAAATGACAATGTAAAACAATGCAAACGAGAAAACTAGCGGCCTTATTTATGTACAAAAAATGAACGAAAAACAAATATGTAACACATAAACAAACGACAACCACTGAATTACAGGCTCCTTACTTAAATAAATGTTCATAACATACTAAATGTATGTTCATATTGAAATTGGTAGAAAACCAAAAATTTGGAACTTTGGAAATAAAGATTGAGGGTAAAAAAAAAACATTTTCCTGTGCCCAATAACCTATGACTTATGATACTTTTGCTGAAATTCTCCAGTCATTCTGTATTTAACAAAATTCTTCCAACAACACTTTACATACTGAAACTTTAAACTACGCTCTGAATGCCCGCGATTTCGCGGGTGTGTTCTAGTATATATAATAATAATTTAAGGGTACCCATTTTGAATATTGAAGTCTGATAATTATTTCATGACGCAATACATATCTGATATTGATTTTTTATTATCTCATAACTCTCATAGTCTATGTATTGGAGGTTCCCAGTCTAGCCAGTCCAGCCACAAAAGCATAAAGGTGTGCTATCAGCTCTATACTATCCTAGCCTATATCATTGGAGTTTCCTAGGCCTTCCGTATAGCATATACAGATATGTTATGTTATCAGCTCTGTATTCTCCTAGCCTATATCATTGGATTTCTCCATTCCTGCCGGAGAGCATACGGATATGCTATCAACTCTTTACTCTCCTAGCCAATGGATTGTAGGTCCCCAGTCCAGCCGGAGATAGTACAAGTATGCCATCAGCTCTGCACTCTTCTAGCTTATGCATTAGATGTCCCCATTCCAGTTAGTCCAGCTACAAAAGCATATAGATGTTCTATCAGGTCTGTACTCTCATAGCCTATGTAACTTGTGTTCCCAATTCTAACCAGAGAGCATACAGATATGCTATCAGCTCTGTACTCTCCTACACCCTGTCATTTGAGTTCCCTAGTCCTACAGTCCTACCGGAGAGCATAAGGATATGCTATCAGATCTGTCATTTCCTAGTCGATGTCATAGGATGTCCCTAGGCCAGCCGGACAGCATACATATTATAGTATCCTATATGTATCAGCTCTATAATTTCCTAGCCTATGTCATTGGAGGTCCACATTTCTTTCGGAGAGCATACAGATATGCTATCAGCTCTGTGTTTCCCTAGCGTTTATCATTGGAGTTTCCAAGTGCAGACAGAGAGCAAAAAGATGTGATATCTGATCTGTGCTCTCCTAGCCTTTATCATTGGAGTTCCCAAGTGTAGACAGAGAGCATACAGATGTCGGGGCTCGACATTACCGTTTGTCTGATTGTCCGGGACAAGTGGACACAGGCGTCGGGCAAGTAGATTCACCATACTACTGGTCCGATGGGACAAGTGAAAAATCGAGGTCAGATGTAAAATAGATCAAATTCCACAACACTTAAAATTTTAGATTAAAGTATGTTTCATTTGATTTTGCTTTTATGCATAACAATACATTAAAAGAGGTTTTATTTAATAAGATCTATTTATAAAATTGATAAGTTAAGATGCAAAAATTTAATAAAATCTAAAAAGGCAGATTTTTGCGTGAAATGTTTTATGTACTTCATGATCATATATCAAAGTATATATATATATACAAATCAAAATAAATTGTAAAAGCTTGTTTTGACACCATCAATAAATTAAAAAGGTTTAATCATATACAAGGTGGCCAGTTGTATTTAAATCCTTGGTTTAACCCATACCACTACTACATATAAATGAACAGGTCCTTAGAAGAACCTAGTGGTTTGGGAAGAAATTATGATTTAATGATCGACACATGATAGTGACATTGAGTCAGAGAACTGTCTTGCAAATAATCTTTCAGTCTGAAATAATAAAATGAATTTTGATGTGGTATTCATAAAACATAACAAAATGCTTCCTTTATTAGGTACAATCAAAGCGCAAGTGTTATTATTGCATATGATCAATATGTAAGATTTTCAATTATGAATTCGAACAAGTGAGTTAAGAGTTCGGACAAGTTGATTTTCTTGCAACTTGTCCGAAGGGACAAGTTAGAAAAAATGATAATGTAGAGGCCTGATCATGTGATATCAGATCTGTTATTTCCTAGTCAACTACCGGTGTTGTATGTCATTGGAGGTTCCCAGGTTAGCTGGAGAGCATACAGATATTCTATCAGTTTTGTACTCTACTTTGCTATGTCATTATATTTCCTTATTCTGAAGGAGAGCATACAATTATTCTATCAGCTCGTACTGTCCTAGCCTTTATCATTGGATTTCCCTAGTACAGCTAAATGGCATACAGATGTTATATCAGCTCTATACTCTTCTAGCCTATGCCATTGGAGTTCCCTAGTACAGCCGGAGATTTTACAGATGTGATATGAGATATGTACTCCCCTAGCTTATGTTAATGGAGTTCCCCAAGTCAGGAGCCTGCCATCGAGACAGTGTATGCATGCTCAATCACTCGAGCAACTAAGATTCAGAAATCCCTGCTTCAAACACTTGTGCCTTTAAAATCTTAAATTTATACGGTAGAGTAGGCATTATAAGGAAAATAATTTAATAACAGCGTACTGTAACGAAAATCGGTCATAGCTTATTTATTTTTATGTGAAACACCAGTTGTCTTTCCCTGTTAATTGTGTTTCTATATGTATGTAAGTTTCTCCATAGTTGGAGCACCATCTATTACTTAAAACACCCCTAAAGTTGGTACAATCTTGATTTTCACCCCTTAAAGTATAATGGACCGTTCCATGTGGTAGTATATAAACCAGCTCAAGACAGAGAAAATTTGTCAGTTTTATGTGGACCATTGAAGAGTTAACTTCTAGGATTAAATATTCCAACTGGTAAGTAGAGTGGCTTTAGTGATTCAAAGGATATAAATTATAGTGTTTGGATTTATATGTGAATATTTCGAAAAGTGATTGTGTTATAAAGTGAACTTATATAATAAGTTATTGTACAGTGAAAGTACAAGGTGTATACTTGCTTGTGTTGCAAGTTGTTATATTGTGGACGTGTATTAGTGAGAATACATGGTGAAATCTTGCTGGTGTTGCAAGTTGTTATATTGTGGAAGTGTATAAGTGAAAGTGCACTGTGTTTAATCTGACCAGTTTGGAAAATATTCATTTCGATCGGATTCATAGTGATAATTAGTGTGTGAGTTGAGCTGTGTTCATATACATTCCTTGTGCATTGAAGCATTGTGTTATTGTAGTTTATTAAACATTCAAAAGGTGATATTACAAATTGGTGGATATTGTTAATAGATGTTGTATATATGTGGTAATGTGTTCATACGTTTTGTATTGATGCATGTTGCATAGTAATCCGTTAGTGACATTGTGTAATAAAGTGTTTGATGCATGTTGCATAGTGATATATTAGTGACATTGTGAATAATCAGGCTTAATACATGTTGCAAAGTGATTGCATAGTGACATTGTGTGTATATATTCTGTAATAAGGCATTGTGTATATACATTGTGAATGAGGAACTTCACCCTGTAATTTAATTTGTGTGCATTGTGTAGCTTATATATTTGACATTGTGATTTCATATAAGGGTGTGTTAATTGTTTTAAAAAGGACAACGTCTTGTTGCGGTGCAAATTTAAGTTGAACACTTGAAATCCTGATTTATTCAGATACGGATCCATTGATCGCACGGTTACACGTTACAATAGTTTGGGTGAAAAATCGATTGTGTTAATGTTGAAAATGTTACTTTGAATATAACGTATGATTCAATGAGATGACAAAAAGATATTTCCAATTTTATATTTGCTTGTTTATCACATCTATTGGTGTGAACTAAAATAAATAAACTAGCTAAAGCGAATAGATTTTAACATTAGACATATAGATGTGCTATGTCATTGGAGTTTCCCAATCCAACCGGAGAGCTTAAAGAAACGTGTTATCAGCTCAGTATTCTCCTGGCATATGTTATTGGATCTCCACAGCCCAACCAGAAAACACAGAGATGTTTTCATCTGTGACCTCTCCAAGCCTATGTCATTGGATATCACCATTCCATCCGGAGAGCATACATATGTTATCTTACCCTTCCGGAGTGAGATCCCCCCAGTTTTAGTGGGTTCGTGTTTCTTAGTCTTTAGTATTTTATGTTGTGTGTTGTGTACTATTAATTGTCTGTTTTTCTTTTTCTTTTTTAGCCATGTCGTTGTCAGTTTATTTTCGATCTATGAGTTTGAATGTCCCTCTGGTATCTTTTGCCCTCTTTTATCAATTTTATATTTAAGAGTCTGAAGTAGTACACATTTTTATTCAGGGGTCAGTTGAAGACCGCCTCCAGGTGCAGTTTTTTTTTTTAGCTGTATTGACTCATTGGTAACCTTCGGCTGTTTGCTGCTCGTTGGTTGGGTTGTTGTCTCTTTGATACATTTTCTATTTCCATTTTTAATTCTGTTTACATGTATAAGCTCTGTACTAGCCTATGCTATTTCAGGTCAACAGTCCAACTAGAGAACAAACAGATGTGTTATCATCTTTTTAAAAACTCTCCTAGCCTATGTCATCGGAGGTCCCTATTCTACCCGGAGATCGTATGTTATCATTTACATGTTTTGGAGTTTGAACTGGTATACATTTTTGTACGATTTGCCCCCCCCCCCCCGCAGAGATATAGAAAAACAGTACATTAACGGGTGTTACACGGACTCTTTTTAGATGATACACGGACTCATTTTAGTTACACGGACACTTTTTATGAATAGAATCACTCGTGCATGATCAGTGCGTTCATGGGCACTTAAACTTTCAATTAGATTTGAACTTTTTGGTACACCAACTTTTTCCTGTCTTTTTATTGAACAAAATATTTACGTTAGCATCAATATCTTTTTCAAACATTTCCAGTAAAATACTTTTCATATCAGTACACTAAGGGATTACACATTTAAACTTCAAAAAGGGGGATATGGTTTAATTTTCTCCTAAAATAGATATTTTGATCCCAAATTTTATGAGAAAAAAATTATTATGGTCAAGCAGATGACAAATTAATGTTTTGCTTTATTTCTAATTTTCCGAATACCGTAAATAGTGTTAATTTAAACAAAAACATTTGGGTGATGGCGTTGAAAAGTAAATAGTTAAATAATATACTCTAAAAAGAACATACCGACCCCTTTGTGAAGCAAAATATTCGGCCAATAAATGTTTTCTTCAATATATGGACATGAATAGTATTTTGGACAATGCTGAAAGTAAAGAAATGATGATACTGGCGTGTATATTTCAATAAAAATAAGACAGGAAATAAGTAAATAAAAATCAAATCTTATCAAAAGATAAAATCCCTATCAACTCACCAATGCACGATTGATCCTCCAAACAAAAAGTGTTCATGTAATACACGTCCAAATAAGCAGCAAACATAAAAGAAAATCATTCAACTTATGTCATCGATTTTGGGCGGTAAGCTGCGATTAGATCATAATGTAACACGTGTTTTATCCCGATGAACACTTGCAGATCTAGAAACGAGCATGAATTTCAAAAAAAATAAAAAATAAAGTATGCCCGAATACATATAATATTAAGACACTAAATCCATTTTTCATAAACATTTCATTCACTAATGAAGTAGGAAATTCATTATTTTGATACATTTATATTGTAATGGAATTTATATCAGTGGCGGATCCAGGTCCAAATCCAGGACAAAACAGGGAAGGGGGGGGGGGGCAACTTTATGTCCCAATGTAAATGCATTGATCGTCAAAAAAAGGGTTCCCCCCCCCCCACTGAATATTAAATTCATGTATATTAAATTCATGTACAAACGCGCGATTTTTACGATTTTTTAAAGGGGGAATGGGGGGATTGAATGGCTCATCCTGCATTTTTTCATCAAAAATAAAGATCACAGCCTGTGTATTTTAAAATGAATTAGCCCCCCTTCCCCCTCCCCGCTTTTTGTTTTATTCATAATAATCAAACGTTATCTTACCATTAAAATATTCCTTAATATATTACTTTTTTACGAAGTTGCATTTTGGAAACCCTTTATTCTTTTAAACACTCGTGCTTTTGAAAGGAGTAGGTCCGGTAAGGGCTGATTTTGGCCTCAAATTTCAGGTTCATCTAACGAAAGATTTTGGACGCTTTTTAAACACTTAAATGTCTATTTCAATTGATTTGATTAGTTTTTGTGAAAGATTTTAACTGGTTTTGTCATTAAAAACGCTCCGATTCAAGCTTTAATATGAAAAATCTATCAAATATGCCAAAACACGTCCTTTTGAGATGGTTTTTGTCAAAAATGAAAGTGGCCGCATCCGTGTTCATCCTCAACCTTTATATATGTTATGTATTATCATCAAATACAACTTAAATTTAAATATTATGGATGAACACGAATGCGGCCACTTTCATTTAAGTCGAAAACCGTCTCAAATTTAACTAAATTGCTAAAATTGTGAAGATTTCAGTAATTTAGCACGACTTTATGATGTTAGTACACGATATATGTACATGGTATCGTCAAAAACAGCCTATATTTATGTAGCAGAAGTATTCTACTTTCCAATAAATAGCTTAAAGATTACAGTTTCACAACTTTGTAAAACTGCTATATTTTGGGGCCAAAAAGGGGTCTTACTGAACCTTCTCCTTTAAAAAGTATACTGTAGGGTAGGCATTACTTGAAAATGTAACTTTGAATATACTGTATGATTGCAATGACAAAATAATGTTCCTAATTTCTATATTTGATACATATTGATGTACTATACCCGGTATCAATTGGTGTTAAAATGTAATTTTGAATGTAATGTGCGATTGAGATAATAACAATATGTTCTCGATTTGAATTCGTTACATATTCATGTACCACCTTAACCCATGGATTGTTTTTTTACCACTAGGATATTGTCAAGTTTTAAAATGATGTTAACATTCAGACTTATAGAAAGCCGATCACTCGGATAAACAGGTGGTATTCCAAGAATAATAGACCAATACAGGAGTGCCTTTCGCGGAAGTAATATACAATTAATATTAAACTACTGTTTTGACCTAGATCCGTACGTAACCAAATCTGATGTCGGTTTGTGTACTGTAACAGGTAAGTCAATTAATATATAAATAACAAATATTTTATAACTGAACCCAATTTTGCATCGATTTAATTTAAGTCTTCTTTTGAATGTAATTTTGTTTAAGTGCAGTTTTTATTCTTTTACTCTAAATTTTGTTTAAATCGTTATTGACATTTATATTCTTTAAATTTTAATTTTGTTTATAAAAATGGTCAAGGACCTTCAAAATGTTTTAATGTTAAAGCAGTCCCAAATGATATAGTACAACTCTGTATATATTACTGTGACGTTTCTCGTTTAGGGGAAACGCTTGTCTTTGATAGTTACATTTATAGGAAAATGCCACTCGGTAACTTCAAGTACATTTTTTACTAGTACATTTATAAAATATATGAAAGCTCTTTACTGTGGGTATCAAAACGCATTATTTTATTCTATCGAAGTTATGTAATGCATTGGAAAAAGCTAGATATGGCTAACTTGGGACCAAAATTTACATTTTATAGTTCCTACCTATTGTTCGTATTTTTTTTTTTATTTTGATATTAAAAAATACATTTCTTTTTAGCAGAAATTACAAACACATAAATATCATCAGGTTTAACTCTGTAACACTGATTTAAGATTAACATTGTACACCTAATTTTTATAAAATATTTTATATCCAACCCTTTGATTGGAAAACATCAGATTCAGCATTAAATCGTCAAACATTGTTTTTAGCCTCGCTACACTCGGTGATATTTTTTAAATTTTAAGGAATAAGACCCCTTTCAAAATCTAGGATCCGCCCCCATAAGTAAGAGTACTTTTGAACTGTGCAGTATATCTTAGGTAGTAAATGCACCCCTTTGCTGTACATTATCTAGATAATAAAACAGTAAGAACAAAGAGATGTTACCCATGTCATGTGTTAACAATGTAAATTGCATTGTAAATTATATTATTTATATGTAACTTGTTTAAATCATCACACAGAGTGGAAAATATTAGGTTTTAAGTACATATGAACTTCGACCTCAAGGCTGTTCTTTTAAATAATTTTGTACACTCTGATAGTTACACTACAAGAAACAACTTTGTAAACGATTGATAAAATCGACAACCGGAAAATAATGAATTTCAAAAAAACTTTACAGGATATTTTATGGGTTGATTGTTAATTATTATTTACATGTTAAAGATATATATTGGTATAACTAACTTTTATAGTATACTAGACGTACCTAGTTAAAGTTGGGAAATTTATTTTCACATTTTTTATGGAATAAATATCAAATGGTCGTCCCCTAACAATTTATTAATCCAACCATATTCTAATTGAAAGCTGAAATATATATAATAATAATACATAAGGTAAAGAAAATATTGAATATGTATTCAGGTAATATTCTATTAAAATATGCTGAAGGTCATAGTGGCAACAAATGGCACGACAACGACCATCCTTGAAAAGTTATATCAGTGTCGATAAAGATGAGTATAAAGAAAAGATATGTGATGCCAGTATTGATAATGGTCACGACAACAATAGTGCAGAGCAAACTTTAACGAATGAGGATGAGGTGTTTGTCTCTGATGCCGAATCTAATGAAACTAGCAACGGTGCAAAGAAAACGAAAGGAAAGGTAGGACGTATTTTTTTTTAAAACAACTACCATTGCAGTAATCCAATTTTACATGATAAGTTTTTGTTCGCTATGGAAATTCCGTATATCATAAAAATATCGGAATTTCCATGGGGACTATAGCGGACCTGTTTCTGTATTGTTATGAGTTACAATTTATGACTAAAATCAGCAAAGACCCATCTTAACAACATCTGATACAAAAATGGAATAACACTTTTAGACATTTGGATGACATATTGGCTAAAAGTAATGACTACTTCAGTATGTACATTAACGAGATTTGTCCTGCTTAACTTACTTTCAATTAAAGCTCATACTAACACACTGCCCCTTCGTGGATCTTGATATCGATATCATAAACGAGAAGCTTAATACCAAATTGTATATTAAGAGGTGATTTTTTTTTAGATTCCTATTGTTGATTATCTATTTAACCATCCTATGGTGTTTATTTATCTCAATTTTTTCGATGTACTAGTGTATGTTAAAACGTATGTGTTTTAACGAAAGAAATCTCTGTGTTATCAAGCCAGGTTCACACCGCCAATCAGATCAACTCGATCAGACTCGATCAAGACAAATTAAGCGATCGGGAGACTGGTCTGTCTCAATCGATAGGATGTTCGGGTGGTCTACCTTGGTCGTCATCGATCTGACTTTCTACCCGAGAGTTTTTGACATGTCAAAAACATTCGAGTAAGGATCGAGAAGCCAGCTACCCGAGAAGAGATCGAAAACTCGTCGTGTAGCGGTCGAATTGATCGAGAAAGGATCGTGAAGAGATCGGGTTGGTCGGAATACAAGTAGTTTATCGATCAGTACTCGATCATTTCGATCTTTGCTCGACTCATATCCGATCATTTTCTAAACAACGACAACTTGTACGATATGTGGTCAAGATTAACTCGACCAATGTCCGATCGCTTCATGATCACTGCGACTTCTATATGTTTTTCATTCCAGACCAACTCGACCAATACCTGATCTCTATGCGACAATATTCGACCACTCTTCGATCTCTACTCGGCCATACACGAGTATACATGACTGTTACACGATTCTAGTAAAATGTGTGCAGCTCTGATTAACTCTCATTACTTTGCTTCTGCAAAACGATAGTCACTATTTATTTTTAACTGTTACAGTACACAAAATCCTCCATGTACAGTACGCTTCTGTACTTTTGCAAGGTGGTGTAAAACAAACAGAAGTCTGTATAACACAACATAAAAAACAAAAAACTTAGCAACACGAAACCCAATTAAACCTGGGATTATCGCAGGTGTTTCGGAAGGGAAGTAGATTCTGCATTTTGGCCCAGAGGATTTTTCAAACATGAAAGTAATTGTGCATTAAAATTCATTATTTAAAAAAAACAGCTGATGACAAATTTAGCCTTCAAAGTTTTTGTAGTATAAAAATAAGAAGATGTGGTATAGTTACCAATGAGACAACTCTCCACAGGACACCAACTGACACAGAAATTAACAACTATATGTCACCGTAAGATCGAATGTTAACAAACACTTTTTTTCATACGCTTTTTGATACAATTTTATAAAACAAAATGAGACCAAAGACAAATGATTTTTATTTGAATTCGTGATAGATATCTGTTAACAGTTTCAGAAAAGGTATCATCAAGGGGATTGAAAATCTAGATCTATTTTTGGCCAAATTTTGGGAAAATATGTGACATGTTTACCCACTTTGTGCAATATTATTAGTAAAAAAGGCAGGTTGCTGCCATGGATACACCAAAAAGAAATATCTTGAACCATTCAACTACTGGGTATCAGATCTACAGAAAATACTGATTACATGTACATTCATATGCACGTATATGACACAAACAGTAGGCTTAATTTGTAAGATAGCAAGGAAAAGGGGATGGTAAAATGTATGCATATTGCTATCTAACATCAGTACTAATCTAGTGAAAAATCTCATTTTGAAGGAAAAAGAGCAGTAATTCCCATAACAAATCAGCGTCCTTCTTTACTTTCAGGAAGTTTTTACAACCATTGAGTTCCTCTTTTTTCCTCCTGCAAGTCTCTCATACTTTTGATTTTGCCATTTGATTAGGGACTTTCGGATTCAATTTTCCTTGGAGTTCAGTATTTTTGTGATTACTATTTATACTGCCCACACAGTGTTCTCCTTTTTTGCCACTGCATTATATAATTTTTCGGCACCCTTGCTGTCTACCCCTTTTTGTTTGTTTTCTGCGCTCTCTTCAAGCTCTGTCACAGCTATTAATCTGTCTATCTAAGCTCTAACCACCTTGCCAAACAATCCAACTACTTTATTTCCATGTAGATATTTTAAATATATAATTTGACTCAAACCTTCTGTTAACTACTGAATATAACCAAACAAACGGAAATTGTACTTATCTTACCTCCTATAAATTTCTAGGAATGTGATTGGTTAAAAGCGTCCGCGTGTATAATTGATATTAGGTTAGTAGGGAGGCGGTGCTTATTTCATACACGGTTAGTAATGGAGTTACGTCCCTTTATATTCCATATTAGATAGTAGTAGGGAGGCGGGGCTTATTTCATACACGGTTAGTAGTGGTGTTACGTCCCTTTATAAAAACAAAACGGAACGGACAAAAATCTTAAAAGTTTCAACAGACGAAGACATTGATGATTAAGATTGAAATAAATTCATTAAACACATTTAAACATAACAAGTTGTTATCGTTGGCTATTCTTGTAGGATCAATGGAAGTAGTTTCTTTATGCGAACTGTATTGAAGACTGGTTTGCTCATTTTGAAAGATCACAAGTCTAAATTTTACACGTTAAGATAGTCGGTAAGATAAATTCGTTACATAGTGTGCTAGTGACGTAATACGGTATAAATGGGGTCAGTAAATTTCATATGGGAATTCGAGCTTAATACGGTATATATGGGGTCAGTAAATTTTATTTTGGGATTCGAGCTTCGCTCTCACCCCATATGGAATTTACTGACCCAATATATACCGTATTAGGTCACTAGCACACTATGTAACTAATAATACCAGACCAATGCCCGACTATCCCTACGACTCCTATACGATCAAGTCGATCTGGTCTGGCAGAGATCAGGCTGAGATCGAGTATAGTTAATTTGGTCCAGCTAGTCGAGTTAAGATCATGCAGAGATCGTCAATTGGTCGGAATTATCAAATATGTATTCAATTATTGGTAGGGTTTGAGTCGTGATGGAGTTGTGAGTGGTTGGGTTACGGTCGTGTACAGTCGGACAACAGTCGGGTAGAAGTCGTAAACAATCCCGATCATGAATTTGGTCACACTTGGTCGTGGAAACTTGGACAATCGGGATCATCGAGTTGATCTGATCGGCAGTGTGAACCTAGCTTAACTGAAATAATTATTAGACCAAGGTTTTCGATATCACAAACTAGTCAAAAACTTTACTTAATTTTCTGAGTTTGGTATGACGTCCATTTCCACTGAACTAGTATACATTTTTGTTTAGGAGCCAGCTGAAGTCCACCTCCGGGTTTGGGATTTTCTCGCTGTGTTGTAGGCTAATTGGTGGCCTTCGGCTGTTTATTGCTCTTCGATCGGGTTGTCTCTTTGATACATTCCTAATTTCCGTACTCAATTTTATTTCAACATCTCAGAGGTCCCTTTATATTCAAACACGCAAAGCAAAAAAAAATCAAAGAAAAAACAAAAAACAAAAAACAAACACAATTCACCCCAAAAAACCACCATCAAACGATATTCCTGTCACTTTCCAAGGATAACATTCAACCTGTAGGTATCTAGTACTCATTTATTCATTGGGCTGTAAAATTATTCACAGAATTGCGGTAAACGGAATGTTTTAATTCGTGCTCTTAATGGGGTATGTGAGACAAATTTTACATTTTTATTCGACGTAAAAATAATAAAATGTAGTATAATGCCAATGAGACAACTCTTTACCAGAGACCAGACGACATATAGAAGGTAACAACTATAGGTCATCGTATGACATGCAGCAGTGAGCAATACCAATACCACATACTCAGCTATACAAGGCCCACAGATGACCAATGTAAAACAATTAAAAAAAGATCACTAACGGCCTGATTTATGTAAAGGAACAAATACAGATATGATTTATCACAACAAACGAAAACCACTGACAACCACTGTATTACAGGCTCCTAACTTGGGACAGGCTCATACAGAATGTGGTGGGGTTTAACATGTTAGCGAGCGACATACCATCCTCTTACATGGGACAGTGGTGTAACAGTACAACATAATTATGAACAAACTATAAAAATCACGTGAAAGTGGCTCAACGCATCTAATCGATACATAGCAGAAAAACAATAATAAAAAGCAGAGACCAGATGTGACAGGATATTTATGTATCCCTTAAACAAAAAATACGCCAAGTACAGAGTACTCGCAATTAATTTTTTAGTTTTATTTTGTGTTTCTTTTATGGTTATTTTTCTTTTGATTGTTCTAATTTTCTTGCCATAGCATTGTCAGTTTCTTTTCGACTTATGCGTTTGAATACCCCTTTGGTATCTTTCGACTTTCTTAAATATAGCAGTTATTGAAACAATGACCGAAATGCTCCGGAAAAAAACGTGTGTTCTGAGGAATTTTTTAATGACTCTTGGCAACAACTAACTATAACCTTGGAAGGTTTGTTCAATTTAAAAAAAAACAGATTAGCAATAGGCTCTATACTTCTTTTGGGGGAAGGCTCCCGTTTATAAATGTCTTTTAAAAAATAGTAATTTCTTTAGTATTTCATCTAATTTGTTGAATTTTTATTTACGTATTCTTGCTATTATCTTTATGATTTAACAATAACAGAATCATATCGCCGATGCTCCGCTATTCCTTTTAATAATAAGAGGCATATAATACTGAGTGTTAAGAATACCATGACATTTCAGATTCACTTTGAAATATGTTACTAATAAGTATTTTAGCAGTTATTGATATTCTTATAACAAATAATCTATATGCATTCTAGTTTTTTGGCCGTTTTTAAGGTACCGTCAAAACACTGGTAATACTCAATATACTCTTACAATTAAATGTAACAGTGAATTTGAAAAAGAATTTGGTAGATGATGGATGAACCTCTATCCTTTCAATTGCGTGAATATAGAAAAAAAGGACGAGGAACATTTTGTGTTTACCAAGGCCTACCCCCTTAACGGTTTCGGATGTTCTTGGTTTTCTATGTTCTCAAACATTTGATGTTTTTGACTATCCAAATGTTGGTCATGTGGACACCTCGTGAAGGGTTTTCAAGAAATAAATGTTTTAGACCCGAAAAATGTACGAGTCATTTCAGTCGCTTGTTTGTGCATTGTTTCACATTTGTTAAACTATTTTTTTTGTATTACATAATAAGGCATTTGTAATTAAAAGTTTCACTCATAAAGAAACAGACTGACAGTACAACAATACACATAACTAAAGACCTTATATCTCGTTTCATACGAAAGTTCAGTCCACTTTCAAGGCTTTCAACAATCATATTACTTGTACGTAACTTTTGGCGAGTGATTTATTCTTAGATATGAGATTTTATTTTTTAATGTGACAGAAAGGTAAGTTTACTAAACATCAATGTAAAAAAGTAACTACGATATAGTAAAGAATAGTCTGAAAAGGAATCCAAAGTTTGGCGGTAGACATTAATCAGTTGATTATTTCTTTAAAGGTAAACAAAAATACGCATTTGGTTTATGCCTGCTCCGTGTTCCCTATTTATATATAATGTTTTCTTTGATTCCTATAAGAATGTAAATATGCACATATAAAACTATAAATCAAATTATCCTGATTTAGAGTAATTTCTCGGAATTTGATTGGCTGGTATTGTCCTAATAAATTTCAGTACATTTTTTTAAATGTCAATTGGAATTATCTCCCTTATTTATTACGTCAATTGAAATTATCTCGCCTATAATTCATTCGTTTGATGTGTTTTGTCATTTGATTTTGCCATGTGATTAGGGACTTTCCGATTGAATTATCCTGGGAGTTCAGTATTTTTGTGATTTTACTTTTTTTTTTATACCATTGACCTGAGACTAGTAGTACTATAACATGTTATAGTAGTCTCAGCATTGACAAAAAAAAAAAAAATTAAGTTGCTTTATAGTCCTAAATTTTTTTAATTTTTCACAGTTTGAGATGAAATATCTTAAATATATTTGGTTGATATTGTCCTTGTAATATTGAATTTGAAAATAATGATATGCAATATAACAAAATCAGGACAAATTCGTTTCACAGTGTTCAATTGTCCTAATACGCCTCAACCGATATGAATTTTATTGATCCGATAAATTCTCGTATTAGGACAATTGAACACTGTAACTAATAATATTTTCTAGTCTTTTTTTAATCATAATATGTTGTTTCATTCACAGTGCACGCTGCCATCAAAGTTGAAAATTTGTGTTATTGTAAGTATAAATAAACTCATCGATTGACATTTTTTATTTGCGCCAGACGCGCGTTTCGTCTACAAAGACTCATCAGTGACGCTCGAAAATTTTTTAAAAAGGAAAAAAAAAAGGTTCATAAATTTGAAATGTAAAAATTAAATATACAGTTGAAGCATTTTATGTCAAATTTCTGACTTATAACTGACTGAATTCTTTTTAAAACAGGTAAACATTTGTTAAGAAAGCACGCATAATTTCAGATCATAAGCTTTTCTTAAAAAGATGTATATGTTGATACTTAAAAACTTTCTTTTTTATTTTTATATCAAAATATTTTGTAATCTAGAACCATTTGAAAAAGACAATTTGTTTACATACAGGCTGCTGTCACTGTGGTTTTTATGAGCATA
>CM034353.1:23707372-23730411 GCA_019925275.1 Mytilus edulis | reverse complement strand
AAACTTCCTTCGTAAACCAATGCTTTTGGTCGTGTGGGTCTCTGGCATCATTGGCTTTTGACTTTATCTCATATAACAAAGACAGGGATACCAAATATTTTGCATTTAATTGAAAGAGGGGGGCAAGGGGGGTCCCCATAACTGCAATACAGTGAATTGATTTGGTGAAAAACAGATAACAAGGAATCGAAAAGGGATAATAACAGATAACAGTAAATGAAATATGAAAATAAATCTACCCAGGACCAATCTAGTAGATGACTCGTAGATCTTAGTATATATAACTTGTGGTATGGACCTAGAACATGTAGAACATTGTAATTTGTGTAAACAAGACTATTCGGCCGTTGATGCAGTTCTGCTTTGGTTGAATTTTTTCCGTAACTTGCATGTAATAAGTTATAGTATGATTGTTGAATTTTTCTGAACGAAATAAATAGTTTCTGTTTTTGATTTAGGGATATTTTTAATCTAGGGCATTTGAGGGATCAATTGTTAATGATTTAGGTTTTTTTATTTAATTTTTGAAAATAGTGCAGCCAGTGACACTTTTTTATCAATTTGATTTTTAGATTTTTTTCTTCTGAAAAGCAATATATCATACTTTACAAGAAATAAAAAAAAACATTGATGCACAATATATGTTTTTTATTTAATGACCTCATGATAAAACTTACTTATAAAATACAAAAATACCCAGATCAGTTGAGACAGGACATGTTTACAACTGAAACACGCATGCCAGTTATTGTTCTTCTGATAATAGAAATTGCCTCAAGTGACAATTCTGATAGTATAATAGAATTTGGGCAGCAGTCCTTTTGCGCCAATTACTGTTTTTTCAGGGGTATCATTAGCGCCAAATTTTATTTTCAACTATTATTAACTATTTTATGGATTTCATCCTTCAATGTCTGTGTTTTTGGACAATAAAAAGAAGTTAAAAGCTACTACATACATCAAATTGGGAAGTACCCATGCAGCAGCAGTGATAAAAACATATGTTTCAGAAAAGGAAACATGTGCCGTGTTACACTGCTGGTTCCAAGTCCGAATAAAGGAGTAAGGAAGTAATTTTCTTTTAACTGGCGCAATCGTATGTTTTCTTTTTGGCGCAAATGAAACCATCTAATTTTAAAACATGTGGCGCAAACGTAGCATTTGAGAAAAAAGGTTGTGGCGCAAAAGGACGCATTTTTGGTGCAAACGGATCTCTCCCAGAATTTGGACCTTGTGAAAATTTGGATGACACCAAGTGAAACACCAATCATGCATCTTATGTGAAATTATAGAATATGGAAAAGGAGTAGGTCCGGTAAGGACCGATTTTGGCCTCAAATTTCAGGTTCATCTGACGAAAGATTTTGACCACTTTTTAAACACTTAAGTGTCTATTTCATTTGAATCAATTAGTTTATGTGAAAGATTTTAACTGATTTAGTAATTAAAAACGATCCGATTCAAGCTTATATATGAAAAATCTACCAAATATGCCGAAAAATGTCACTTTTCAGATGGTTTTTGTCAAAAACGAAAGTGGCCGCATCCGTGTTCATCCTCAACCTTTATATATATTATGTATTATCATAAAATACAACTTACATTTGAATATTAAGGATGAACACGAATGCGGCCACTTTCGTTTTACCTGAAAACTGTCTAAAATTTAACTAAAATGCTAGAATTGTGAAGATTTCAGTAAATTAGCATGACTTTATGGTGCTAGTACCCGATATATGTGCATTGTTATGTCAAAAACAGCCCATATTTATGTAGCAGAAGCATTCTACTGTCCAATAAATAACTAAAGATTTACATTTTAACAACTTTGTAAAACTGCTATATTTTGGGGCCAAAAAGGGGTCTTACTGAACCTACTCCTTTGGGTACAGCATTGGAGAAGCTGTAGGATTTTAAAAAGGGTATTTGTCGAAAATTTAAACTGAGGACACATCTTTATTTGCATTAATGGTTTCAGAGCTTCAATTTTCGCCATGTGAAGCAGTTAAAAAGCTTTTAAAAATATGGTGGTCAGGGTTCTCTTTCATGTTACAAATGAAAAGAGAGGGAGTAGCACTTATAATATAAATGCTAAAAGAAAAAGATGTTGTATAATTTCAAAAGCCATAATTCAAACCCATACCACTTAGTAATGTAAAACAATTCAAAGGAGAAAACTAACTGCCTTATTTATCCACAAAATAGTGAACGAGAAACTTAGTAACACAGTAACAAACTACAACCACTGAATCCAGGCTCCTGACTTGGAACTAGGCACATACAGAATGTGATTGTGTCAACGTTAGCATGCTAGTTGGTGTCTTATCCTCCCCTAATCAGACAGACTGAGTGGTGTAATAGTACAACATAAAGATTATTATGTGGTCATTGAATAAACAAAATCTATAGGGTGTACCAATGCTATTTTAGAACAAAATCCATACTATAAGTTATTGTACAAGTAATAAGTGAATTATAATTTGTACAAAATGCTACATGTTCACAGGCAATGGAATTTATTACAAAGTATAATAATAATATATACTGGAATGGTCCTGGGTCCAATTGATTTTAATATGTTTATGTGATTTATGTTACTGAAATTCTTCTGCAAATACAGGGCCACCTGATATTACCAGTAGAAAGACCCCAATAGATATACATTGTAAGAAGATGTGGTAAGCGTGCCAATGAGGCTATTATCCATTCAAATCACAATTTTCAATTATCTTCAAATTCTACGGAAGATTAGCTGTCAAAATGCTAACATTCCAATTTTCAATAACAGTTAACAGCAAATACATTCTCACAATAACAGATAACAAAATAGATAATAGTCCTATAACAGCTAACAAAGAATAAGACAATAACAGCTAACAGTAAATATATTTTCAGAATAACAGATAACAAAGAATTAAAATGCCCCATAACAGCATAACAGTTAAACCCCTTGCCCCCCCTCTTGAAATAATGTACTCTAACCAAACATGCGAAATCTGAACATTTTATTTATAGTTTTATATTCAATGTCAATATGCAAATAAGGAGATGTGGTATGATTACCAACTAGACAACTATCCGCCAAAGTTAAAATGAAGTGGATGTTAGCAATTATAGACAATCGTACGACCATCAAATGAGAAACCTAATGCAATACACTGGTATAAAAAAGAAGATGTGGTATGATTGCCAATGAAACAACTTTCTACAAGAGACCTAATGACACAAAAATTAACAACTATAAGTCACCATACGGCCTTCAACAATGAACAAAGCCCATGCCGCATAGTCAGCTATAAAAGGCACCGAAATCACAAATGTAAAACAGTTCAAACGAGAAAACTAACGGTCAAATTGTATATGTACGGAGCAGTCCGGTGTATCCGCGAACCTAAGACTTATGATTTTACTTCGTACAACTAATAAAACCAATAATTGGATAATGTTGTGTGATCACATTCATAACATACATTTATTTCATAAAATCTTCTGTTTGTATGGTTTCACCCTCAGATTGTGTGTGTCCAAAAGTAGGGAAACCTCTGTTCTGAGAGTTTCTCCAATGTCCGGTGATTTCGCGCATGCCTTCCAAAAATAACTTATTTTGCATAAAGGAAAGATTGTATACTACGAAATATAGGTGAATTTGAACCAAACGCACTGCCAATTATGCAGAGCAAAAATAATTTCAATCTGATATAAATTTGACTTAAATAAAACAAATTTTATCTGATAATTTTTTGTTTGATTGAAATTGGCAAAATACTGTAAATCACAGGATTGCAGTTATTAATTAACCCTTGCACTTATCAAATTATTCTTTTTTAATTCCTTCGGAAGGCTTGCACAATAACAAGAACGATTTAATTTGTGTAACCGAATTCAGCTAATGCGCGATATTAGCGAAAAACAAATATGTAAAACACCAACAAACGCCAACCACGGAATTACAGGCTCCTGACTTAGGACAGGCACATACATTCAGAATGTGTCGGGTGGTATCCCAACCCTCCCCTAACGTGGGACAGTGGTGTTACATTACAACATAAGAATGAACTATAAAAATCAGTGGTAGTCGGCTATAAAAGGCCCAACATGAAAAATGTGAAACAATTAAATTGAGAAAACTAGGGCATAATTTATAACAAACCAATTACTGTTATCTAATACAAACGTATACAAATTTATATCTTAACAGAGTCCTATACTAGCAAATCAAATCCACTGAAAGAAAAATGTGAACCAGGTAAGTACAGATATAACTGGAAGTGCGTGTAAAAGTATAACAATATCAATGGACGTCCATACATAAATCTCTCAATGGCATACTAACAATAAGAGAACGTAAATTATCTTTAATATATACAGAACACGTCTAAGTATCATGACAGAAATAGACTTATTTAAGGTAGCACAATACAAAGATTTTTCATCCCCAATCAGACATCTTTAAACTGATGTAATTCCACTTATATTTCTTTAAATTTTATAAATGAGGTACCAAAAGAAAGAAAAAAGAGTAATCTTTCAAATTGTGATAATTTCATTATGACATAATTATTACATAATTAATTATTACGTTATTAGTTGCTATATTGTGATGTCCACACTTGAATGAATTTAGCTTATTTGTTCTTCATAGCATCCCAAAATATTTTATAGATTCTTACACAACACAGCTTGACCTCCAAAACTGTGTCTCAGATTCTTTCTATTGTATTTCATTCTTTCATAAATCTGTATTGAAGTTTGCAACATCAATTCATAAGAGACCACTCAATTCAATTGGTTATAAAATTTGTTCTATTGATGTTTTTGGAAATCTGAGACACAGTTTTGGAGGTCAAGCTGTGTTGTACAAGAATATATAAAATATTTTGGGATGCTATGAAGAACAAAGAAGCTAAATCATTCAAGTGTGGACACCACAATATAGCAACTAATTACATAATAATTAATTATGTAATAATAATGTCATAATAAAATTATCACAATTTGAAAGATTAATGTTTCTTCTTTCTTTTGGTACCTCATTTATAAAATATAAAGAAGGTTGAAATGAATTACATCAGTTTAAGGTTGTCTGATTGGGAGTGACAAAATCTTTGTATTGTGCTACCTTAAATGTCTTACAAAAATTTATCACGGATTTTTTACATTTACCCTTTTTTATCTTCGGATTTATTTTGTAATTGAAGACTTACTATGTATAGAAAATTGTATCATTAGGTTTATGTTTATATGGTACGTTTACGCTATTTGATACATAGTATGGTATAGTTTGATATATAATTTTTAGGCGCTTTCTTTTTACTTTGATAATGCAACAAACACATACTGTCCTGAACGATCTCATTGTAAATTCGAAGTAAAACAGTAACAGTGTAAGATTTAATGGCGATGTTTACTTTGATAACGATTAAAGGGGCATTAGCTGTCAAATTTATGTTCACAGTTTGACTCAAATTTTGAACAAATTGATTCATCTTTGTTTTACTTTCAATTTTAAATTTAGTTTCCCTTTATTGGCTAAACACTACTACTACAAACTGATAGGTTAAATTTAAGGTCACATGAATACGGATCCAAATGGGATCGTCTTATTCTTTTGCAATTGAACAATTCATCAGCGATATATCTTAGCTTTTTTTGACAAAATTGAACTAAACTGGCTGCTAAAAGCGAATTATTAAATTATTATTTCACTACTTCACTAGAAGTTTAATAACACCACTGTTTTCCCCTAATAGTCATTGTTTTATTTGCACTTTTAAAAATGATGTGCAGAATTTATTTCTGTTTCAAATAAAGAAATACTTGGTATGGGCAATTGATACGAGTAAAGTTTTATCCTGTCAAAACCACAGACGAAATTTCACATTATATTTCCTTGCATACAAGATAATCACCATCACTGGAATTTAACCAATCAAATCTCATCCCCTTTCTTTAATGTTTACAAGCTTTGATAATCATGTAACCTCAAGTTTCCAAAATATTTTATAGAAACATGAAACACAAAAAAAAATGGTGCTTTAAACACACAAGATATATATATGTTTATGACTCAGAATGTTTTACTGCAATGGAATTAAGGATTTTAAAATTTCCTACAACTTTCAAATTCAACGGAATATTTGTTTGTATCATTTATAGTTTGCAACCAGATACGACGAACTATACCTTGGTGTTATAACATCTAAATGATTGAACAAAATTTCATATTTCTTTTTTTGTTATATCTGGGTAGCTAATGCGCCTTTAATAGTAATAAAAACATAACGCTGTTAGTTGAGTGTTTATGAATGCATTGTGTATTATCTGGACTGGAATGGACTGGACATGACTAGGCAATATTAATGTCATCTATTGTCTTAGTAAGAGTGACATTAAGTTGTAGGTTGGTCATATTTAGATGATTCATCTCTTCCCTTGTATTATTTAATCTGTCATTAAGTGTTATAACGACAGTATTGCTTGTAACAATGTGTTAGTTTATCAGTTGTTTTATAATAGTTCATCATGTTAAAAAAGCTTCGTTTGCATTGTGACAACAATTTGTATTTTGTTTATACTGCATTTAGGACATGTTATGTATTATACTGTTTTCAATGCGTTGAATTTCATCGGAGTTTTTTTATGTCTACTTGTTCAATTCCTGTCTCTTGGATATTAGTTATAATTAGAATACCTATGTAATTCTTAAAACTATCAGTTCTAACAGTTGTGATAAACAAAGGAGACAGGTTCTCATCAAAATTACACAAATGTCAGCTATGATAAAGAAAACTGTAAAAATTATGATATTAGTACAACCAATAACCAGCTGAATCAAAATATCACACAGGAGAAGTTACATAATTATCTTCATAATCAAATTTGTATAATCTTGTAAAATCTCTTTTCAGGATCTCCATTTGTGAGTAAACTATGCCCATCCGATGCCTGTAAGTAGATAAACAGCTGTTTCTGCATGCCCGTTAGCAATTTCTCTCTTTCTCTCTCTTTCTGATTTAAAAATGTAGGTTAAAGGCATTACCGTCACTAGATAAACGATATGTTTGATGGACAGATAATTGCTGACCAAAAATATGATTTATTATATCCGGTTGAATAGTATTTATTCAAGTAGAAATTATGACTGAAAGTTGAGAAATATTGAACTAGAAATTAAATTTAAGCACAGTTTTTAGCTCGAATTTAACTTTTCTTTTTCTATTCCTTTTTACATGTTTTAGTTATCATGCTTTGATTTTAACATCATAGTTTCATCTCAAAAATATACAATAAATATTGTAATTGTGATAACAGGACATATCATAGAAACTAAAATACTTTATATAGAACCACACAGCTGCCTTATGATAAAGATAACAAAATCCTGTTAAGGGTTGAGATGTATAATGATTCAAATTGTCAATACAATTATGAAATTGAGAATAATGGTTATCAAAGGTACCAGGATTAACTTATATCTAAACCAATATTTTTTTAACACGGAGTTTTTTCATACTGATGTTGATGGTGATATCTTATAGCTATATAATAAAGATACATTTTCACTACAAATACATCTTAACATTTAACATTTAACAATGTTTTCGTACTATTTGTCACCTCACTATACTATTATGTCTTATAACTATCTTATTATGATAAATTGATATACTATACAATCACCTCGATATAACGTACGCAACTCTTTCATATTTTTCTGTCATAATACTATCGGACAACGACAAAGTCGTCTACTTAAAAGACATCTTTATATATTATCATATGGAGCCACCTTTTCATACTATCTTACCCCTCACTGTGTTATTCCAACAGATTAATATAGCATAAGATCTCGTAATATAAGAATATCTTTATCATGTTTATGACAAAGTAAAATGACAGAATTGTATGAAAAGTTAACTCTCTATTATATCAAATCGTCTTGATAGTATACAGATTGATCTTAGTGATATAGCGAATTGACATATTTGTATAGTCAAATGTCATCATAGTATAGAAAATTTGCTTCATGTTATATGTCGAATGATAGATTATCGTCATCATAAGTCAGCTGTGGAGTAAAAAACACACACCAAAAATAATGAAAACTAGATAACATGAATCCTGAGCAGTGTTTTCATTTAAAGAGGATCTGAACATACAAACATCCGACCCAGTCTTAGAACAGGGTGTACAAACAAGCAAAAATAGCAAAAATAATATTTTTATAGAATTAAGGACAGTGTATATCACTAAAATCTATTGATATCTTTGACATTTTATGATGAGCGATAGGTATCGTATAAAAATATGATTGAAATAAAACCTTATCAATAAACTTATTACTATTCATATTTTAGCACACCATGAGTGCAGTGATTGTAACGGAAAACTTTTGCCAAATTTCTGTTTTTGTGACATTGGTCAACAGTGCAACAACCAGGATGCACCAAGGAAACAGAGATGTGAGTTATCAGAAACAATTATACATATCATGGTTTGTTTTAGCTATAACAGGACAGGTGTGATTTTGCTAGCAATTTGCGTCCTTCGTTTTTCGTCCGTCAGTCGTCGAAAACTTCATAAAATATGTTCATTTGAAACTATTGTTACAAACTTTATTTAAATGTTACTTTAATTATCTAGTTTAAACACTGTATTCCGGGATCGAATCAATCAACAAGCATGACAATTTTTTAAAAGAAATTTTTTTAGGACGTACAAGCTGACATATACTAATAGCTGTAATCATATATAAACAAACGGACATCCTGTTCATAAAAATTGGTGCAGATAATCTCATCATTGATTGATTTATGTGAACAGAGATTGCAAAGTTTTCTATATTTTAATCCAAGCAAGAATCTTTCTGGTCATTTTTGCGACACAATTAACATTAATTTACAAAGGTGTTTACTCGTAAATAGGGAACACATGTAAGACTTTGAAAAGCTATGAAGAACGATTGCTATCAGCTCTACTTTATGAATTACAAGTTTCAGACAAACAAATATTGATTTAAAACAGGAATAAATATTTCTGAATATGTTATCAAATTTGAAATCTAGTTTGAAAACTTTTTTATGATTTTTGTCAATTTTCGAGTAATTTAAAAATTAAAAGGACATTCCTAACAAAAACTAAACATTCTACTGGAAGCTCAGCAATGATGTAAATTATTTATTTATTTATGTAGGTTAAGGATGTTCGACAATGCAAAATTTTCCAAAGCATGTAAAAAATTAGTAAAATTGGTTAATAGTTATTTAAGTTAACGATGTTTTGCACTGAATTACGTTGATTTTATGGACATGAGCAGAGTTATAGCATATTTTTGACAACATTATGATTTACTGTATTTGGGTGAAATCTAATATGATGTGGGCGAATCATGTTAATGCGTAGAATTAATTCTTATATAACATACGTATTAAGTTAAATAGTCTGATCGTAAGGTTTCGAAAAAAAATAATCTTTTTTTTTATATATGTAATCAGTATATAAGAAGTTCTATAGTTTATAAACCTAATCTAACTTACACAATTTGCCAGGTTCATGGTGCAAAGATAATTGTCCATGTATGCAAAATGGAACATGTATCTGTGACAGGACGGGAGAAGGCCTTTATTGCAAATGCCCAGAAGGTATTTCAAGAACTATAGTATATAATATTGTATCCGACCAGCAAGGCAGAATATACATGTAGCGTTTAATGTCTATTCTCTAATTACTGGAAAACGTTAAATTGATCAGCAAATTATAAATAAGTCAAAATATCTGCAGTTCGAAAGAATAAAATCTACGATGACCTACCGTTGTTTACTTCTTCGTCATTTGGTCTCACATGAGAGTTCATCTCATTGACAATCATACCACATCTTCTTACTGTTATATTAGAAGTACTAAATTATGAAAAAGAGGAAGAACAATTTATGAAAATGAAGGGAAGTTTACCATTGTTTCAAAAAGAATTGTTTGCCATAATGCATTCAAATGTCACACATAGGTGACAACATTTTTTAATGTCTATGCACCGATATATTTGATGTTTATAAGATGTTGAAAAATAACCTATTGGAATTGTACTGCATCTCCATAATTTTTATAAAGAACCGATTTTCAAACCGATTTCTTTTCAATTGGCAATTACCTGTCCAAGAGCTTACCTCTCGTTGTGAAATTGTAATGTTGTGAAATGTATTTCAGTTAGGGAATCTCTGCCGACCGAAAGGCGTTCCTGAATATTACACTTTGAAGGTTTACATGCAGAATAGTAACATTTGAATATCAACAATATAATCTTTCTTTAATAGTTCTTTCATCTAAAAAAACAACCCTGATATAACTTAGTGTAACTACTGTATCGGACAAATAATCACTTGCTTTCAAACCATCAATTATTCTAAAAGAAAACAAAGAACTGCGTGTGTGTCGAAAACATCTTTGTCTTGCGATATTAAACCAAAGAGGATTTAAAAGTATTTAGTAGTTTTAAAAGCATTTGGAGAGCCCTAATAAATAATTATGCAATTGAAAAATAAAATTTGGTTCAAATGACGTTTCAATAAAATGTCAATTGTTGCAAAGGTACTGCAGCCATTCTTTTACATAGCATCTAGTTAAAACTAGTAAACTGCAATTCATTTTCACTTACTAAATACATTTCACAAATGAGTTTACTCTCCTTTCTTTTCATAATCAGAAACCTATATGTCAAATATTTGATCACAATCCAAATTCAGACAGTATCAAGCTTGAATATTGTGTGCAAACTTGCACACACAGTTCAGGGTTCGACCTCTGCGGTCGCATCATGCTGTGCTTGGCGAATCATTTTACTCGATGATATTGTGAAACATATAGGACCTGGGTACAAAGTATGTGTGTAAAGATGACCAACGCAAGATCTGAGAGACCTGAAAATATTTGAAATCTTGTCAACCTGTTTTGAAGTAACTGCCCATGATACGAATTCCTAACTAATTGTTTGCCGTTACGTTGCAAATTTTAGCAGCTAGGTTGAAAGTGTGATCAACTAAAAGGATCAGCATAACAAGAACTATCTACTTTGAAAAATTGACAATGCGGTTTGGAGTCTTTACCTCTGAAATTTTTAACCGGATTTTCGACGAAAATGTCGGTTATTAATTTGGGGATGTACGGGGGCGGGCGGACGGGTGGGCGGTCTGCAGCCAAATGTTGTCCGTGCATTCACTCATGAACCGTTTAACCAAAGCTTTTAAAATTCAAATATGTTGTTACTGACAAAAAAAATGGAGGTCGAGTTCAATAATGACGATTTCGACTTTGAAAGTAATTTTGAATTAATGTCCGACATGTTGCGACGGACGGACGGATAAACCCTTGCTCTATCAAATATTCAATCACATTTCATATTGAGAGCCTTAAAACAATGTTGTGTCTATACTTGCTCAACTGTTTAGGGTTTGACCTCTGCAGGAAAATCCGGTTTGCTGTTTCTCTGACAGCCTCTTGCTCTTTCAGGTTTTGCTGTTTATTTTAAAACTAATAAATGTTATTTTGTAAATTGAAAATAATACCAACACATAGGAGTACTTATGTATGTGCTTATAAAAGAACTAACTAGAAAACTGATCTTTTAGCAGGTGAGCAAGACTGACACATATTTGCATCCTGTATTAATATACAAGAACCTCAAGTAGTTTAAACAAAATAATTTCACTTCAGGATATGATGGCACATATTGTGAAAATATACCGTATCGTATATGCAAAATAGATCATGAGACAACAGAATTAGAGCACTGTAAGAAAAGCAGAAATGAAACATGTTTTATAAATATTCAGGATATAAAACTAAAGTGTACAATATCAAAAAGTAAGTAGAATAGTTTAAAATAAAGGCAACCGTAGTATACCGCTGTTCGAAATTCATAAATCGATTGAGAAAAAAAAACCAAATCCGGGCTACAAACTGAAACTGAGGGAAACACATCAAATATAAATAATAGGTGAACTACGACACAACAAAAAATACAACACTAAAACGTAACACACACAGAAACGAACTATAATATAACAACGGCCATTTTCCTGACTTGGTACAGGATATTTCAAAGAAAAATGGTGGGTTGAACATGGTTTTATGGCTAGCCAATCTTCCCTCTTTTAAGGCAATGTTAAATTTAACATTAAAATGACAACATTACCCTCTGAATTAATATATGTATAATTTGGTTTAAATTCCGGTTAATTACCACTTTTTTTTTACCAACAGAGGCTTTTGATGCATGGTGCTATATGATGTTTTGATAAAATCAATACCAATTCTGATATGATTTCGTAATGCAAATTATTTTTTTCTAAAGTATTGCTGTTTGAAATCGTCTTTACCAGTTGGTACCCGCATTTGAATGGTTGCTTCAAAAACGCCGATGAAGGTTTTCTGCTATTTTTTTTCTTCATCCAAATAAATTATTTTATTCTTTATAATCAAATTTATTTACTCTTCTATACATCTATAGACTCATTGTATGTAATAAATTTGTACTACTATTGGACCTTTTCAACATCTCTTGACACCTACTGTTGAGAACGACTACGACAGGTAAAATGTGAAGGGTCGTCTCAAAAAACAAAAAAAAATTGAGATCATTATTGATTTTATTGCTTTCATTGACAATGGTAAAACTTTCCTACAGAGTCCAAATGACATGTTTTTTTAAAAATTATTATAAAGAAAATGATGGACTTTAAGTCCCATTTCATCTTTTAGACATTTAGCTTCTAGCTTTCCTGGATGAATTTGGAAAATGAAAAGAACAAATCATGTTTTATTGTAGTTGATATTTAATTAAACAATGATTATATCGGTTGACAAGGGCGGCACATGTCTGTTAGTTTTGGCCTTGGATGTCTCCATAATGTACTCAATACTTTGTAGCATTTCAATTCACCAATTTGGTGTTCCACTTGAATTCTGTATTCACCAATCACTGCTTAAATGTTGTAACATTGAACTGAGGGGTCAATTATATATTTTTTCAAAATTCATCAAGGAAAAACTGTAAGTCGAACAAGATATCTTGATATCTTGAAGCGGAGAAGACCGTCGTTTATAAAAAAAAAAAAAAAAAAAAAACGATGTGATATTTTCCTTCGACTTAAAAAATCAATAGAAATTATCCCTCCAGAAATTGAATAATTATGTACATCAACTAAGGCGAAGATCGGTGGAAAAACACCAAGTTGGTCGTATTCACAAGTGTGATACTGACGGACGGTCCAGTATTCTTTTCTTTATAAATTTTGAAAACAATCATAAAAGCTTTTACACCAACAAATTAAATCGTTATTGGCATGCGGCAAATATTTGGTGAAAGACCCACACAATCACGAAAGTCAAAAGAAAATGGGTTAGGATTCAGAATGATTGGAATATTTGTTTAATCAATTCAACATGAATTGTCGTGAAAATACATACAAAATAAGAATATTATATGACAGAGACATATATATGGTGGCCGGATGCGGACGTTTCCCCTTTTCGTGTTTTCGGAGAAATCCAGAAATCGAGAAAGCGAAATCGAGAAAGCGAAATCGAGAAATTGAGAAATCGGGAAATCGAGAAATCAAAAAATCAAGAAATTGGGAAATCGAAAAATAGAGAAAGCAAAAACACCGAAATCGAGAATTCATTTCGCGTTTTCGCATTTTCGAGTTTTCTCTTTTGTGTTTTGGCGTTTTTGCTTTCTTGATTTCTCGATTTCTCGATTTCCCGATCTTATCTATTTCCCAATTTCGCGATTTCCCTATTTCTCTATTTCCGATTTCCCGATTTCTCAATTTCTCGATTTTGCTTTCTCGATTTCTCGAATTCCCAATTTCGCGTTTGCAAAGTGAAAGGAGAAGTCACGAAAACGCGAAAACGCGAAAAAAATGGACGCATCCGGCCACCATACATATATTTATTTATTTGGTTGATATATATTCTTAAGCTATATTGTCAAAACAGTATAAAACCGCCAATCCAATATGTTACGTAATGATAATCATGATGGTTTTTGTCTTTGAGACGACCCATCCATTTTACCTGTAAACTGTAGGTGTCATTAGTCGGTGTCGAGAGATGTTGAAAAATGTCTATTTAAAACTTGGTGTAATATAACGATCTAAGTTGAATGTTTAAAAGTAAAAGAAGCTTATTATTTAGTATAAAAAGGCAAAATCAAATCATCTTAAACCCAGGTAAGGAATATGACAGTTGTTTTCTATTCATTTTATGTTTTTCAGCACTTGATTTTTCCAAGTGTCTTTCCGTTTTGGGTTCGATATTTTTGTTATATTACTTTTTTAAACATGATAATAACATTCATTCAATGGAAAACAATTACCCGATGAATTATATATCTAAGATAGTCTATGCCTCAACTAAGCTTTTACCAAATTAAACCATATTAACTGGTTGAATCTACTACTGTAGAGTTTTCGAAGACAATAACAATCACAACCAAGGAGTAAACTAAAAAATAAAACCAAAAGACATTTACATCAACAGTTACAAATAATAAATAAGAAACAACACGAACTCTACTAGAAATCGGGAGTGATATCAGGTGCTCCGGAAGGGTAGGTATTTCCTGCACCCGTCGTGTTATTTCTTTGATCAGTTCGGTAATGATGGAAGGTTATTATGACTGAGAAAGAATATCAGATATTATTTTTGACACACTTTTGTCATAATGGCCAATCAGCTCATGATGGCGACCGTAAAATTTCTTGAGTGATGACCTTAATTTGATTGATTCATAGCCCTGTCTTACTTAGGGAACATACCTTTTATAAATGTTTTCAAAGTTTGTTCATATTCACTTCTCAATAGCTTCTCTAATGTGTGCCTCTTGATGATACAGATTTAAAAGATATGTCTTATCTTGTTTCAGTCAATTTCTTGAAATAACAAATAATATTCACAGTACAATCAAAACATTGTAAATTGAAAACCACATATCAATTGTCTTCAGATACCATTAATACTTATATATAAACTATATATATATTTTTAAAGTAAACACTCCTAATGACAGTGCCTGAGCAAACATTTTAATACATTTTAGAAGCAAGTTTTTTTTCAAATTGTGAATTGTACATATTTGTTATGAAGCAGTTAAGCAGGCTGCAAGACATTTTTGGTATCGTGAGTTCATCTATATCTAGTAAATTAATCTTGGTCAATTTATCTTTATGAAATTTATAATACATTTTTTATTATTTAAACTAATAAAAAACAATATATTTTAGAAGTAGACGAATCAATTGAAAACTGCAGCTCTAACAACACGGAAATAATGAAATATGTCTTTTTATCAACAAAGGAACAAATAGTATTACCACATAAGAATGGTGGAAAATCTTTTCTATTATGTTTTGAATTGATCATTTTATCTGTGTTTATTGAGTTTTGTAACAGTTATGTTCTTTAAAACAACTGTACTATATTTGAATGTATTTTTTTAACTGAGGTGAGCAATAACATGCATCAATGTTTTTTTCCCGTGAAATAATGAATTTTATATGTTTGTCTTGAGATCATATTTGAATTGAAAATCATACATTATGTATAGACGATTCTTATATATGTTACAGTAAATAGGTGAAATTAGGAATTACATGTAATTGCTAAAATTTAGGAATTACAGGTACTTCCCGATGCACTTAGTTAATACAAGTAATTCCTTAAACGGCCCAGTTATTACCAGTAATTACTAATTTTAAAATGAATTTTTAGACCTATTTACTGACTGCTAAAACAATGTTGTATTATGGTTAGATGATCAAAAGTTATGGTAATACTAACTAGAAGATCAGTTAGTACTCTTAAAATTTTGAATGGTTGATTTGTATAAAAAAATCTATTGAATAAATATGGACTTTCAAATATTTGGTTAAATCAGAGTAAAAGTTTAGTTTTAATCCAAAATGGTTAAAGTTGACCATTATAGAGATAATTTTTTACCAATTTCAGCAGACATGGAAATCAGAAATGGAAAATTCTCCCAAAGCATTATGTTTTAACTTTTTAAAGAAAACTTTGAATTTGAAGAATATTTAGACTTATTACCTTATAAAGATAAGATAAAGTTATGTCATTAGCTTCTAGATATAAAAAAAAATAAATATCTTTTTTTTGTTGTTAAATCATTAATAAAAATGATATAGTGAAATTATAATTCACTGTTAGCAGCCAATCTGGTTCTATTTTGTTAAATTAGCTGAGAAACAAGGTTGATGAGTTGTGCACTTGCGAGTGAATATTTGGACCTCATTGAATACCTTCAATTCAACCCCTAGCTGGAGATGGGTTATTGATGTATTAAGCTATTAAAATTGTAAGGGTTTTGCAGAACAAATAGTCTTCTTTTGCTGTTAATCACAGGCTCAACAAAAATGAGGAAAAAATATTAAAATTTTCCTCTAGATACTATCTTTTGACTAGTACTGTAAGAAGCTTCTGTCAAAATTGGGTAAAAATACTGGATGGTTTATAAATTCTAATGTTTTTAAAACTTTAACTGCAGAGTGTATGTAATGTTATCTGGGGAAAAACTAGTCCTTTTATAAGTAATATACGAAAAAAAGGATTTTTTTTCAAACTTTACTTTTGGATAATATCTTATGATCATAAGCATTAAGCTTCTGTCCAAGTTTGGTAGAAATCCAGGATATTTGGAGAAAATGATTTTAAAGTTTTAAACCACAGTGCATGATGGAGATTTTAGTTTAACAAAATTATGAAAATCAATTTTGAATTGATATCATTGTCTTGCATGCATATATTTACGGAGTTTCAAAACCTATAAAACAACCATTTTCCAGTTTCAATTCATAAAACACTAAAGAGTATGCACTTTTGATGTGTCTTATATTCCAACATCCCTAAGTAAGCTCACTTAAAATACCCTACCCTTTACTTTTTTATTTGGTATCTTGAATTATGTTTTGAATTTTAAAACAAAAACATCAAGTTAGTAAATAGCTGTAAAAATGACATTAAAAATCAGTGATTACCAGTAATCACTGAAACAACTAGTAAATACATGTAATTACTAAATTGGCTAGTAATTACAGGTATTTACTGAAATGTTTAGTAATTACATGTAATTCCTAATTTCACCTATTTACTGTAACATATATATTAATTCCATTATGATAACAAACGCTAACCATACATACTGACATAAACTCAGAGGAAATCCTGTCCTAATTACATTTGGAATTACTTGTTATAACTGGACGAAAATTTACAGAAAAACGTGTTTAACTTTCCATTTAGTTTCCTATTCCGCCAGAAGAACAAAAAAAGTGCAATACAAGTTTTGTATCAGTTATATGTTTACTTTTGTTGTACTAAATTCAACACATTCAGTATGTACTAGTTTAAGATTTTACGATACTTATGCATTATGACAGAACTCTAGATTAAAAGAAACCAATTTATATAGGTTCTGTAATGAAACCAAAGAAACGATAAGTCCTCTTTTCTGGGAATGTACTCGAGTTAGAAATTTCAGCTCTTTGTCAACTTAAAAGTAATTTATTATTAAATGTTAAAAACATTGTTTCTTGGGTCAGATTCATGGGATTTTTCGCTAAATTTATACACAGTTCTGGTTATGTATTTCATTTATACATGTCGCTGTAATAAATGTACTTCATTACCGACTCTTACAGGTGCGATCACTATGATCAAAAATACCTACCAAACACCAAATATATATTCATATGTGAGGAATCTATGTTTTTCGTACTCATTCAATAAGAAGATGTGGTATAAGTGCCAATGAGACAACTCTCAATCCAAGTCATAATTTGTAAAAGCAAACTATTATAGGTCAAAATACGTTCGTCAACACGGATCATTGGCACACACCGAACAGCAAACTATAAACGGCCCCCAAAATGACTAGTGTAAAACCATTCAACCTGAAATTCTAATAGTTTAACCTAATATAAAAAGTAGAAACGAGAAACATTTATGAACCACATATCTTAAGGCTGTATAATAATTTATGTTGAATTGATTTGATGTTGTTGTCCATGACAATTAGACAGTAATTTGTTTGCATGATAAAATTGCTTTCTACAATGTTTATTGAGATTGTTTTATATGTATATATATATGTTTGATTTGATTTTATTGTATTTGAATTGGTTTTTTTCATGACTTTAGTTGTTATTTGATTATGTAATTATATCCAATATGTCCTGTATGTCCCTTATATGTTAATGATCTCTGGTGACATCTTCTGTTTATGTTTATGTTCGACTTTATAGTATTGACAGGAATGTTTGTGATAAGAGAAAAAGGTTCATGCCATCATTCAAGTTTTCGACGTATTCATGCAATTTATTTCAGAGTGATAAATAAGAGTATGATCTAGTAAATAATTACCATATACAAGCAGAACATTTAAGATTTTAATTGCTATTGAAACAAGTTGCTTTCTTTAAAAAAAGAAAAGCAATACATGAACCTAAGACCGCTGACTGCCGGGTCATTAAAAGATCGTTGCTGAATTTGTGTTTGCTTTTGAATTGAAATAATTGACTGTGAATAGAAGAAGCCAGTTGAAAGTATATATTTACAGCTTCTATTTGAATAGTTATTTTAAAGCTCGACTATTTTATTTATTACTTGGGAATGTACATATTTTTTCCGATAATAACCCTTTGGCAAATCCTAATTTCTACTAATCGGATGACTTATGCAAATTGCACAAACCTATCGCAATATAAATTTATGCACTCAGTTTGCTTTATAATCTGGAATTGTGGATGCATTTATTTTATCTATCATATCTTTATATTTTGTTTCCTACATGAATGACTTTATATTCTCAACTCGTATTTGAAGCTGTCTTTACTCATGGCAGATATTGTATGCGGTGAAACCTGTTGCATGCAATTGATTGGGACCTCTTATGAAGAGACTTATTTTGGTCTCATGAAACGTCTCAAATTTTAAGGATTTCCTGATTTTACTTAAATCAATTCAAACATTCTACAGGGAAACTAAGTTTTGCCGAAGAATTTCTTAATTCAGAAGTTTAGGAATACCTGTACACACTTTCAAAATAACCAATTTACATAAAAAGGTATGTAGATATAAAAAGATACCAGAATTAAAATGATGTATGCCAGACACGAGTTAAGTCTACAAAAAAAACATCAGTGACGATCGAATGAAAAAAGTTAAAAGGCTATAGAATGAAATTCAAAACAGTGTGGCTGTGCCCATTGATTGACACATTAAATTCATCCATTGACTGGGATAATTTAGGTGAACGTTTGTATGTAACGACCACTTCTCAATATGTACTTTTTAAAGACACTTAAACTATGGGGTCACCAAAGGTTCTCAACACCTTAATAAAGTAATTCGAAAAATTAATCAGAAATAACACGATGTGTTGATTTATATCAATTATATAAATCAAAACATAAAGGTTATTCCTGATTAATTTTTCGAATTATTTTATAATTAAAGGCGCTAAGAAACCTTTGGTGACCCCACAGTTTAAATGTCTATCGTATGTACGTCGTGAACAGTGGTCGTTACAGACAAACGTTCACGTAAATTGTCCCAGTCAATGGATGAATTTAATGTGTCAATCAATGGCCACAGCCACACTGTTTTGAATTTCATTCTATATATTACAAAGTTAAGGAATCTATTCCGTGGGTAGACAATCCTTAGCTTTTTGTAAAGGTCAAAGTTTATAATAGGACAGTGACTCAAAAAAGAAACAAAAGAGAAACAACTCGAGGTCAGAATACCGTTAGTAATGATGACCGTGCTTGAAAGTCACATGTAAAGCTCTTTCTGCCGTGTCCTGAATTTAGATAACGAAAACGAAAATAAGCTTTCACGAGTGAATTTAATAGTATTGCATGCAAATAGTCTTTTAGCGCACAAAATAGTAAATAGAAAGCATCTCACTGATACTCAGGAAAAGAATACGCATTTGCGTCATCACATATCTTAATCTAATAGTTGAATTCGAATGTCAAACGGCCTACATTAATTGTTTTGACTCCGGATTCATTGACATTTTATCCGGAATTTTTGAGAACGCAAACCGATAGTGTGCTTTTGAAATGTGATCTATAATGTAAATGAATCTAGACGTGGAGGATAGTTGGTCAACACAATGAATACAATTTTCAGAACCGTACCATAGTACAAATATGTAGATGCTATAAACAGAAATTAGTGTTTTTATTTACAGATAATAATATGATTCGTAGCTGTGCCAAAGCCTGTAATCTTATTTTAAATAGACGTAGAAATGTTTTATACTGTAAATAATGTTAATGTCAAAATGTTTTATAATAGATGCATTCTTTATATAATTTTTATAATGTTATAGTCTCTTGTAATTCTGTACAGAATGGCTCTCTTTTCATATTTATATATTTTTACATTTAATATAATGTTGTATTATATATTATTGAGAGATGAGACTTAAATAAAATATTGAATTGAATTGAATTGCTATAAGGTTAAACTATTAAAACATACAAACAAAAATTGAATTAAAATTTTATAATAAACTAACTTTCCTGTTAGTAATTTTTTTCAAATTCTTTTGAATATATATTAATATCAATGAACACGAACGTCAAGTATTTACGGATGGACATTTCATTTATCGAATGAATCAATTTTTAAATTCTAACATTCCACTATGTGAATATATATCTATACAAAATATAAGGAAAGACTTCTAAATCCATACTTAAACAGTATAAAATAATCAACATTATGGTTGTAATTAAATTTTGTTGTGATTATTGTAAATTATTTTTACGGTTGTTGTGAGCTGCAAGATTTTAAAATCATGCTTTATGAATTGAAAACACACAAGTTTTTATTCACGACCGTTTAAAATAAAAAATTTAATAAATTTATCTTACTTTCCGTTTTATGGATATATATAAAATACAAAAAAAATAAATAATAAATACTCATAAAATCTAAATACTAAAATGGTATGAAATAATTAACGTAGAAATATAATGATTATTGTTTATAAACATTTTTTTTGTAGGATGTAAGAATTTATTTAGATTTAATTTTTATGTTTCCTTTACAAATGAATATTCAAAAATGCCACAGCAGAGTATCTCGTCATATATAAAATACTTCATTTCTTAATTGCAACTCTGAAAATATTCTGATTTCAAACATTGTTAGTTTCTTTAGAAACATTAATACAGTATATAATTTGTATATATTTCTTTGATTCCGATTGAATTAAATACTTTTGATAAGCATATTATCTTTCTGTTTTCCGATCTAATATTAATATTTTAACCAGAATGCTCTCTCCCGTAAGTCTAAGATGAAATACACAGTATCCCGTGGTTAAATCTTCAAACATAATTAGTTTACATGTTATCGAGACAACAGACAATACCACGTTATAATTGACCCAGATACATACAGTGTACAGTGGTCGTTTTAAAACAAATATAATTGCGTCGTCAAGGGCCATCAAAGGACCATATCAAAGACGTAGATAACAACATGTTAAGACCTGTATAAATTACCGAAAACTTTCGAGACGTTCCGAGAATTTTATTCTGACTTCCGGCCGAGAGATACCGAGTGGCCCATAGACACATCCAAAACTCGCCAATATATAAGCATGAACCCCTCAGGGGGTTCATGCAAAAAATTTGATAATAATACTTATGTTATGAATTATATATTATATATATATATATCTATGTATCTCAAATTTTGTGTTTTTTTAAATAAAAAAATTAATACAACAAAAACAAAAAATGTGTTCGAAAAAAGCCACGAATTTGATATTGTTTTTATTTTTAATTAACAATTGAATGTCCGAACAATATAAAGATGGCAGTGATTTTTAACATAAGATTATACCTTGACGACTATGGTGACTGTAATCTGGTCATTATATATAGGTTGTGAATGCTTAATCCTCTCTGATTGACAAATATGTCGTTATTCACGCAGATAAAGACTCTAATAATATTGTCATCGCATGTTAAATGTACAATCACAGAATACTGAACTTCGTGAAAAATTCAAAACGAAAAGTATCTAATCAAAAGGGAAAATCAATAACTTACAAACAATGAAGCTTATTAAGTTTCAATGGGCTAGACGAAACTAGTCAGAATTGTACGTCGTAGATTTTTCTTTAAATAAGAAGATCCTTTTTCTTTTGCACAAAACAGCGAAAACAATAAACATACAAATGCATATTGGTTTAAACATAACAACATTGAACTGGAAAACGTTATTTATAAAAGCAAAATAAAGTAAATTGAAACATTACTAGAGTGTTAATTTGAAACTTATGACCCCGAGAGGAGTGATAAATTTCCATGTAAAACTGATTTTTATTTTTTTAATCGTCAATAACGTTAAAATTTTCTATACCTGCTAATACAATTTTTAATCAGGAATATCCATAAGGATGTTTAACAAGTTTATTACACAAAGTAGATCTAGCTATAGGGACAGTAAAATAAAGTTGATATCTATATTTTGACGAAAAATGCGATGTGTTTAATCAACTGAATTATGGTTTTTCGAAAAATTGAATTCTCTTGAAGGAAATGAAGGCATGTACGTTAAAAAAATCATTTTGATGTAGGTGGATGACAAAATTACAAAAATACTCTATTCGGAAAAGAAATTTTGTGACCATACGAATTTCTTACAACAAAGGGAAATTAAAGTAGACATATGTATATTCATTATAAAATGATTTCATACACAAGAATTGCGGACAGCTCAGCTGGATGGCCTTATCAACTATCCCCCAGAGAGCAGTTATCATTGAATTTTTTTTAACGTTATTGTCTATGGGGAATTATGACCACTAATTAGATAAACGAATATTTTGCCTATACTATATATATCATATAAAATTAACAAATTATAGAGATTGCACCAATTTTAAAGCTTTCAAATGGTGTAATAAAATTCACTTTATCTTGAAATTTACTGGTGTCCTCATC